>OX403617.1:26631640-27231640 GCA_948107695.1 Meliscaeva auricollis | reverse complement strand
CACCCAGATAGGCCTAATTTAAGTCATGCTTTTAACCGTTAATCCGGCTATAGTATATAAATTGCTGTATGTAACTTTAGCAGGCCCCAATTTTCCAAGAGTCAGATATAGCCCAGTTCAGCTATCAGAACCGAAGAATAAACTCCATATAAAAAAAAACTATTATTCCTAGTAATTGAGCTATCTGACTATTGAAGAATTGGGGCTAATTTGCGTAATTTTTAAGTAAAACTTACGTTTGCAATCGTTGCCTGCTTACAACTAAGATGTTTATAAAATTGAATTTGTCAGAAATTACTTACGTACGTATAACTTACGTGTGCAATCCCCAGCGCCTTTGTTTTATTTGAAACCGCAAGAAAATGTATTTATTTTTAATTAATTTTCTTGTAAGTTGATAAGATCATCTGTGCTTGATTTCTATTCTATTGAATACAAAATAAAATGCACGACTGGGACGCACGTACTTGCTTTTAGGGTCAAAGTTGCTGAGGATGCACTTTTTAAAATGTTTTGACCTACAAACTACGTATGCCATTTAATTTCGTTACAAAAGATAAATTTTTAGAAAACAAATGAAATTGAAAATCGTTTTAGCCGTTTTATTATTTTTTATTTTTTTATATATACAGATTCTCAAACCTCGCTAAAAAATGTTTGGGGTAAGGTAACTGTTGATAAAGGAAACTATTAATTGCAACAAAAATTGAGTTTAAAACTAAATGTTTTGTAATCCCGTTTTCTCAAATGACCCATTAAAGAGTACTTTTTTTTAAATTTCATGGAAATGTTCTTTATGAACCCGAATCGGTGAACTTATTTACGTTAGTGTAAAACTTTAAATGCAGCTATGCACCATGCAAATTAATGCGGCCACAAGAATTTTAAATTCTATTTTTTTGAAAAGCTGTATCTTATTTAAAAACGGTCGCAAGCGGTAAAACACAAAGTAAATTGAAGCTAAATTTTTTTTTTGTTTTAGGATTTGTTGGAAAATAAAATTTATCGACTTGCTTACAAAATAAAAGGGAACATTCAAGAATAAAAAAAAAAATACTAATTTCTTTTTATTTTTAAAATTTTTCAAAATGTCCCAGAAGCAATAGCTGTGTTTTTTTTGGCAAAGCTATCTCCGGTGCAGAGGATCTTACTACAAAACTTAAAATTTTCAAAAATCTTATCGCCAGTTGAATTAAACTTCTGGTTTAAAGGGAGCTATTTGTTGTATTTGCAATGCGTGTGAGGTCCTCATGTCTACGGATAGTTTTTTTAGAACCATTTTTTTTTATCCGTCCAAAAAAAATTTATAAGAATCGGTCAAGTCTTTTCGGAGGAGTTTGGCTAACAAAACTATGACACGAGAATTTTATATTTTAGAAGATGAAAAAAAAAATAACAACAAATTTCGGCAGACTTCATAAATACATATATTTAGTTGTTTTTCTCTTTTAAATTAAATATATTATTATAATTTAATATAAATTATTTAAATCGAACTCATGAGTAGATTTTTATTAATTGTAAGATACACATATACTTTTATTTTTTGTTTTTATTTTAGCACAAACTGAAATAATATCCATATTTTACAAAGTATTTAGTAGAAAAAACACTGGAAAGATTTTATATAATATATATTTACAACTGTAGTATTTATTACGATGTTTATATTATTAAAAAAAAAAAAGAACCTAAACACGACTGCCGAATTAGATTGGTTACAGTACAAGAAAGCAGACTTCTTTCTAGGCACCGTAATACATATAATTAGAAAAAAAAACGAATACAGCTCCGAGATAAGATTATTATGTATGTAAGCTAAATATTTGGAATAATATTTAAATTAAAACTTTTTTCAAAGCAAATAGATACAAAAAAAAAGCCGGTTATTTTGGTTTTTGCTCACATAACCAACAATAGATCAAGAACCAATAGACTCATCACACATAACCAAATCTTTTCTTTTTACATCGAAGAAGAGAAAAGAAAATTCAACTAAAAAAAAAAAACAGAAATTAAGAATCTATAAGGGATCAATAAGTGTAATCTAATGAAGATATTTAAATTATAATTCGTCCTTCAGCAGAGTGTATCGGTTTTTCGAAGGACCAAGTTTCTTAAATGTCGACTCGGGCGGCGATGTGATGAATTTTATTTGAATATCATTAGAATCTTGTTCGTTTGACGGATCAGGTCCATAATGGAATTCCCTGAAAAAAAAGTAAATGTATGCTTTAAAAGTAAACAAAACAAAAATAAAAACAATAATATTTTATACCTATGAAGTTTTCCATTGTACAAATCTTGTAAGAACTCCTTTAGCTTGCCTGGTTTGTACATATCTTTGACATCAGGGAAAAGATACATGTGTCTGAAGGAATCAATGGCAATAAGTGGCAAATCATCATCTGATTTTCCCAAATGATGCAGTGGATGAGCAAAACGTTTACCATCAGCCGTTAGGAAATTCACATTTTCTTTAAAAAGGAAAAAAAAAAAAAATATGTATTTTACCATAGAAAAACAAAAAAAAATAATAACATACGTTTCTCAGAGAGTAATTCATTTTCAATAATTGCCTTGTAGTCTTTAATAGAATCAACATCATCGGGATTGTGGAACAATATCAAAAATGGTAGGCCCTCTTCGGTTAATTCCTCGGCATTTTCAAATGTTATCTCTCGCACTAAAGGAACACACTTCTCTTGTACCCAAATATTAAGTTCATCAAAATTGACAAGACCACCCTTGTAAGTTTCGTCATTTTCATGTGATAAAGCTACATCGGGTCTAAACACAATAATTGGAGTTCCTGGAAAATAAATAAAAGATTAAACTTTAGAGTAATGGATGTGTATGCATGATACGTGCTGTACCGTAGAGTTTTAAGAAAACAAAAGGAAGATGTGTTTTCACAAAAAAATCATTTTTTTTTTTCAAACAGGAACAAAACGTACCAACACCAAACATTTAAAAATTTCCAAAAAAACGAAAATAAAACAAAATTGATTGTTCATAAGTAAAATAAATCCAGTATTTGAAAACGAGTGGAATCTTTTTGCTTTAAAAGCAGGATAAAAAAAATCAAACCAAAAATACAAGAGAATAACTCAAGACAACAGTAAAATTTTGGTTTCACGTTAGCTAAGTTGCCTTATTGCCCACTTAGCTACAGCTCACTCAGGATGGACTAAAGTGTGCACTGTGCATCTAGGCTGCACAAGAAACCAATCTATAAAAGGAATCTCAAATATTCCACTGTGATTCTGATTAGTATATTCAATTAAATTGAACACCAGGAATGGCGTCTAAAACTCCTAACATTTTGTTTTGTTTAGGCAAGCGACATCTCGATAAATGTGAGATAATTTTTTCCCTGTCAGGAAGTTTGTGACTTTTGTCCCTTAACTTTTAAATTATTTGAAATCTAGGTGCTCGTAAATTTTGGAGATGTTTGTGAAACTTTAAAAATTCATTTAAAAGATAGGCATTACACTGCCGGTCATTTGAATACGTCCAGTGCTTTATTGCAAAAAGTCAAGTTAAGTTTTCTTCGGACACAATGACAACATCTGTTTCAAACCAACACCACCTTTACGACAAAATATTCAGCTTTGTAGTTAAGAAAAATCAGACCTCTAGAAAACACCATTCTTTTTAAAAACACGTTAGCGAATAGCTTTATCAAAAAACACTCTTTTATTTTAGCTCATCTGAATACATCCAGTAGATTGGATTTAAAAAATGCAATAAATAAGTTGTTTCTATAACTTTTAATAACCTTTGGCTATATGGTATGCAATTTCTAATATTATTAGTATTTTTGCCTTGTTTAAGGGTAACTTTATAAATTCTTTTCGGTATTGATTCATAGTTTGGCCAAATAATCCAAGGTTATGTCACTGCATGCTTTTCTGATGGCATCAATAAGCTCATCCTTGGTATTATATTTTTATCCTGATCCATAAATCTTTCGCGTCATCCAACCCCACACTTTTTCAGTGATATTAATGTCAGGAGACTATGGTGGCCACTCAAGTAATGAAAAATTTTGACCTATTACCTACTCTTTCACAAATCGCGCGGTATGGATAGGCGCGTTATCGGGTTGGTATGTCCAATGTCCGTGGCAGATCTTGAAAAATAGTAAACAAATATGAAAAGGCCTTTTCCAATGCACCAACACATGAAACAGCGCTCATTTTTGAAGAGAAAAACTGTAGTTTTAAAACGCACATATGTGAAAATGATTCAATTGATGCTTTTCCTTCCTGGAATCGTGATAATAGTAATTATAACCGTCGGGCCTTCCATGTTGAATTTTTTTTCATCCGAAAAAAGAACCCAACGCCACTCGTCTTTCCACATCATATGGTTTCGACTTAAAAGTAAATAGTGGTGGCTTTTTTGCCTCCGTCTGATTTTTCTAAGGGATAAAGCTGAATATAATGTTAGTTTGAAACAGGTGCTGCCATTCTGTGAGGTATAAATCATTTATATCATTCAAGTAATTAGTTGCGTATAGTTTCGTATAAAGATTCGCTTTTCTTAAATCTTTGTCAAGCATGATCAAAAGGTCTCGTGTGATAATGAAGGTGAAAGTTGAACCCTGCGCTGTGATTTGGGTTCATTATTATGACCATGAGAGCAAAGAGGTGTAACTGGAATTGCACAAAAAGGCTACAAATCCCCCGAAGAAGTTAAATGTCACTACGTCTGTCGGGAAGGTTATTTTGTCGATAAAAGATGAACCCAGATACGACGCATCCTACACATGAACTTTTCATAAATTACGTTAAGAAATTCAGAAAAACTAGGTGACGTTAACTGGCTTCCAACAAATTGCTTTTTAACGACATAGCTGGTCACTCACACGCCCCGCGTTTCGAAGGCGAAATCACTATGGAGTCTGAACATGGCCCTTTGTCACTACTGGTTATTTTTTTACAGTGACTTGAAATTTATGCATTTTTGTAAGTTTTATATTTAGTTTGATGTTATTTTGAGAGAAACTCGATGTATGAGCGGAATCTTGAACACTCGCTATAACCGGGTTATTATTACTTTCAGTAGTGTATTTAGATCAAACACGTATTACAAAAACAACAGCAAGCTACCAATGGAAGGAAAAGTTAAATCCAGGCTCCCAATAGATATTTCACATTAATTAAAAAAAAAATGGTCAATTAACATTTTCAATGGAATTTACCAATTAATTTAGAAAAAAATGTTATTTAGACTATAAAAACAGTTTTGTAAAGAAAAAGAAACATTCAAACAAAAAGGTTAATATTACACTAAAAACCACGACAGTTAATTTACCTATAGGTTTTGCTTCTCCTTCACTTTGCTCTTAAGAAAGGAAGTAAAAAATGCATGCGTGTTAATTTTATAAATTATGTTATAAATATTTAATCAGCTATTGAGAGCTGCAAGACTTACCTGGAGGGTGCATTGCTTTAGAAGAATCACCAAAGCCAACATGGAATTGACAGTCTTCTTTAAGATTCGTTGCAACTCTTCGGAATGTATTATATTCAGGTTGATCACGACGATCGAAATAACCAATGATAATACGTTTTTTCGAGTCGAGATTTTCAAGATCTTTGAGCGAATGGAATTCTTTGATTGGATCTTCCAATTGTTTTTTAATAAATTCAAAAAATGCCTCAGGTGATCTTTGTCCGCGGTATTCTCTCTTTGTCAACTGGCCATTACGTACTATTTTGAGTGTGGGATATTTTGTGATGTGGAAACGCGATGCAATACTTGTTTCACGATCGCAATCAACTTTACCAAGAACAACTCTTCCGGCTTCAGGGAATGCTTCTCGTACCTATAAAAGATTAAAATGTTTTGTTTAAAAAAAAATACTGTAAAGTAAAAGTGCATCAGTGTGTACTTTATCTGCGGCTTCATTGAATACAGGTTGAAGAATGTTACTGAATCGACACCACTCAGCATAAAAGTTTAGAAAAACCAGTTCGTTTGATGCTGAAATGTAATAATAAAAAAAATAAATATTAGAAACAAAAATTATGACACACTGATTGCATACTAATCACACTTCTGAATAGTAAATTATCTCTGTTAAGACCTTACATAACTTTTAGTTGTAATTTTGATGTAAACTATCATTCATTCCCACTTCCATTTGATAAACAGAAAAGTGACTAGTTGTAGTTCAGCAGTATAATTATTTGGGGAAAAAAAGGCGACAAAAACAAGTTAATTTGATAAGACAAAAACACAAACAAAATTGTAGGAAATTTCATATTATGTTAAATTTTCACCTACCGACAAAAGGAAAGTTTTTCAAAACCTAAAATTATTGAATTCATGCAACCTTTTAACATCGTGCTTGAAGCAATTGTGCGCAAGTCAGAAGCCAACACCAGAGGCACAATTTTTCAAAAGTCCGTGAGCTGTCAGTGGAGCATTTGTTAGTATTCAAACGGAGGCGACGAAGATGGGTCTGGCTGTTAATGCGACGAAAACAAAGTATATGCTGTCACCGAGAAGAGAGACCCAACACCGTCGACTGGGTCAAAATGTCACCATGGACAGTTATAATTTCGACGTAGTCAAAGACTTTGTTTATCTTGGAACCACTATTACATCGCACAACGACATCAGTGTAGGGATTAGGCGAAGAGTCACACTTGCCAACCGCTGTTTCTTTGGGCTTAAAAGGCATTTATGTAGTAAAGCCCTCTCTCAAAGAACCAAGCAGACCCTATATAAGACCATAATCATCCCGGTCCTGCTGTATAGGGCAGAGGCATGGACACTATCTGTTTCGGATGAAACCAGCTGGGTTTCTTTGAGAGAAAGATTGAGATGCATGTACCATTCAAATAAAATAAAAATCGCGAAAATTCATTGGATTGAAGTCAGTTAAAAATGAGGAAACTGAATTTTTGTTTATGTATTAACGTATAATGTTTTTGGCTTTCGGTTTAATAACCTGGATTGAACTTTTAAAATGTATTATAAAATACAGATGGAAGAAATGTATTTATTCGAATTGTTTGCCCTATATTCAAAAATTGATTTGTTTATTCAGCTGTAATCTGGTCTTTTAAAGTCGAATGAGATAAAAAGAATTAACCTTTTTTTCCACCTAAAATAATGTTTAACATTTCACTATGCATAGCATACATTGGAAATTATGTTTAAGCACTTAAATAAACAAAGTATAATTGTGTGTCACTCTTAAATATTTTACCTATACAATATTATGTATGTAAATTAGAGTGGTCGTTATGTGTTTTTTCTGTATAACATACATATTCTGTTTGGATGGGCTCCAAATGATAATTGTATAATTTTATAAGATTCTTATTTGCAATCCCTATACATAGTCGCTATAACCGGGTTATTATTACTTATTTGAACAAAATAGGTAATTATACATTTTGTTTTGTTGGGAAATGTTTTTTTTTTTTTTGCTGAAACGAAACTTAAGCATTTATATTCCACATACGTTCTTATGTGACAGATTAGGCAGAGGAAAAAGTAGATCAAAAGCGTTTATTATTAAGTATCATATCAGCAAATGGCCTTAGTGACGGTTATAGAGATCAGTTAAACAACTAATGCAAAATTATTTTTCATCCAAGATGATTATAACTTCAATTTGTGGTCACACCAAGACGGCAGCATAGCGGATACTTCAATTCGCGGCTGACATCAGCTATGTAGGTGTATATATCAAACGAACTTAAAGTTTAGTTGGTTTCAGATGCTGTAATTGGTATAATGTGAACTTCTTATGACATTTGGTCAATGAGAGTCTTCGAAACAAACTGAACTTAAGTTCAATTGGTAAATCTTGAGTGAATGTACGTCAGAAAGTTTCGTTCAGCGCTTCCATTAGCAGTGCCCTTGATGTGATGATAGTCCGTCCGCTGTCACTTTTTCAGAAGTTAGTGTTTTTGCAATTTTTGATCCCTGGCCTGATATGTATTTTTGGCTGCAGGCGAGGTTAAATTTCGGAGGCAAGATCCATCCCCATTCCGTCGAGCTAACTGCCAAGCATCGCAAGCAGACCGCGTCCTCCGGAACTTAACATTCCACCCTACCTTACCTACTTCCTTTCCCACTATCCTACCTTATCCACTATACCAAAACTCCCTCCGCTCTTGTCCGCAACAAATTATGAGAGGATTGATATAAAATCGTTGCTTCAATTGATTCAGAGGGAAATTGAGTAGGGCAGAGAGGATAGTTTAGATAGTCTCATAGTTAGCTTAATCTTCCCTGGACCCTTCATATGATTCAGCCACATCGACTTATCAAAATAAATAAAGGACAAAAATGAATCTTTTTCGGTAGGCTCATAGAGCCTCCTCTGCCATGGAAAACTTTAATTCCACCCTTGAGGACACAAAAGCCGCTTAGGTACAAGATTTCTTCAATTATTAACATAGAATCATATAGCAAGCAGCTTGCCCATACAGGAGCCGCAATCGATGTGAATATGGATATAAAATTATCGTTGTATCCATACAAATTAATTTCAAGAGATAGAACCGACAAAGTTAAGACTTCTCACACCTTATCTCCTACAAATTTACAGGTGAACTTAAAGATTTTAGGCTAAAATTGTCAGTTAAATTTTAATTGCTGCTGATAAGGAAGGTAAAAAATGAAAAAAAAAAAAATAAAAACATCGTTCAAGCGTAAAAACCCAGATTCTATCTACAACAAAATTTGTTGTGACCGATATCGATATCATCAACACATCACCGCCAGGCTAGGAGAGCGTGTAATTATCATCTATACAGTCAGCGGCGGTGATGATTGGTTAATGGTGACACGTCGAATATTCAATATAAATTTATTAACAAACAAACGTACTTTAATAATAATTTTATATCTTACCTAGAGTCATATCAATATTTTGACTATTTAGTTCAACAGCCCCGCTGTCGGTTGGATTGTAGAAAACATAAAAGATCTGTAAAATAGAACCATCATTAGTTAAGTTTAGTTTTTTTTTTCTTTAGCATGTAAGAAGTAAAAGATTGAAACACACAAATGAAACCAATCAAGGACTGCAACATAATTTGCAAAACATATTCCAATTGTTTACTAATGATGTGCTAAAGTCGTGGCACGTTTTTTTCTCATTAATTCAATAAGAAAAAGTAATTATATATGGTTTTTTTTGTGATTCCCTTCCCACCGTTTATCGGTGGTAGAAATCAATTTGCCGCAACTTTTGCCAACAATTAAAAAAAAGGAAAGCTCAACAACTTACCATGATTAGTTGGAATAAGATGCATTTTGTACTGCTAAATAGATTCATGATGAACAAATTTTTCGTAGAAATTAAATAAAAAATTTATGTTAATTTCATGAAAGAAGATAAAAATATCGCCCCCGTCACCAGAGATGAGAAACTTCTGCTTTTTTTTTTGGTTCTTTTCCAGTTTTCACACAAGAGAGACACACAATTTTACAGATACAGCAGCACCGAAAACGACAGAAGAACTAATGACAGCAAATGATGCCAACATCATAATAATAAAATAAAAGTGCATTTGAGAGACATCTGTTGAGTTTTTTTTTTTATGCAAGGAGTGCAAAATTATTAAAAGAGCTGCCATTGAGACCAAACTATACATTCATTTAGCAAAAAAGTACCTTTTGTATGGCTATTTTCAGACAATAGCTATTCGATTCGATTATTTTCCCGTATACGTTTTAATCGAATACTGAACAGTAGTTCACATGATGGCATTTTTCGATTCGATTATTTCGTGTATTTATGGTTTCATCGAAAAAGGCGAGATAAATTGGATACAATTGTATTATAATTTCCATTTAAAGAGAATGACACAATAAAATGCTCACGCATCCAATAAAATCAATGCGGCATTAATTGAATAAAAATTTGACGATTGCCCAATCTATACGGTATACGGGAAAAAAAATTCTCTGAATTATTTATCAATAATTAAAAGCTAAGGAATAAGCTATAACAGAGAAATCTAGAGGTCACATGAATTTTTAAATCGAATTTAATTTTTCGATATTTCTGTGTATCAATTTTTCGGGATTTTGCGATTTCGGAATTTTAGGTTTTCGGGATTCTGGGTTTTTAGGCATTTCGATGCCAACCCAGGGCCGGTATTACGGAACGAAATGCAACAAAACGATAATAACAACTTAAACCGATTATGAATGGCGAGTGTATAAATTTATTCACATTTTTCATTCTTCAAATAGCAAAATCAAATTAACACAGATACAGAAAAACAAAAAGTAAAAAAACACCAGATCTGTTACGTTTGTCAAAAACGACTATCGAAAATCGTAATCGCAATTCAACGAAAAACAGCAAAGTCGTGTGTCAAAAGAAGTAATAAATAATATATAAACCAATGAACCATTTATTTAACCAATCTATTATAATGCTTCCTACGCCTGTCTTCCTCGAAGTTGTTGTTACGCGCCCATTCCTTTAGATTGCCTTGGGAACGCAAAAGAGCAGATTTGGAATCGACATCACGCATGACAAACGGAGAGTACCCAGCTGTGTAATCTTCATTCAGGGCATTGGTTTTTGTTTTGGCCACACGTGATGGCATCTGCCTGGGCATGGGTTGATCTTCAAAGAGAAGTGGATTACGCGAGTGCTTTCCGCCTTTGAATCGTGGTAGACTCTGGTTTTTGAATTTTGCGGTAAGTGGTCTCCTTGTGTTGATATGAATCTGAAACAAAAATTGAATTTTATTATGGAATGCGACTCAAGTTAGTTACATTTAACTTACAACTTGCTGTCCATTTTCATCCAGACTCACTGCGACTTTCTTCAAGGTCTTATTACCACAAATGGGACAGAAAACCTTTGTCATGACACTGGTTGTCTTGAAGCAAGTATAACAACGTAAAATGTATGTTCGAACGTGTTTGATGACACGCCCATTTAAAGCAGACACACTGAGGTTCATTTGCTTGAGGACGTTCTGTATAGCGAAATCTGTGGACATGCAGGCAACCACTGGAATAACCTCATCTTCGACTTTTCCTTCAAGATCTTTTTTTACTTTTTTGATGTTTGATGGAGTTATCCAACCAACATCATCGTTGTAGTCGTCGTTGACATCAGCATCTAGTTCCTCATCTTCCTCACTGTGTTCATCTTCATCTTCAGATGGACAATCAACTTCCTGGAGACTTGCAGGGGCTAGGATGTCACTATTGTGTTCCGAATCGCAATTTAAATTGGCAAATGACTTTTCTAATTCTTCTTCTGTGTATTCGTCGTTCTCATTTGGATCATTGCATTTCTCTTCGGGCTTAGTATTTACTGTTTCAAGCATTTCTGTGGGTTTATTTTCGTGTGGACTTACAGATTTTTCTTCAGATTGTGAAATAGGCTGCGCAGTTTCTACAAACTCATCTTCTGATTCGTTTTCGCTTTCATCAGAATCCGGACTTCCATCTGTTGGAGCACCTTTTTTTGGGACCCAGAATCCTACGAGTTTAGTGTTTCCGATAAGCTCTTCTGGTTTTTCTTTAGAAGCTATAACCTTGGAGATGCAATGTTGTGTTTTGATATGATCAGATCCAATGTGTTCTTTCTCCAATTCATAGGACAGAGCAATTATTTTCAAATCAATTGCCGACAAACTAGCATAGTCTCCAGTTTTCTTGGAAAATTCTGTGACAAATTTTAAGCATTCAGAATTAGGTTCCCGCACTTGAAGATCGAACGGCAAAACAACCAAACGACGTATTTGTCGCTTGTTTTTAACTTCATCAATAACATCTGGAACTGTGAGAATGTTTTCGGCGTACTCCTGTAAATGAAAGTTAAATTATTTATGATTTTTATCATAGATGTTTTTATATTACATGTAATTGTACAACATTTATGAATGCTGTAGTATCTGCAACCAAATATTTAATTTTTTTCTCAGCCATCTTCACAAATAAATTCCACGTGCAGTATGCAGTGTTTTTAAAAAGAAAGATGTCATTTGGTGATAAATGACAGCTGCTGTCATGTTTGGTAAGATAGTTGGTTTTCTTATCACGGAGGCCTGTAAGAAGTTAAAAATCTTAAGGCCATACTGCATTAGTATTGAGCTATATAAAATACAACTTGCGTATTTTATTTTCTTCAACCGAATGAATTTCTGCTCCCAAACTTTATACTACACTCATGTATTAAAATAAAGTATATTTTTACCCTAGAAAAAACTCAAAAAATAGAGGAGCTAAACGTTTAAGGTAGATGTAATACAATAGGTGCACTCGGGCGTATACTTACTCTTTTCAAACGAAATGGAACAAATCGTTCCAAATGGCAGACTCTTTTTCCTGATATAATTTTCCTTTTCGCTCTAAATGTCAAACGACCATCAGGAAAAAATATAAAATTTCACACGGTTTCAACTCATAACTTATGAGCGCTTGATGAATACATGGCTTAGTCTTATGAGGGTCTTGCACGACACAATTATATTAATGCGCAGTGATATTGTCCAAAAATATTATGCGAAAAGGTCGCTTACAGTTATTTATAGTTATTTTGTAGTTATATTTATAAAAAAAAATTATGATGCAGAATTTTAAAAATATTTTTTTCATGTAAATGATATAAACAATTTTTTTTATTTATTCAAGACCATGATAACAAAAAATAATACCCTTTAATTTTGTCTCAAAAGTTTGATTGCTTGTAACAAAGAAACGGTTCGTCAAGTCGACTTAAATCTTTGCAGAAATTTTATGAGTGTATTTAGCTTTAAAAGTCACATTCAACATTTATCCGTTATTTTTTTTAGATATCATAAATATCCATTTTTTGCTGTTTTTTTCAAGTTAATATTAGAGACGAAATAACTAAAAAGTTACATAAGTATTATAGAGGAAAGAATGATGGGCAAAATGGTCGTATATCTAACAAAATTGAAATAAAAGTTTATAACTAGTGTATGTACATAGGTACTTGATTGAATGCTCCAATATGTGTGCAACTTCAATGAGTATAGTGGTATGTTAATAAAATTCAAATAAATTCTGTAATTTGAACAAAATCGTTTGATTTTGTCTTTATGAGTTCGAATGGTCATATCTTGAGAGCTTAGCATGGCTTTGGAAAGTTTTATACCTTTTTGAAAACTGAAAGAAAAATAACTGAAAGACATATAGAATAGAGACATCAATTCCGGTTGAATTTTCTTCTTCACATAAACTCGTGATTTAAAATTGATGAAGTTTCAAAGAAAAATCAATAGATTTTCTTAAGAGCAATAGAACTACTGGGTAAAAAAACACTTAATAATATTCTTCTATTGTGTTTTTCGTTTCAAATATCACGATAATAAATGCTTATTTTGATTTCAGGATAATGTTTGAATGATAACTGGCTGTTTTTTTTAAACATAAAAAACTATTAAAAATTGTTCAAACTTCAAAAATTGAACATTTACTAAGGTTTTAAAAGATCTTGAAAGCTTGATATTCTTAAAACCATTGCTCTCTAATTTCCTAGGATACCAATAGGAGTTCATCTTTTTTTTTCTTTAAAACACATAAAAAACTAAAATTGTTGGCAATGGTACGGAAAAGTATCGGATTACTAATGTACATTTTTTTATTTAAAGGCTTAAGGCCTAACTACAACCGCCACTTTTTGCAAGAAAGTGCAAAATTGACAATTTGAAACTCATTTTTCTGACTATTTAACTTCAGAAAAATTTCAAAAATATGTCAAAAACCTTAGATATTGGATTCTCAAACATGTGATGTACTTTTTTTCGCAAACAAATGAACCTATAAGGAAATAACAATGTTTTACTTTGTAGTTAAGCCTTTAACTACTATGGCCACTTTTTTCAAAAGTGCAAAAGTAAAATATTTTTTTTTTCTTTACACTTAATTAAGAATTCAAAATCTTTGGTTTTCGACCCATTTTTGGAATTTTTCTTAAGTTAAAGAGTTGTGAAAAATGAGTTCAAAATTTTTCACTTTTGTATTTTATGCAAAAAGTGAACGTGTCAGGATTTATGCAACGTTAAATACTCCCTTAATTAAGGCTTATACACTACACAACTATCTAACCATTGAAAGGTGTCTTAATGAATTCTAATAAATAAGACAGTTTGTATAGGAACGGAAAAGGTAAGAATTTAATAACTTGATACAATAACACAAAAATAGGTTTAAAGGTACTCAAAATCAAAACAATATTCATTGAAGGTGCCCATTCTTGTGATTGCTTAAAGTTTGATTTTTATTTTGTATCCAACATATAATCACCTGTTTTTGGAAAATAAAAATGTCATCAATTTCACTCTTGTCGTTGTTTTGACTCTGTTTTCAGTGTTCTTACATTCCAACTCTATATTTTGCTTTTCCACTTTTCCAAACAGTCATGCTCATGTTGCGGGGTAGATTTTCCTACCCCATCATGGTGATTTCATTTTCAGTCGAGCGCAAACTGTCGAATCAAACGGCTGTGGTTACTCGACCGTCTTGGGTTGTGTTATGAAAGTTTTTACTGTCCTTAAACACAAAAAAACTCGTTTTTATTTTCTTTTTGGTGCTATGATTGTTGTTACGAAATCACAACTACTGTCCTACATCTACTAATAGAACTCTAAACTCTGGATGATAAGGTCATATTCTTGAAAAAAAAACTTTAGCAGTAGTTTGAAACCGTGTATAGTTTTAGTGCGGAAAATATAATGTGGGAGAATGTCTTCCAATGCTATAGTTTCTCTGTCATCCTTTAATTTATTATTTTTCACCCAAGGTAAATATATACTACTTATCCGACACACCGCACTCAAAAAGTATGAATATATCAATCACTGTTGTTTTTTTTTTTCTTTGTTTTATAAAACAATAATATAAACGGTCTAATGCCTTGAAATAGAAGTGAAAACACACTTTAAAAGACCTTGAGTGAGGTCTATTACGAGATAAACATTGATTTTTCCTTTTTTTCTAGTGTGAAGTGAAACACCTAACCGAATTTGTGTTCCGATCGACAGGGCGTATACGTAACATTTCAAAGGTGTTTTTTTTTTCTTCCAAAGGAATTGCAAAAATATTTTTTTTCCAACTGGAGGATGTCTTATTAAATTTAAGTTTTGTTTTGGCGAGGCATTGTCCGTAAAGATGTGAGGATAAATAAAAATAAGCAAAGGGTTTTCCTTGCTAGGGTTTAAATCTGAGAAGTCCCTGGGGGAGAGGTAATTTATTTCTCGTGCTTTTCAGCAAGCAGAGGTTCTTTTATGCAAAATGTCAACAATTTTGCTTTCATAATGCCAAGGACGTTGGTTCTTTTTTGTCTTTTCATTGAGGTTTGTTTACACTTTAGTTTTTGTGGTTTGTACCCTGGTTTATTTTAAGTGTTATTGCAATCTTTTGTTTTTCTTGAGTTTTTCTTATGTTTTTCATAAGAACCCGCTCGAAGCTCTAATTAAAAAAAAAAAAAATCTGATGAGGTTCATAAAAAAAAACTCAAAAAGGTGGATAAATATGTACGAGTATCAAGGTTACAACATGGGATTTTCTGATTCTATTGAGATAATTAATGAAGTTAAAGTGGTAGTATTTTGCAAAGGCCTCAAATGAAATATTTATGTAAATTATATTTACCTTTTCTATAGAATAGGAATAGGAATTTAAATTTTGATAAAATTTTAATTTGATAGCATAGCATACGCTTTTTGGGACTTTAATATTTATACATTTTTGTTGTTTTTTCTATAAATTAGCATATGAAGAGACCAAGGGAAAAACCTCATAGAGTCCATTCAAGTCTATTTGGAGAAAACCGCAATTTTAAATTTTTATTTTCATACTACATCTTATGTAGGGTACTAAATTCACAACTTTTTTTGAAAGAAAGAATTCAATTGGTTTTCTAAAAGGTTGGATACCCTCAAAGAGTACTTTATAAATACTACAAGACCTCTTTATTAGTTTAACTTTGACAAAAAGTGGAAATGTGCACTTTTTCCATTGTCCATAACGATAGAATAAAAATCCGGATTTTTAGAATTTCGGAGTTAGGCTAGTTTTGCAAAGACGATATGTTTTACATGTTTGTATTATTGAATTATTTGTTCTATTTGTATGTCTGTTTGATCTTAGACCTTAATTAGTATAGTTTTAATTGGCTTTAAAAATATATAGGTACACAATTTATAATCTTAAAAGAAAATGACAGAGTCCTGAGTGTTTTGGTCAAGGACGGACACTTAACATTAAACAACTTCGTATAAATAAGGGGGATGAAGGAATTAGCCGTGGTTCATATACTTGGCTGATTGGTCATACTATATCCTATACCTCAGTTACACCTCCGACTTTAGGAGATAAAAACTGCCGAACCAGGGTTTTGATATTTGTTTAACTGGGCAATTCCACGTAAGTAATTGAAAAAAATAAATTATTGTTTTTGGATGTAAAAGCACTTAATTATATGAAAGCAATACTGTAAGTTTCATCTTAAGTAAGTATTCACTATAACAACAAAATTTAATTTTGTTCGTTTTTCCATACAGTCGTTTTAAAAATGGCTTCGGGAGCATCAAAAGAAAGTGCATTTCAAAGAGGATTTTAATTTAATTTTACTGACTTAGTGTTTTGACTTATTATTATCATTTGGTACATTATGCTTTGTTAAGTATCGATTTACCGGTATGCAGTCTATAGTTTATGTAAGCATTACGTTAATAAGAAGGATTCAAGTATAGTGTAGCTCACAGTTTTACTACAGCTTAGAATGAATTAACTTTGCTAATTAAGATGATGCCGACCTAAAAAAGTTTATTATCTTAATTAATAATTCTAAAATTATCTTAAAAATTTGTTGTAGTGTAACACGAAGAAGAGCTTTTTCTTGGATATGTGTAAAACCTTAGCAAATAGAAACTAAATGCAGATAGAAAAACTAAAATTGATTAAATTATTTGTACAATTTGAGGGAAAAACTTAAATAAACATCGTTCAATAAAACTAACAGCATCGATTGATTCGCCTCAATCTTAATGCAAAACTTCCGGTACACAAGTCAAAGACTCGTCTGTCAGACATGGTATAGGCCGCCAAAGTTCTACCATCGAAACACACAAACTGTTGCCTTACTTTTTTCAAGTGAACGAGCATTTTGTTTTTAAGTAACATAAGTAAAAATAGAAGGCCAGTAATGTCAAAAGTAGTGTAGTTCACATATGGAAATGCCCAACTGGTATTTTAAATCTTTTTATTCATTTGGAGCTTAGACAAATTATTTTGAAATTTTTCCTAGCAGGTCACATACAGTTGTCCATGTAAAAACCATGGAACACCGCGTAATACTGAGGTATAAACATATGTCGCACAAAAAAGTGTAATCCATTGAAAAACATGAAAATTCGTGGACAATGTGTGGAATATCTCAAAAAGTGACGTATGAGTTCGTGAAAAGTCATAGAAAAAAACGCGTTTAAAAATTCTTTCACCGCTAGTCCGCGAATCGTGACTTTCCACGTGAATTTCGCTTTGCTTTTGTCCTTAGCTCGTTTGCTATTCTTTTTACAGCGGTAGTCCGCGTTATTTCGCATATTTTTCTGCGACTTTTTCGCAGTATTTTACGCTTTTTTTCTTTCACTGGTATTCATAAAAATCGAATTAAAATGAAATAACTGTCGAAAACTGAATGATTTTCAAGTTTGAAAATTTCTGTAGTCAGGTTGAGGGACTCAAAGAAAATCAAAGGTCGAAGACTGTGAAAAATTGCAACATCTTGAAGCCACTAATAATACGAAGGCTTTCGCTTTCGGTTTAGCTTTGGAGACGGGGGAAACTTTTTCAACATCAAGCTAACAAATCAATATGTCTTCATTATCTTCCACAATTTGAAGGACAAAATTAAAAATGACGAGTAGCATGCTTCATCAGCAGCCAGTAGTTGCAGAAAGAACAATGTCTTCATATTTTTCGTCGCAGTATATTGCGGCTATGAATTTTAGGGATACATTTATTTCTTTACAAATTAAAATCATAAATAAACAATTATTCTTACTTTTCTGCAAGGTTTTTTTAAGTGGATGCAAAAAACGCAAATACAAAATTTTATCGCAAAAGTTAATTTTAATCGAATTCAGATGTTCTTGTTTCGCTATACTTGAACATTTTGTCTATTAAATTATTAAATGCTTCTAGTTTTACATCTACCATTACTCAGAGTGCTTCTAATTATAAACAATTCAACAAATACATATTTTATCTTCATTCTAAGAGCTAAAGCTAGTAAAAAAAATTAAGTTTGAAAACAAACAGATAGTCAAAGATTCTCACATATAGTTTTTGCATTTAATGAACAATAGGTCTAATTTTTTGTTTGGTGTACTACGACCTACGAGTAAATTCATCATCTAATTTATTATTTTATCTGCTTCAATTATTTTGTTTGTTTTTTGTGAAAAGACCCTCGGCCTCTAATTAAATACTGACCATCAAATTATATCAATATAACTCTGTGCTCTTATTTTGATAAAGACATGCAATGTTATTGTAACAATACTCTCTTCTCTTGTATAATAGTCGTAATATTAATTTTATTCAATTATTTGACACTTTAAATTATGCATCAGAAATTTTTTATTGTTGATAGATTTTTATTCTGATAATTTCAATTAATTCCCAGGGCACGAATATCACATCCGTTAGCTCTGTTTTTGTTGTAAATGTCGCAAGTGAAATTATTCAAAAAAAATTGTTTTTTAAGGAAAATGTTTTTGTAACGCATGAGTAAAATGCAAATTACTTTAAAATGATTTTACAACTGAATGAATGCTACGAAATGCACAGTAAATTTGAAATATTTACGAATGGATCACTTACACACATTATTTTCTTTCAAATTAATTTCATTCGTTCATTTTATTTGTTGGTTTTATTTGACACGGCTACTTTCCCACAATGATTAATTTTTTACATAATAAAACTTCCAAAAACTGGGACAAAATATGAAATATTTCATGGATTCTTTATACCCTCTATTAACAAACGAAGAACAACGGCAAGTTATTAGCTCTTATTTCGGATAAATTTTATTTTACAACTTTTAACTTCAATAATACCTTTCAAATTTAAGACTTTTAATATTTTCTCATGGATGCCATTATCAAAACTGAACTGAAATGGGACCCAATAGAGACTACCAGTTTTCAAATACAAAAAGATTCATCAAAATCGATCCACCCTGTTCGGAGGTAACAAACATACAATAAAAAAAAGACGAATTGATTACCTCCTCCTTTTTTTAAGTCGATTAAAAAGATCAGAAAGGAGTTTTAAGAAAAATTAATAAGCGATATCGACATCGGACCGATTTTATTTTACCTCTAATAACGTAATGAGAAACTGACATTGGCAGTATTCGAAAGAAGAAGATAAGAATTTTAGTATCGAGATGGTCAAACAAATTAATTCATGAATTTTTATGATTAAATTGTCTTTTTTTAACTCCATTAAAAGAGGGGGATTACTGAGTAGGGTTAGTTTAATTGAAGAAGAGTATATGCATGTGGTCTGTTTTTATACTTGAAACTATTTTTTTAAGAATCTACTTTCATTTTTATAGAACGTTCGTTCTTCCTTAAAAAAACACCCTTTCACCCAAAATATTTCGATGCAATCTTCGTTCTCATTTCAAATGAAACGTTCCTGCCAAATTTTATAACTCTATTGGAAGGTTTTCTTTTTTTAATATCCCCTGTTACAATAGAAGGACTATTAAAGTAGTCACTAAGGCCCGGTTGCTGATACTATACTTAAAATATTAATGCTGATCATAAGCGCTTATGTGCTACTTTTTCCTCTCAGTAAACTGTCACATAATACTTGATGTTGAACATTAATGCTCAAGTTTCGTTTCAGCAAACGGCTCTTATAGTAGTTGTATTGCCTTAATTTTGAGTTCAATAGATTCACCATACCTTTACAGATGAGCTTATTTTACCATTAAAAAATAAACCTCTCATTAGTTTTGATATAATAATAAATTTATATTGAAACTTTAACCAGCATTAGAAGCTTTTTACCATGTTTTAATAAGCATTTCTGTATTTTCAATGAAAACAGTTAAAAATTGAGGTCATCATGTTCTAAACCAATGTTTCTACCAAAAACTACAGACTAGTACTGCCAAGTGCTCAAAATTTGACCACAGTATCACGGATAACTGTAACAAATATGTATATGATATTTATAAAAATTGAATTGTAGGAGGTACCTTTCAAATAAAATAAAAATATTTAAAATCGGTTGCTGGTAAATAAGTTACAAGTAATGCAACAGAATTCGTGTTTACGTATTAATAAAATAATTCTTAAACATTAAAAAAAGAATATTCGGCAACTTTGATGCCCTCAATCTTTTAACGCACTCACTACAAAAAAATCAGACCTTCGAAATAAAATATGTACATATATTGTCATGCTGACTTAAAATAACAATAATATATAAATAAAAAAAACAGATTTTTCGTCTAATTTGACTGTAATGATGTGTACTGCAAGTGAAAACAAAAATATATCGTTCGCCAATAAATAAAATGCAAAACTGGATCGTACGAACTTGCTCTTGTAGTTCAAAATAATAATATATTTGTTAGGCGTTGAAAAATTCAGTTTTTGGTAGGAATATCAGTAATGTACATTATTTTATATTGGAAAAAAAATATCGCAGAAAATCATTTTTTGTTTAATTTTTAACATTTTTGAAAAACTAAATACAAAATACTTCTTAAAATGATAATAAGAACCTGGTGACAAATTTTGAACGTAATCCGTTGAGCCAGTATAATAGTGGAGTACGCGACGGACGGCATGACAAAGACCACTCTTTTGGACTTCTACATCATCGTAATGTTGGTTTGAATTGAAACTTCAAATTCTTTTTTTGACCAATACCTTCGATTTATATTTGTAGAAGGAATCAAACGTTGCGTTTTGCATAGTAAATCGACTCTTTCCCTTTTCTTTCGAATATCTTGATTGGAGCTAAACAAAAATATAAAGAAATACATTTCCCACTCTTTAATTCTGGGGAGTCAGCGAAGGGTTCGCATTCCCATTTCAAGCAATTATGAACTTGCCGGGTGAACTATATTATCAATACGTAAAACTACCTTACCATTTTCAATAACACACTTCCTCACCTGTGAGTTCTACAGGAGAAAATATGACGGAAATAAGTTCGAGTCCCGCCCCAACGCATTCGTCGGATTCTTTAATAGGGGTGTATACTGTATACCTTATCCCAGTCGTGGATTTTATTCTATAAATGGTAATATTTCTAAAGTCAATAGTGTTGTGTAGATAAAGCAGTTAGAATAGGGTTTATTATTGATAAAAGAAAACAATAATTGGAAAGATAAAATTTCGGAAGCAGTGAGTTTTGAATGAAACACCCTGTAATAAGATGAAAATATTATAAAAGTCATCAAATAGATGAAGTAAACTATTCGGTCTGTATTGAACAATTTTGGATTGATTTTTTTGGAGCTGCTGCGCTTTTTATTGTTGGTGGACACGATTTACTACCTGTTTTCTTTTCAAAATAAATTTCAGAGGTGATTCGTAATTTATGGTTGTGTCTATACGTATATGCACTCGTAATCTTATTGATCAGTTGTTTATATAATCCGCTTAATGTTACCAATTCGATAAATCTTTTCGTGTTAAGTTAGATATTTATGATAGAAGGTGGTAATTGAAACGAACAGTATACATTTGAAGGGCCACGGGAAAGAATGATCAAAGTCCATTTCTTAAAATTTTTATTATTTTGAATTCTTTTAAATAATATGTATGTAGGTACATTTTGACTTTTGGTTTTCCCATATATTTTAATATTTTTCTGGAAATAAACTGTCTACTTAGAATACATATTTACCTTCGTTAAACTGTCTACTTAGAATACATATTTACCTTCGTTGAGCCGAAATAGCCGAATTAAAAATAAGAAAAAAAGAATTCTGGAAAAACAGCGGTATAGGTACCTAATATAAAACCCAAAATGTCAAAGTTTACTTGCTGTATCCATTTTCGATAACATTTTTATGCATATAACTAAACTATATGAGCTTGAAAAGAAAAAGTATAGTTCGAAACATGATCTCAATAATTAATAGCCCAAATAAATTTGATTAAAAACGAAATCTAAACAAGCACAGAGTAATTATAGTAGCAATAATAATAATTAAGGAACAAGAGAACCCAACATGCTAAGAAAATCCAGTGAAGTTTAATGAAACGTGATTCAAGGGTGTTACTTACAAGAGTTTATGGTAATAAAGCCTAAGTAAACTATATAACCTCTACCACCTCTATAAAAGGGTGCAGTATTTTTTTTAAATATTTTTTTTGTATATGCTGAGAGAAGAAAAGAGAACAGAAGCCTAAGTAACGACCACTTTTACTGAATTATACTTGTTTAAGGCAAGTGTTATCGTGGGTAAAAACTATGTATTTCACCACTTCCTAAATAGACCGAAAGCTCGCAACAGATTTTTGGCGCGAGAAGTTGACAAGTATGAAGAAGTATTACCTGGTCAAGGTAATACCGATAAAGTTAGTGTAAGCAGTTCATTTTATATAAGCCGGTGAAATTTGGATGTTTGGAAAATCACCGTCACATGACCTTGTTACTGATTTCTTAAATCGATATTAACAATTATCGTATCAAAGTGAAACTTCGTACATATATGTAGTTTAAATAACTTTACTATATTTTGGTAGTGCGGACCCTGAAGAGGAGCATTGGGGATCGAAATACCCCAAATCGATTTTAGAATACTTACAATTATCGTATCGAAGTGAAACTTTATACATGTATGTAGTTCGGATGACAACACAATATTTTGGTGGTGCTGATCCTGGGGAGGGGCATTGGAGGGTTAAAACACCCCAAATCGATTTTAGAATACTTACAATTATCGTATCGAAGTGAAACCTCGTATTTAAATAGTGCGGACCCTTAGGAGGGGCATTGGGGAGTCGAAATACCCCAAATCGATTTTAACCTACTTACAATTATCGTATCAAAGTGAAACTTTACAAAATTTTGGTAGTGTGGACCCTTGGAGAGGGGCATTGGGGGGTCGTAACATCCCTAATCGGTTTTAGCCTACTTACAATTATCGTATCGAATTGAAACTCTGAATTTGTCTTTTTCATCATGAAACATCATGAAACGTGAAGAAAACACGTTTTCGAGACATTTTTATGTGCTTGTGCCGTTGTCGGCGTTGTCGTCGTCACCGTTGGCGTTGGAAATTTGAAAACACGATAACGTTTGATAGAATCTTAGGTTAAGCTCAATTCAGCCATTTTGAATAAAACCTACTTTAACTTTTTATACAACAACCTTCCAAAATGTCACTTTTGTATGAGGAGTGCTACAAATTTGCATTTTACAAGAAATAACACTTCCAAATTCCAATTTCACAACCACTTATTCTTATCATTGTCAAAATTAAACTGTCTCGATCTCCTTCTCCGACCTCGTATTTATACTCCTCTCATTTCTTCTCGAAGGTTCTAGAGATGTCTAGTTTTGTTAAGTAAAAGAGATAAATATACACAGACAAATAGAGACAGATATAGACAGATTCCACTCCGTTCTATTTCGTTCCGTTCGAAGTTCGAGAGTGCACAGTTCAGAGCTTTAGTTATTAATCATAACCAAAGACTAGCTTTAGAGCTTAAGTTATTAATCATAATCAAAGACCTACATGTGTCACTTCGTCTGGGTGTGTTTGCTCGTACATTCGTATCAAGAAAATGCATAAGGTAGCTTCTGACCTCACTTGAGTCTCGATTTCACTTGAGGAAATCCTCAAGTGAAGACTTAAGCATTTCCACACAATATCGACTATAAATAGCTCAAGTGTCCAAAAGTCTCCTCAAGCGTACACTTAAGAAAAATCTAGACATGAGGCATGACTATGAATTCCACCCCAAAACAACTTTTTAATTGAGTTAGAACTTCAAACGAGGTTTACCACTTTATTTTGAAAATAGTTGGTAAACACTGGATAATCCTGAAATAGTGTATACCCCACTTTTTAACTTATCTGAAACTTAATATAAAAAGCGGCTATCTAAAAGGGTACTCAAAATATGTGAATATTTTCGTTCAGTGCATATTTTTAACTATTTTTCGTTTTTGAATACTACGATCACAAATAGATGAATTCTATATATTTTCTTTTGCAGCAATTTTATACACTATCGGTGCCAAAACATACTTGGTAGAAAATTTTAATAGCTCTTGTATATCTTTTAAATGAAACTCGCAAAGAAACAATACTGCAAACGATATTTTTCAACATATAGCTGTCAAGTAAAAACTCAAAAAATACCACAATAAAAAAAATCTCTATTCAAACCAAAAAAACATCATCTTCCATCTATAATAAATATGATAACTAGTTAAGCAACAAATTTGATAAATCCACAAAGAAATCAAACAGTTAAAGTCCTGCGGAAATGATTCTTCATTTCTTGAATCTTAAACGTCTTTTATTGTCTGATTGGTCAAAATTATAATTGAATTCATTGAGTTAAGTAGGTCATAAGCCCATCATTAAACGGAAAACGATGTCGCACTCCTTAATCCTTGTTACAAAAAAAAAAATTCCTTGTTAAAAAAAAAAAAAATAACCTTAATTTGTTTTTTTTGCATCTCATAACCAACAACTCTTATAAACCTGAAAAGAACACTTTCCATTCTTAAAACAATAATTAAGCTTTTTCCATTTTCTCTAGTGTTTGTCGTTCCTACCTACTATGCAAATAACTTTTCTTCATTTCAAATAATGTTAATCCGTTTAAACATAATAATTCTTGGAATAATACAAAATGGTGAAATTATTTTGTAATTGTCTTAACCCAATTAGATTTTTTAACAAGCAAACACTTTTAACTTGGTGTTTTACAAGTGGCACTATAGAATTGGATTTGCATGTTATGCAATTTTTTTTAACTTAATTTGGCTCGCAAGCGAGCCCTGAAGCAACTGAAGAGGTTAATAAATTAACTCAAAAAGTTTTCATTCTCTTTTTTTTCTTTCAAATTATGTACCTGTCCTTGCAATAATCGTCGACCACATCGTGGTTAGTGGGAATTGTTGGTATTCCGGTGAGAACAGTAGCTGTGATTTTTTTTCAGGAAAAAAATGAAAAAAAAACACACTCTTTATCAAACTTCATCTCGATTGATGATGCAAATATTTTAAGTGATACGTTGTATTAGCCTTTAACAGAGAAGATATCTTCCAATTCCATTAGCTTTGAAGTTTTTTTTAAAAATGAAGAGTGGCATAAGATGCTACAAATTAGTAAGAACAAACCATTTTTGGATTCATTTTTGTACAAAGAATCGTTGTTTTATCTAAATATGAAAACTCTCAAAAACAAACATACCCGATATTGAATACACCACATTTTAGGTTTTTCCACTTGAACATTAGACCGATATAATTAGTTTAAAGTTTTTCCGACGCATTAGGAGGAAAAACAGTTTTCCATGTCCATCTGAGAAACACGGAACAATGCGGAATACCAATGAAAAAAACGTGTAAAAAAGTGTTGAAAATCAAAGAAAAAAATGTAAAGTCGCGAAAAAAGTATGGAATACATGAGAAGGAAACATATTCTTGCGTGTAATAGTTTAAGGTTTTTTCCGCGACTTGCCATGTTATATAAAGAGATAAATAAGCAAACGTTTTCAACGTTTTACTCTGCGACTTTTTTCACTTTTTTCCGCTGTATTTTACGATTTTTCTGGTGGTACTTAGCACTTTTGTCATGACCTTTTGTTGCTATTCTCTGCGGTATTCCGTGTTCTTTCGAGTTTTTTACGGTATTCCCCGCTTTTTATCTCGGTATGTCTCATACTTTTAACCCTTTTTCCCGCAGTAGTAAGCGCTTTTTTCATAGCTTCCACCATTTTCAGCTTCACATATTTTCCCGCGACTTTTTGACTTTTCCACGACTTTTAAACCTTTTTTCTGTGATGTTCTTTTTTTGTTGCGCTATATTTTACGCTTTTCTCGCGGTAAAAAGATCTTTTTTCATGATCTTCTATGCGGTATTTCGCGATATTTAACCGGTATTCATTTAGGAATAGAAGATTCAATTAAGATTCAGGAAATTCTTTTGAAACAAATCTTAAAGGTAACATACTTACTTTCTGTCTCTATGAAAAAAATTTAATTATATTTCAAGGGGAACGTAAA
This sequence comes from Meliscaeva auricollis, assembly GCA_948107695.1. Lineage (NCBI taxonomy): Eukaryota > Metazoa > Arthropoda > Insecta > Diptera > Syrphidae > Meliscaeva > Meliscaeva auricollis. Next base: position 27,205,375 of record OX403617.1, on the reverse strand, counting down.
AGTAGATAATGCAGTCTTATACCTACTTTGGCACCTTAAATATTTAAAACTTTTCCCTTTTGACTTTGCACTACAAAGTCAAAGATAATTACGCAATATTTAATAAATTTATTTGTTGCTAATTAATTACATATGTGAAACAATTCATAGTTTAAAACTGTGAAGATATATCAAAATTTGTTTAATCAAAATGTGCAGGAGAGAGAGAATATTTCGGTAGACTTTTTTTTCTCCATCTAATTATATCGCAGAAGGCTTTCAGAATATTAAAGAGTGCCTCTTTAATATGTTTATTTTTTTTTTTGATAGATGGAAAATATATTTTTTTTATTGATTTTTTTCTTATTATCTTTTCGCCATCCATCGATTTATACTCGAAGAGGGCAATTTCAAAAACAAATGACGACATTGTTTGGCATAATCCTATGTAAAGAATACACGCAATGGCTATCGTAAAATAGATATGACTATTCCTATATAGAAATCGCAATAGCTACCTACCACTGCAATAATAATAACCTGAATTTTTCTTATGAAAGAAAGACACGAAGCATAAGAGGATGGAATTGGAATTTGAAAAGAAAAATAGGTATTTTTTTAAGGCCTTAAAATGGTTGTATTGTATTGGATATGCAGAATTATATATTCTTTTAATTTAATTGCCTCAAGTGCATAATCGTGTCCTTTTTAATTTCTTTCAATCCTTAGTACAGGAGAGAATTTTTAAGGGTTTGCTTTTAAATTCTTAAATATATTTACAATACATACAAACATACAGTTCGTAACGCTTGAATAGCCTCACTTAGAGTACATTCTTAAATCATTAGTTTTTGTACTTCTTTGGTATTATTACAATGCAACTTTTGGTGAGCGACAAGGCGGGACTTCTATTTCTCCGATTTAGAGAAGTTTTACTGGATTCCTAAAAGTTACCGGTATTTTTTAGCTTCTAGGATCATTTTGTTTGAAGTCACTAAAATAACTGCATTTAAAATGACAATATATCTGATAATTTCTTTTTAAGTACTCAAACAGGATTTGGGTGAAAATTCTTACAAATTATTACTAAAATTCTATTACGCGTCAGTACCCAAACAGACCTATTGTTTGTTTCTTTCCAGCTATGTAAGTCACTGATGACTCGTGCGATGACCCACTAGAAATTTACCCTTTGGGGACCAAAATTATTCTTGTTTCTTGTAACATGCGAAATACCACTGCCAGTGAACCGAACAAATACGAATTTTGTTAAAATATAATTTGCTGTATTAGATAAACTTTTTTATATGTTTTTGATGTGACTCGAATCCAAAGTCATAATGTTTAAATTGCATCTAGTTTTTGAGATATTCTTGAAAAATTTCTGAATTTCTAACGGGAATATCTGAAAAGCAAAAAACTGATCATTTTGAGCTCGATTTCAAATTCAGTACATTGAAAAACTAGAAAACAAAGATTTGTGTTTTAAGTGACAGTTCCTGCGAGACTAGAGGTGCCGAAGCTGTAGTCCTCAGTGCGTGCTGTCAAAATTAAAGAAAAGCATTAAAATAGTAATCACAATAATGTAGCCTTAAAAAAACAAAAAACAGAAAGTTGATTCAACTTATATTATATTTCCAAAGGAAAAGCTTTTTAGTTTTAACAAGTTCTATGTATGAATAATCGTCAATTCATTAAAGTCCTCTATAAGATAGGTACATTTCTGATGCTTTTAGTTTTTTTCGTCCGAAACTTTTTCAGTGGATGCACAGAATTTATCAACCAAAAATGCATAACAACAAAGCATACATTTCATTGCTTTTTGTCTTCGTTCCATTTAAATTGATAGCACTTGAGGGGTATCCTTTTCAAGTTCTTCTGTCTAATGTTGTTGTTTTTGTTCCAATTGTGGTGACTTTTATAGGCATAGCAACAGGCTGTTTCTTTAAACAATAGAACAAAAATGGTACTTGCAAAACACACACATTTGCAAAAAGAAGAAAACAAAATAAAAGTGTATTATAATGTAACTTATATTTCAAATATAAGTTTCTTCAATTGATTTGTGTTCTGGAAGAAAATTAATTTGATTAAGCTCGAACAGTGAAATTGACTTTAAATACCTTATACCCCATCTTATTTAAATTTTACTTAACTTCATGTTAAAATTTCATACAAAAAAACAACCAAATTTTAATAGATTCTCACTAATGAACATCTATTTGTACTTTTAGTTTTAACCGTTTTAACAACTTCAATCAAATACAACGAATACGTAACAGATAAAGGGAAAAATATTTCAATACCTTGTGACGCACATGGATCTATCATGTGGATCAAAGAGAACGGAAACAATACTCGAGTAATACAGGTAAGTTAAAAATTTTATATTTACTATATAGTGTCTAACTTTGTATTTCCTAAAAGCATCTTTGATTTTTTTTTTAGCTTTTATTTTATATTTATTTCTCTACATTTTAACACAAACAAAAATTAACATTACATTAAGAAAGTCCAAGGGCATGTTTCCATTCAAAACAAGTATGTACTTATACTTCTTGGATTTTAAAGAAACATCCATGATTATGTTGAAAACGTTGCAATAAAGTTTACTGTATATTGCTGAAAAGAAAATTTGAGTTTTAGTTTGAAGGAGAACTTTTAAGTTAAAAAAAATGAAAATGTATGTAGATGAGACATGTTATTATATGAACACAAATCAAATGCTTTAGGTACTAAAGAAATTTCTATTTCAATATTCATGCTCAAATGAACTTTGTCTATATTGAACTGGTCAACTTTGATGGTTTTCATTAAAAAGAAATTATACAAACCCAGTAGAATCGGTGAGTGGAAGAGTAGTACAAGTTCCGAAAATTCGGACTTTGTGTGAGTTCTCATTGAAAACCTTTGACCAAAGCCATAAAATATACAATTTTACATGCTCCAAGATTAAAGACAACCAAACTTGTTGTAGGTTAGGAACTTTTTTCAAAGATTGTGAAAATTACTGTAAAAATTATAAGGCCTTCAAATGCTTCGTCGCACAAAAACATTATCAAAAATCTAAAATAAACAAAATGCACGACTGGGTCGCACGTACCTGGGTCGCTAACCCTTTTTATTTAGTAAATGCAGTTTTAGAAAAAAAAATTAAAAAAGCGTAAAATTCGATTTTCAAATGACTTAAACAGCTTCTTAAGATATTATTTATGAACATCTAAAAACTAAATTTTGAAAAAAATTAAAATTTTGTTTTTTAATCCAAAAAAATAATTTTCGAATTTTTTTTTACTAAATATTATTAGGGCAACTTAAAAGCATTCATGTAAAAAAAATGGTTGAAATTGATTGAGTCAAGAAAGAGAAAATCAGAATAAAAAAAAAGGTTATATGGCAGGTATATCATTAATACCGGTTTTTTAAAGGAATGGTTTTCATATAAAGATAAACCTTGTCCAAAAAAATACCATCATTTTTGTAATTAAAACCGTAAGGATCTTTTTTGAGAAAAATTTTAAAAACGGTTCTATGGCAGGTACCGTTAATAACGGTTTTTGAAAAAAATGGTTTTGATTTAAAGATAGACCTTATCCAAAAAATGCCCATGATTTTTTTAATCAAAATCGTAGGAACCAGTTTTGAAAAAAATTAGTTTTTCTTAAACCGGTATATGACAGATACCGTTAATTTTGCTGCAAGAAAAATAATTAAAAAAACGTCAGGGGATAGTCTCCAAAAAACACCACATATCAAGTTTAAGGTAAATCAACTCATCCGTTTATTCTGTGGCTTCTGAAACATACAGATAGACAGACAGAATTGTCGGACCCACTTTTTTCTCATTCTCTATCATCGTAATGTCATGTTTGATTGTTACCTCAACTTTTTTTTTGTACGAATGCATAACTTGATATACATATAGTACCTATATCGCAAGTAAAAATTTGACAAAGCTAGATTTCTTCAATGGAAAACCCGTTTTTTGAGCCTAAGTCCAGATTTTGGGGGTGTTACAGTATTTTTACATACGGTTTTGTTATCAGTGCATAAAGCTCTATACAAAGCGTGATAGGACAGTGTTATTATTCATATGACTAAATAAGTTTAAGTTTTGCTTAACTGGTTACTGTGGCGTATGTGTAACATTTTATTCTATTCACAATTTTAAAGCTTAATATAGTTAATAATGTCTGACAATTTGACCTTTGTTCACAATTCTACGACCTTTCTACAAGTAATATTGCTCATGCGTCATAGTTTAAGATCTTGGATCTTCGGGGTACATGGGGTACAAAAGATACGATGGACAGAAAAACCACAACAATAAATATACATTTATGTTGCACTTATATTATAATCATTCATATTGCACTATGCAAACTACCTTGTATAAAATACTTTACTTAACAAAATACATTATTGTTAACTAAAGTATTAACTTAATAAAATACATTATTGTTAAGTAAAGTATTGTGTACAAGAAAGTTTCCATAGTGCAATATGTATGTTTTTAGAGTGCAATATAAATTTATATTTATTTTTGTGTTTTTTTTTTTCAAATATTAAAATGTTTTCAAAATCCAACACTGTAGTAAAAATTAAAATAAAAAAAAAACTCACAATGTCTATAAATATAATCATAGGCAAAATGTGGAACAATTAAAAAAAAATTGTTTTTTTTTATTATTTATTGATCGGCTTTAAATCATCATCATCATAATGCAATAATATATTGAATTGCAATAAAGATCATACAAATCCTAAACATTTTATTTTTAGGAATTAAATTTATTGAATTTCTATAAATCTCTTGGTGTTACAACCTTTTCTCCCCAACTCTTTTTTTAACAGTCAAATTTTAGCTTATTCAATTATTTTTTTGTATGTATAGACAGGTAAAATTCTTGTTCTCACAAATGTTTCGGAAGGCGACAGAGGCCTTTACATATGCTTAACATCCGTTCTAAATGATTCTGATAACATCAATGAAAATGATAATGATAATTCCAACAATAACGAAGAGCCTTCTATAAATGTTGTCAACAATAATATAACTTACATTACATCATCATCACCATTATCATCGAATACCTCTACTTTAATACCTACAACGACACCAAGTTTGGAACCTACAGAAACTACAGAAAATCTAGCACACATCGAAGAAGAATTTCAAGCCTATTTGAAGGCCAATTTAAGTGTTCGCACAGCGCCAGGTCCAGTTTCACAACTTTATTTCAAAGCCTCGACAATTCTTGGATTTCTCATTTGGAGATTTAATAAAACTAATTCCGGTGGATATCCAATACGAAGTTTTACATCTGAATTCCGTAATATTTCCTACAAGGACAATGAAGATCCAAAACACGAACATGAATGGAGTCGAATGGATCCCATCAATATAGCCCCAAACGTCGTAAGTATAATTTATGGATGCCTTGACTTCTTTATTATTTTTTGTTTAGATTGCTCATAATGTAAATAATATTTAATTGTTTCGTTAAGTTTTGTTTTTTTTTTTAAGAAAAGAAAGACATTTTAGCAGTTATTTGTGTGTCGTTGAAATGTAGTTTGGAGAATAATAAATAGTTAAAAGTGTTTAGTTTATCGGGGTTGTTGAACTTCTTGCATTTCATAGAGTTAAGTTTGTTGGTAGAATAATTAGCAACCCTATCGATACATCCGGTTGGAAAAATAAGAAACTTTGCTAATAGTCCACTAAAATTAGTAAAAATATCTACACAAATTGCTAAGGAGAATTTTATTGTTTTATTTTAAAGAGTATACAAAATAAAATAGAGGGTTTTTTGTTCGGCTTTTGTGGTTTAAGAATCCCCAAGATATCATCTTTAAAATAAAACAATAAAATTGTCCTTAGCATTTTTTCATAATTAAGATAATTTAATTGGACTATTATAAATTCGGAGTATCCCTTTCACTTTTCTTATGTATACACAGTGTCCCACAGTCAGCAAACGAAAACCTTGGGTTCCATAGGTCATTTATTTGAGGTAATTTTCTCGTTATAACGGTTCCTATGATTTTTGTTTTATTTGCATTTAACTGGCCTTATCTTTACCAAAGGATTTCCGATTTTTCTTTTATTCAATCAAGAATTTATACATAAGTGTTATAGTTTGGTTAACAAAAGTACAAGAACGTTTTATTCAAAATGGAAAAAATTCTATCTTTTTTATCATCGTTTGGCAAAGATAAGGCAAGCTAAAGGAAAATAGAGCCGAAAATCATAAAAACCGTTACAACTAGAAAGCTTTAAATAATGATCTGTTGAACCCATGGGTTTTGTTTGCGGCGGTGACTGTGAAACACCCTGTGTAAATATTAATATTACATTGGAAAAAGCTTATTAACGCACAAAAAGGATACTTTAAAAATGCAATCTACAAGTTTCGAACAGGTGATTGACATTTGTGTTTTGAAAAATCCTTCCAAGCGGATGCCTCGGTAGAGTATTACGTTTATATCAAATATAAACCTTTGTAGTTGTTTGTTAAATTATTTAAGAAGAACAATTTATCACAGTATATTTCGTTCAATAAATTTAAGATTTAAGACAAATATTGTGTCTTTTTTAAAAGCAACGGTTTCTTATTATAAATTGTATCAAACAGCTCTTTATTGTTCGTCTCATGCGAGTGGCAAGTGTGAATATTGAATAAATACTGACCAAACCTGAATACAAACAAAAAAAAAAAGCAGAAAAGGAGAATATCAGCAAAAAATTAAAATTTAATCAGGTTATAATTTTGTTTTCTAATGTCACTTACCTTAATCAATTTGACTTATCCAATAAAACCATTTATAATGACGTTTTCAGATTCAAACTTAACAAGGAGATAGTAAAGAAGAGAGCTTGATAACCATCATTTATAAATATATTTCGTTTGCTAAAGTTAAGATTCTTTTATTTTTTTTTTTATTTTTCAAAAATTTTTTTTCGTTTGATCTAAACATGATTGCTGCTACCACGACAGTGAGTCAAGTTGAATCTAATTAATAGTAAAAAAGTATTCTTTTATCAATTCACATTTTATGTATACCTATCAAATCGGAGTGATTATTATTAATATTCTCTTCTATTTCAAAAAAACTGGATTTCATTCATCAACCTAATTATTAAAAGATATAGTCTGAAAAATGTATAAAAGAAGAGAACGTTATTTTATTTTTATTTTTATTTTATTTTTGATAAGATATATAAAACACGCAGTGCCGCTGCCGTTACCGCCGCCGTCGTCGTTGCCATCAGAAATATTTTATGATGATAATGTGATGTTATGTTCTTGCATTTGTGATTATGATAACTATTCGCCTTTTCAAATTATATTGAATCCGAATGAATTATTGTTGGCTAATACACAAATTGTGTTGGTGAATCAATATAATCTGGAGGTACTAATTTTAAAATTTTCATTTCCCAAATTAACCAACAAAACTATGTAAATTAAAATTAAGACAAAGTTTTAATTCAAGAATCTTTGAAGATTACGTGAATAAATAGTTTTTAACTTGCATATACATAGCTTGTGTGTAGTGGACATTAAATACGAACAACGAACAAAGTGTTCGTAAAAAAAGTAGTCTCTGGGTTTTTTGTATTCATTCTTTTTCAAAGTTAAAGTCTTACACAAAGACAGTTTTTTTTTGAGTATCTAATTGACTCTTTATGGCTAATAGTTCAGGGAAGAACAAATAAAGTCAAAATTAGACGATTTGATACTTTAAAAAAACATCTATGTCAATTGCCCGAAATTTACCATGTTACAGTAAAGACCCGAAAAAATCGATTATAGAATAAGTTTAGTTGAAAAAAGTTGCCTTTCAGCCATTATATGCATGTTGTCTTTTTTTTATTTATTATTCTTATGAGCACCGGAATTTATCTACCATTTTTTTTTTTTAATTTTCCATTGTTTTCACAGGGTCTTTTAGTAGTCGTTGCACAACATTCCTACTCCCTTAGTAAAAAAAAAACCTTTTTCCCTAAATTTGTCGATGCATTCTTTTGGTTCTTGGTTCTCATTGTAAATGAAACGCCAATGTTAAATTTTATCGCTGTACCACTATTCGAAGGGGGTTTTCTGAAAAATTACCCCTTTCCACTGAAAATAGGAATTTACATAAAAAGACTATTATATCGCCACTTAAAATAGTCAAATTGATTTTTTTTTTATTTCAAAAGATTTAATAAGAAGCTTATTTTGATATTTAAATGATCTCCTGAAGACAATCAACTTAATAAATATAGCTTAACCAAAAATTGCATTATTGGTGTAGTTTTTTTAAGATGGTGGCCAGACCCCAAAGAATAATATTTCTGAATTTAAAATGTCTTAGATCTTAGACTTGTGTATACATACAAATTTGATCAGAATTCTGAATTAATCAGATGACCCCATTTGATATACAAATCGTGTTTATTATATTATTTTCTATCATTACATTTGTGTTTCAGATGGTTTTGTGCATATTTATGTAAAAAAAAAACACAAATTTTTACACAAATTTTGGTGTTTACACAAATCTTCTATAGTTAAAGTAAATTGTTTTACAAACCCGCTTTTTACGCCTGAATAGTAGAAAAATAGACCCATACAAGAAAACAAGACTTATTTAGTGGAATATTATGGATTTTCGCAAAAATGCAATTTATCTAGAAATTTGATGTCCTACAAAGCAATATTTTGTATGAAGTAATTTTTTTTGTTATACATATAGACGTTGATAGCTTGAGTAGATATTATATTTTCAAGACCAAAGCTGGTCATACAACAGACAAATAGTAAACTTGTTATGTATGCGTCTATAAAAAAAAAAACATATCTTCCATAAATGCAATTGATTTTCTTATCCAATTTATTTGACTTTATCAGTAAGAATTATACCTGTTTTGAGTATTTGTATGGGGTACCGTTTGGGCTATAACACTAAAAATCCACTGCTTGAACATCTTTTACTTCTTGTTTCAATGATTTATTTTGTATAAGTTCCTTCTTCCTAAAGTAACAAATATATTATTTACGATACGACCATTTCTCTTTATCTATCTGCAAGACAAGGACATAGATAAAATTCAAATATTTTCACTAGAAGATGTTGAATTATGAATTTTACCAATTGTATATGTCATAAGAAAAGATGATTTAATTCTCGGTTCACTGGGGCGTATCCGTAACTTTTTTTTTGAAAATTCTCTTTATCTTTGAATAAGTTATATTACTGTATTTCTTCGAATCATCACTAATTTAATAAAGCAAAATCGAATATAAAAAGAAACTACGAAACTACATGAAACGACACATAATCTATAAATAATCTTTGTTGGTTTGAATTAGTTTTAGTATAATAAATCTCTTATCCAGCGACAAATGGAAGTTTATCGGCTAGAACCAAATACAACATATGAATTTCGAATATGGGCAAACAATCATTTGGGAGCCGGCGAAATAGTAACCACAAATGTAACGACTCTTTCCGAAACAAAGGAGGAGGGTAAGTTATTTTTTTTTTGTTTTATTTAAAATAAGAAAATTGATTTAGTTTACACCTGGCATTTTTTTACAAAATATTATTTATATTTCAAAATTGGAAGAAGCTATTTTGGTAAATAAAAACTTGTATCGTAATGGTGAAGTAATATAAGATTCTGAAGTCGTTTAAAAGAGAATAAATAGCTTTAAGTCAGTTATTGAAGTGCATGATGTTATGTACATAATGTAGGTATAGTTAGTCTTGAAAAAAATGGAATCTTGAATCTTTTTATAGATGCAGGCACTATCATGATATCTTCAACTATTTGTGCCATCCAATTTCTGGATTACCTACACAGTTTTGTAGCTAAAACAGCTATTTAATCCAAGAGTTTTTTTTCAACTGAAAAACAAATTAACTTTTCTACGAACATACAGTCCGTAACACTTGGATAGCATCACCCATAGCACATTCTTGAATCCACGTTTTTTTACTTCTTTTGAATAATTATAAAGTAATTAAATTTAGTCGAATCTTCTGTTTTAAGCATGCTTAGATATCACATACAAATATTCAAAAATAAGAACCCGCAAACGCAATTGTTCCTTACAAATAGCTATGCTCAATAGACATTTAAGAGTGACTAGTGTTACCAAACAAAACGAAAAAAAAACGAACAATTTAAAATTAAGTTTAAGTAGCATTTTGTAATTTAAACTTGCATAGGTTGCAAACAAACATAATATTAAAATTAAAATCTTTAACGCAATAGTTTACTTTCAGATAATTTTATTTCTTTAATTAATTAAAAAAATTACTTTTCCTTGTTAGGTGTAAACGGTCAAACTTTAAACAAAGTGTCACTAGCGTACTTTACAAAGTTGGCACTTTGGTGTTAAAAAATCAATTTGAATACTATTTTCATTAACATTATTTATCTTTTAAGATTTGATACGCCTTATACAAGCTGACTTAGATAATTTCGATCCACGTATATGGATAGTTGCAGTCAGTATAGTACTTGGAACCCTTGTGATATTAGCAATCGGATTGTGTATAGTTTTGTCAAAAGAATACTATCAGTCATCACAAATGGGTACTTCTACAACCACTACTTCTTCTTCTACTAACGAGTTGGATGTTGTTATCGCTTGAATTTTATTTTTTTTTTGTTTGCCGTTAAAGTTTAAAAAATAAAAAAAAAATAAAAAAATTATAAAAACAAAAAAAAAAAACTATGCAAAAAGCTAAATTTTATTACAATTTTTTTTTTTTTTAACACAAAGAATGAATATATGTGTTGGACATCAAAGCGAAAAAGTTTCAAAACTAAACCTACCATCAGGAAGCAAATATTTTATTCTTTAATTTTTTTTGGCCTAAGTGTAAATAATTAATTCATATAATTTTATAGATATGTAAAATAATGTTCTATTTTTGTTTTGGTTTATGTTAGATGTGTGTTTAAATGCAAATATTATTTTAAATTATTATTAATTATTGTTTTTTGTTTTGTTTCAATCATTTTTAAAAACAATGTGTTACCATAATTATTGAGTTATATTTTTCTTTTCGTTTGGTGTTAATGTTATTGTTATTCTCAAAGTGTGTATATTATTATTTTAAATATAAATCTTATAATTATTAAATAAAAAAAAAAATGTCAAATAGTAAATAGCATATATAGAAAAAAAAAACATTATTGCTTAAAGCTTTTAGAGAGTTTAACTCAATTTTTAAAATATAAATTAATTATAAATATGTGTACATAGACATATATATAGAAAAATAGTTTTAAGGCTTCGTTACTTCTAAATAGAGCACATTATAATTATTATATAAAAAATCTAGTTAAGAAAAATAAAATAAATAAATCTGTAGTCGCATAGAATATTACACTTGAACATAAATCTTCACTAATCGAATATGTGCTTCTTTTTTTTCTTTTGTTTCTTCCATTTCTTTGTATATGAAATTATCACTGCAACACAACAATTGCGCCATCTAGCGGACTACGAGGATGGTTGGGATAGTATAGAATTGATACCAAATATAATACTTAATCCAGGATTCTGCGAGTCAGATGATCAGGATGCACCATATACCAGAACAATTATATTTGGCGAAGATGATGAGAGCGACGGCTACGATTCCGAATCCGACGATGAGCCCCGAATGGAACGTTTTAAAAGAAAAGTTTCAATTTTTTTTACCGGACCCACCATCAAACGTATATGAGAGTACAAACAAATTGTAAACTATTACAGTGTTTTTTGTTCATACAACAACAACAACAACAACAATTACTATTTTATTTATTTACTATATGCAAAAATATTATGAAAGGAAAACGTGCTAGTTGTTGTTGCTGTTGAAAAGAAAATTACAACAACAACAACAAACAAACAAAAATATGTACATGATGATAAGATGGATGCAATTGTTTTATTCTGTGATTATAAATTGTTATTTATTATTATTATTATTATTAATATTATTATTGCAAATCTATTGATAAGTTTTGCAAGTAAATAGTGTAAAATAAATTAGTAAATATTAAATCTTATTAATGCAATGCCACATTTAAATAAATAAAATTCAGCAGAGTTATTATAATTTAGTGATAAAAAAAAGAAATACAACAAAAAATGCACTTTGATAATATTCACTTTTAAAATAAAATTTAAAAAAATTTAAAAAAAATACGCTGTACTATTAGCTAAGTTTTTGATCAACAAAAGGTCAAGTGCCTGATAAAATTAATAAGAATTTTTGTATGAATTTTAAATAGATACTTTACAATGTGAATAACATTTCAAATGCATTCTATAGATTTTTAAATGAGAAATTCGAATTTCCAAAATCCTTATCAATCACTGTATAGTTATTTTAAAATTATAAATTTTTTTTTTGTAGATACTAAAAAAACATTTAGTATAGTGCATTATAGAAATGTCTTGTGAGCATTTTATTTACGGTATGAGTAAGAAGAGTGGATTTATCCAATATTATCGCATTCAATTACTGCGATCAATTTGTCGTTTATTTTTTTGTTTTTGGTGTGGGAAAAAAATTAAATGCAAAAAAAGTTTTCATTTTAATTTTTTTATATAATTGTATTTTACATTTATTCGAGGGCTGTTGGAAAATACAATTTTTTTATAAATATTGCAGTCAGTTATGACACTGGTAGCTGACATTTACTTAAAAATTCAAGTTAATATCATGGCTAGGTACCAATTAAATCTCATTAACTACCAGTATTTGTTGATTGCTCTGTAGTTGTTGACTGCTCTGTAGTCTTAAAGTGGGTCTGAAAGTCGTTTAAATTGATTTGTTTCTTATTTTGAGTCAGTAGCAATTAGCAGTAATTGGCCGTAAATTTTTCAACTTATTTAAGGTTTTCTTAGCACAATATATGAGTACCTACAAAGTTTTAACGTCAAAAGACTTAAAATAATTAAGAGGTCTTACTGCAGTAAAAAGTAAATGGGTACAAAATTGACTTGCAGACTTCAACCAAATTAATCTCAGTTGACTCTAAATCAATGCATTGGCTTTTTAAACTGGGCTGTCAAAGCATTAAAACTATTGACTGCAGTGCTACAACAGTTGGAATACTTTTTTTTAGACAGAATTAGAATATTAACGACAAAGCTTAAAACAATTTAATACAGTCAATAGTTCCAATGTTGCGACAGTCCAGTTAACAAGGGCAAATCATTGATTTAAAGTTAACTGAGATAATTTTTCGCTGGTTTGCATCTGCAAGTCAATTTTATAACAATTTATTTTTTACTGCAGTAAATCGTAAAAATTAAATCGGCACTAAATTGACTTGCAGACTTAATTGCCATTTTTTGTGCAGTTTTAAGGGTACTAGTATCGCCAAGTGGTCAAAATTCATCCTAGTGGTCGAGAAGAATTCATAGTCTTTACTCAAGTATAGATTTTTCCAAACTCCAATAAGTTGAGAAAAATCTTAAGCTGGTAGCTCAACCGCAGTGCACATCCATAGAAGTTACTGAGTTAATCCTCAACTAAATGCTTTAACAATACCGCACAATTTCTATAATGAATAGCTCCTCAGGTGGCCAAAAGTCTCCTCAAGCTAATACTTGAAAAAATCTCGACTTGAGAAATCACAATGAATTCTGGCTCTTAGTCTACTAGTTCTTATAATAGTTTTATGAGGAAAAGCAAATTGGCAGAAAATTAAGTGCAGGCAAAGCGTCGCCAGCAGTGGTGTACACGTAGGGAAATATCCCTACATGTAGGGATTTTCAATTTGAAAATGGCACCGTAGGGAAAAAAGGACATAAGGTAAGAATTTTCGCTTAAAGTTTAGGGATTTTAAAAACAAATCGCTATACATATTTTACAAAAATGGTCAATGCAATAAACTATTTTACATCTGGGTTCTACATTTCACTTTCACGAGAAATGATTTTGAAACCTTCATATTTTCAAATGGTGTTAAACTAGATGTTTCGTAGAATAAAGTTTGCTAGAGAATGATCAAGTGTTGTTTTTATCTACTTGGCGTGTTCTGAAAATAAAAATTGTACGATGCTATCTTTGGTTCTAAGCATATAATGTGAAAGATCTTCAAGTTTTTGTTTAATATCAAGAAACCATACACAAAAGAGCAGGTCAAAATTTATTTTTTGCCTCAAAGAATATTTATCAATTAGATATTTAATAAAACATAGTTTCGACCACAATTTTTAAATTAGGAATTTTTTTTCGCTGAGCACAATGTTTTTTGAGGATTTGAAAACTTGATTTACGTTCTTAATTTGATTGTTTTTATTTGATTCACTATTTACGGACTCGAAAGACCATTTTACATTGCAGATATATCGGATTGGAATGGCTTTAAGCGCCTCCTCTGCATGTTATAGAGATGGCAGGGTATTTTTATAGTCTATAGGGATTTTTTTGTATGTGCTGAAGGGATTTTCTTTTTTATGTACAATTACTGGTTGCCAGACGTTGTCAAACTTAAGAAAAAACTGATAAGATACAAGACTAAAAATATCAAAATGGGGTAAAATCGGCAAAAAAAAAGTAGATGGAGGTAACAAGATTTAAGAATTCATGTATCAAAGTTAAAAAAAAAATAAAAAAGGTTGTATAGAGATACAATAAATTGAATCAATTTTAAATTTCCATTCAAGCCTTAAAACCTATTCTTTTATAAAGCCCCCTTAAGGCTAATTTGTACACATTTGATCATCTTTGATCCATTATTGTTGCCAGCTGTAATTCGTCGAATGTCCACTTAAACTAATTTTTTTCTGAGAATTCATAGCTTGAGTTGTCTATCGTGGATTAAGCTAATTTGCTTCATTAGCGGCATTTAACTAGAAATTCTTAAAATTATGCTAAAAAAAACTTAACCCGCTATGAAGTGCATTTAAGGTTCGTGTCCACTTTAGAGTAAAAATACTTCGAGCAGTGTTCAAAAGCTTCCTGAGAGTAGAATGATTTGAGAAAAAATACAACTCTTTCGAATAAGGTTCACATTAAGGTAGTTAAATTTAAAAAATCGCAAAATTAAAAAGAAAGTAAAATTGAAAGGCAAAGAAAAATAAGAAGGAAATGTGGACTCCACATTTATCCTTGCCCAAGAGCAACGGCATGCAGCTCACCGGTTTGATAAGCAAATCATTTTCACACAAGTAAATGGATGATATCCTTTGGTTATGTTTCGAGAATAGAGAGAATAAAATGCACATTCCACCCACCTATGGACATAAACATATTAATAAATAGGTTTTCATTATTAGAAAAATAGTAAAATTCAAACACTAATGTTATTGGTGTTTCCGTTTTTTTGGAGTACCAATTTTTATTGTTGTCAGATGGTGATAAAATGAAAGGTGTAGTTATTTGTGCATACAAATTTAAAAGGCAATTTAAGTAGTTTTTTTTAATTAATAAAAATTTTACTATTAAAACACTTAAAATTATTTTTAAAATGACAAAATAGAACATAGACAAAATGCACTGTAGTAACACACATTTTACGAAGTGTTAAAAGCTATGCTTATAACCTGTGATGAGTTATTAAACTCTAATTCTACCTACACACGCAAAATGTTAAAACAAAAAAAAAAAATAGTATGGCAAATGATCCAATACATTTATACACAACTCGCTTCCATATTAATATTAATCATAAAATTTAAATAAACGGTATTAAGATAAAAACAATAAAAAAACAACAATGTGTACATTCATTGTACCATTAATTTTAGGCGCGCAAATACATAATAATAAAAAAATTATTGCAAAACATGCTGTTTTATACAATATATTAAAAAAAAATAAAAGTAGTAATAATTTTGAAGTAATTAAATAAAGACTGTAGTTAATTTTTTTAACAAATCAAATAAATAAAATCATTCAAAAATAAAATGAAAATATTTAAGATTATTATAATAATTAAATATTTGAAAGGTTAAAAAACAAAAATAAAACGTATGAATAAAAGATTAAAGAAATTATTTTATTTAAATAATTCTTATTTTCATTAAGAATATCTACCTACTTTTAGAAAATTTTATTTTGTTCTGCCTACAATAATGTACAAATCACACTCAATGTTGATACCATAGTGCAACACACATACTATTTTAAATAAGTTTTTTTACTTAATTGTTTTTTTTTAATTTTTATTTTTTACTTTTTAAAGATTAATTTTTTTTAATAGAGTTTAATGCTTTCTAGGCTTTACATGTAAATTGCGTTGTGTAATTAAATTGTTTTAAAAAAAAATTTCAAAATAAATTTATACAAAAATAAGTTTTGCAGTTTTTATTGTTGGTACAAATGATAAACCGAACAAAACGAAACCAGACGATACAAAAGGTAAATTCCAATCAGTGTTGCATTTTCTATAGATATTCTACTTTTTAGATCTTTTACTGAATTATTTTTAAAAAACACCGTTTATCACGTAGTCATAAGGAAAAGCGCGAAACCAACATTTAAATTTTTTTTGTTGTTTTGTTTTTCTATGCAACTACTTAAACAATTTTTTTTAGCTTAATCCTAATAATTTCCAGAAAGCTTGTGTATACAGCTTCGATTCCTTGTTTTTAAATTTTTTTTATTTTTTTCAACCCATTTATTGGTCCTTGAGTAGAAAATGACGTTTTATGATCATGACTAAAATAAAAAAAATAAAAAAACAAACAAATTTAAATAAATATGGAATTGAACCTGAATCTCCTGTGGAGATTCACTGTAGGGCCTAATTTGTATTGATCCATGAAAAAAATTTAGAACAACTTCTTGAAAGATATTTTGAAACATTGGCAATCATTGCCTATTTTAAAGAATAAAACAGCCAAGAAACTAGAAAAAAAATACAGTTATCTTGCTCTGATTCAGGTTCTTATGCCGCTAGACTATCGATTTAGAGGTCCTAGCTAAAACCGAGTCCTAACTAGTACTCGTTACCAATTTGACAACACTACGGCTTAGTACTTCTGTGAAGAAATGACTAAGTACCAATTTGAGTACTAACAATTAGTATAATAACCGGGTGCTAACTGATTTTGAGGAGCTAACTAACACCGAGTTCTAACTAATACTCGGTACCAAATTGACAGTTGTAGGGCTTAGTACTTGGTTGAAGAAATGAGTTGATAGCGATTGGAGTACTAACTTTAGGACTAGGACCGTTTCTAGCGTTAGGACTTTGTGAAGAAATTGGCTACTAGAAACGATTTAAACAATTTCTATGAATTTGTCCCATTGTTCCTCACTTAGCTTAAGCTTAATTTTATTCACTTACAAATCCAAGTTTTAGTTTTAGCTAAAACTAGCTCCCCTACTCGTTGCTGATTTCTTTTAAGTCGAAATCTATTTATCGACACTTTTGATTCTTGATTCTCAAGACTGATGAGGTAATGAAAGCAAAATTCGTCAATGCACAATTATTTTTAAAGGGTAGCGTATAGGAATTCCACTTTTCAAGCGTTTTCTAAAATTCCGTGAAAAAAAATTAAAATCCCAACTGTTAATTTTAAATCCCGTTTATACAAAATCCCGATATATTACAGTCCCGCTTTTTTAAATCCCGTCACATCCTGGCAATATCTTTTTTTATTATACATTTATACTTCACTTATATCGAGACTTTTGGAGATTTCGGTCTGAGAATTGCTAATTTTTTATTGGCAAATGAAAACATTCCGCGCATCGGAACGTTTTTACAACTATATAATTGAACGTATTCTCATTTTTTATTAATCGCGCGATTTTTATTTTAAGTCACGGTATTGCAAAAAGCAGGATTTTATAGAAGCGGGAGTGTAAAAAACTGGATTTAAATAACGGTAATAAATCAGTAATATTTTACTTGTTACACCAAACGAGCTACACACAAATTTGTCATTATATTAACAGACAAAACATAACTTTCTGATATTCTCATGCTTTATGTCCTTGAAGTAATAAAAAAACAAACAAAGAAATTAAAGTGCTAGAATCTCTAGATATATTATATTTGCTTTGATTTTTCAAATGCTTTAAAATGCTTAAAAATTATGAGTTTAATATTTAAATGTACAAAATTATCTTCTCTGATGTCTTTAAATAAATTCAATAATTAATCACATTATCACTGAAGTCAAGAAATAACTTTTTTTCTGTTTTTTTTTTTTAATATAACTTAAAGTTAAACTTAAAAAGAAAAAGAGCTTAGAGTCTAAGTAACAAAATTAACAAATTATTTGAAAAATATGATCGAATGCAAATCATATTCAAGTCTTTTAAGAATACTTAATAATATTTAAAATATAATATTTCTAATAGGAAATATGATAAGTGCATTATCTTGTTTTTTTTTTGCTAGCTCTTTGTTTTGTTTTGTTTTTTTTTTTTTTTTTTTTGATTACATATATTTTTCAGGCATTTTATTTTGCTTTAGATTAAGTTGAACACTTTGCGAGAACATTTTTATTATACCATAGTACTTATTTGAAAACACTTTCAAAAAGCTCGGCACATTTTTACTTGCTAATTCGGAGCAGAATTGGGGATACTTTCGGTATGCTGGTTGCATTTCGTCCCATATTGTTAATATATCACATTCATCGCTTAAATAAAAATAGAAACAAATATTTTATTAATAGTTCCACTTACAAATATGGAAAAAGTAGTTACTTGGCTGCGTTGGAACAATCACTAAACGACAATATTAAATACTGGATCTTTAGTTGTGAGCACTGGTTGTAGATTTCGGACGACTGCTGGCGGCTGAAAACTGAATATATACTTTCGGTTCTTTCGCTAAAA
Organism: Meliscaeva auricollis; assembly: GCA_948107695.1. Lineage (NCBI taxonomy): Eukaryota > Metazoa > Arthropoda > Insecta > Diptera > Syrphidae > Meliscaeva > Meliscaeva auricollis. The sequence continues at coordinate 27,186,589 of OX403617.1, read as the reverse complement.
ATAAAAACCATTGAAACATTACAGAAATATATTTATGTGAAGATAAAGAGAAAGAAGGAGAACAAAAAAAAAACTCAACTGAGTCAGGGTTAGAACAGATACCGCGCAAGCAGTCGAATCTCATTTTTCTTCAATTTTCAAATACAAAACGCTCATCTGCTGCAACAACGTCATATCTCAAAAATGCTCAAACACAGGAAAATGAGTTTAAAGATTTGTATTCCCATATAAGCTCCATAGAAGAACCTGTTTTCAATAATGTTTTATGACTACAATTTTTAAATTACATACATGAATTTGATGCAGTTTGAAGATTATGAATTAAACTTTCTGGTAGTATCAAAAACTTAAAGTTGATATTTTTTGAGATATGACGCTGTTGCAGCAAATGAGCGAAAAGTTGTTATTATTATAGGTATTATTGGTCGTGTTCGGAATTTCAATTTATGAAAACCACTAATTGTTATCCAAAGTATTTGTTTTTTGTGATTTTTTATTGCAGGCTTAATTAACTTTGAGCTGAAACACGATTTAAAAACAAGTCCTGCTTTTTTGCATTCAGTTTGTCCAAACCAATTCCTTCACAACATTTGATTTTCTAATCTCGAGTCCGGTTTCAAAACTCTTAGCTAGTATTACACGACTTGTGTAAACACAAAAATTTTTTGTATTTTTGTCATAAAAATGCACAAAACAACCTTAACTACAAGTAAGATGACTTAAAATGGCATACAAACACGATTTTGTATAGCAATTGCTATCATCCGAAGTTCGGAACTGTGGTTCTGATTATATTGTTTATTTTGATCACAAAAATACACAAATTGTGTGGTACTAGCAAATAGTATGATACTATTTTAATTATTGTCTTATGAAAACTTTATAGGTCAGAAACGTGAACAAATTATGCTCTTAGATATGAAAATACAAATTTTCCCATTTATCTAACATTTTGAGCTTCAATTTCATACAAAAATATGGTGTCCGGACACTAAAAAAAAGTGTCTGGCTACTAAATTTCACTGTGTCCGGAGACTAGCAAAAATCGAACTTTTTTTTTAAATATTTGAGTGTACAATTTATAAGCTATTCGAATTGAATATTATAAACAAATGTTTGAAGTTATAGAAAAACTAAAGCATTTTACTATATCTTCCACAACAAGAAATTTATTTAATGTCAAAGTCAAGAAATGTGTTAACTGTCCGAATACTAGTGCGTTTACATATATTTAAAGTAATACCTTATTTGGTGCATATCCAAATGTGCATGATTAACAATCGGCCTTTTTGTCGTCAAGTGAACAGTTCCAATAATATCAACAGGACCTACAAATTTAAATTCAAAATTACCATACAAAAAAACACAGCAGGAAATTATATTAGAATTTAAAACCTACCACCAAAAACTGCATTTCTTTCTGTATTTAGATTAATCCATTCTAACATGTTTTCTAGTTCATCACTATGAGTTTTGGACGGCAAATACTCTTCATATACATTCTTAAAAGAGGAATATATTTTTTTTAATAGGAAAAATGTAAAAAAAATTGTATTTGAAACTCACCACAACCCCTGGATCAACAATGCTTGTAAGAAAAACAGCAAGCGATATTGATAAGAACAAATTACTATGTTTGTGGTTTCTTAATTTTGAATAAAGCGTCGGTGCTAATACACAACCTTGAGTATAACATAAGAAGAACAATTTCTTAATACTGAATCCAATGAAGATAAATACAGCAAATTGAGCTAAGCTATACAAGTAATGATAGCTAAATGTTGAATCTGTTTTCTTATCTGGTTTTGGCCAATGTGTTTTCTTTTCACGTTCTCCTGGTTCATTTGCCACATTTTCAGCAGCAGTAGGTTTCTCCTTATTTTCCACCTGGCTCTCAGGAACCCTTGGTTTATCGGTAGATGTATTCTCACCATTTAATTCTTGTCCTGAATCTGCTTGTTTTTCTAGTTTTCTATCCTTGTTGGTTTCTTTGATTTGTTTTTTAAGGCATTTAATCTCATTTAGAAAAGATTCATGTTCCTTTCCAACATCTTTCTTCATTTTGTTTCGTTCTTCTTTGTATTTTTGAAATTCATAATCACACTTTTCCAACAAATCAAGGCATTCCTTTAGAGCCTTTTCGGTTTTCTCATTTGACATGTCTTTCATTGAAATATGATTCTCCTCTAGAAATTCTTCTAAAACGTATTTCTTTGCTCGTTCTACATAATCAGTGTCTTCGGACTTTGGAGCCTGTATTCGCCATTTCCGAAGGAATTTAGCCAACAGCACAACGCCATACAGGCAGTACGGTTTAGCAAACAAAATTTTAATGACCTCCCACACATCATAGATATCTACTTCAGCATAGTCTGAATTGCAAGCCAGCAGACATGTTGTAAAGTTGGTTTTTCGTTGCAATGTCCACTGCAACACCAAATCGCGATACACTGAAAACGGATTATCTGTAGAACTTGCATAGCCAGATTTTTCTAATAAATCTATTATTGTTCCTTGTGAGCTGATGGCAAGCAGAATACCAAGAGTGATGCTTTTTAAAAAATTATCCGATCGTGACTGTGATTTATATATTCGAACTAAACTTATAAAGAAGAGTGCAAATGCTGGGCCATTTTGCCAAGCGAAGAAATACTTTTTATTCTCATAGGTGAGATAATAAGCTAGAATGTTGGAAAGGAATTGAGTTATTGTGTAATCGATTGAAAATCGACTCGATACTAGACCGAGACTCCATGGAGTAATCAATATGAGTACTTGTGTTGCATAAACTACCGAAGAAAATTGCCAACAAAGCAATGAGGCGGTTGTTAGAATGGTAAGTTTTATAATCTAAAATTAAATTATTATTTATTAAGGTGGAAAATATTAATAAACGACACACACTCACCATAATTGGATTGAAATAATGCTGATTCGGTTTTTTACTTTTTGAAGCTTTATCTATGCAAATGCATAGATAGAACATTTGCCAAAAAATCAACGGAAATGCGAAATTTTCTCTCGCTACTGGACGATCATAGATTTTAGAAACATTCTTATGAAATATAACATAAGATGCAACGGCATAAACACCTCCTAGCAGATTTTCACTGAAAGGAAAAATAAAATAATTAAATTTAAAAGAAAAACAAAAAATTAATTAACAGCTAGGTTCCAGAAATCGAAGTTCGGATATCGGAATTACAAACCGAGTGAATTTATTTGCAGTTTTCTGCATTTCGATCGATTTGGAACCTGAATTTCATCAGATTTTATGGTATTCAAAATTATTTGAAGGATCCAGGGTTAAAAGAACTGATTTTTTTAGTTGAACGATCTTTTCTAAAATAGCAGGTATTATTAAAAATACAAAAAACTCCTATAGCTAACCAAAGTAAACCGAACCGTTAAGGGTCAGACAGAATTGCGAGACTCACATTTTTTTTGCAATTATATGGAAGTTGTGTCTTAAGGCCGTTTGCTGATACGATACCTAAAATATTTATGTTGAACATAAGCGCTTAGGGCTACTTTTACTTACGCTTAGGGCTATATCGAGTTCGATTTTTTTTTACAAATCCTAATCTTGCCTTATTAGTACCTACAATCCTACATATATCGGAAATCAAAGCGTTGAAATTGAATAAGTCATTGAGGAGAATAGTGGAGTAAATAAAGCTGAAAATAAGGCATTATCTTTGAATCAGGCGAAGCAGCTCCGATTTGGATGATTTTTTTTTTTCAAATTTAGGTACATTTCAAAAATATGTACTTCAAATTTTATGGATTAATTTTAACAATTTTAAAAAACAAAATTTCGTGCACAAAAATTCTATTCTTGAGTTTAAAAAAAAAATCTAACAAAAAATGCAATTTTTAATCCATAACTGTTTAATATTTTCGAATACCAACATTTAAAAAAAAATCATCCTAATCGGAGCTGTTTCGCTCGGTCTCAAGATAATTTGCTTTAGTTACTCCACCAGAAGCCAGAAATTAAAAACCGAAATAAAAAAAAAAATCTTTTTTTTATTTAAAGGTAGACCTTACCCAACCCACAAAAAAATGTCTAATTTAGTCGAACTTCTGTTACCTGAAACCCAACATAAAAGGTACTCATTATAATACTTACCTGCATTTGGTTTTTTGATTTAATTGTAAACTCTACGTACCTTAAAAATGAAGCATACATGTAAATCAAAAAGACTGTAAATCCGCCAAACATCCACACAAACTCCAAGTAAAAGTGAAAGGGCTCTCCAAGGCCATCGCAAGTAATAACAGGTTCTGATAATGGATTACTATCATCAGTCCAACAAGATACATCGGAATCCCCTAAACTTTTGCTGACAGATCTAAACTTATGATACAAATATCTTCAAAGAAGTAAAATTTGATTAGAAACGAAAACGATTATCGACAATAAAAAAGTTATTATTAATCACCCAATAGCAATTTCTGGAAACACATGAAAACGATGAACAACATTTACACTATGAGGATATTCAATGGTTGTAACATTTAAAAGCTTTTGATAGCCTTGGTAAAAGTCGGCTTCCTGAACAATTGTTTTATAAAATGAATAATAGAGAGCATCTTCCTTCCTTAGCAGAGCTTCGCGCTCCAATGTTGTAATATGTGCAAAATTATGTCGAGTTTCAAATATTGACCTTACATGATATACATAAAGGAAAAAACAGCCAACAGCTAAAGAGAAAAGGGATTAGTTATGTCTAATGTGTGTCGCAAGCATATTTAATTTATATAGAAAAAACATAATTCGACTTACCAATAAATGCATGGGATAGAATCAGTAGTAAGTAATGTTTTTGCTTCATAATTGGTTTATTTTATTTTATTCTTTTTTACACACTTTGCATTATAAATTGACTTGTTTTATAACTATTTTGTAGTGAAAAAAACTAAACTTAAATTCTTAAATACAAAAAAAAACATAAAAGCCGACTTTTTTGTTATAAGAAAAATAAGAAGTTCAGTTGAATGTCAAAACACAGCTGACATTTTGCGAAATATCTGGGTTTACAGGTAAAATGAAACGAAGTAAAATGAACTTGTTTAAGTTGTTCATATTTGGTGCATCTGCATAGGGTGCGTTCAGCCTTGGATATATTTCAACACGACAGTGCGGCAAAATGTATTTACACAGCGTCATATGGGAGTACCCACACAGTGTCATGTCGCACTTTGGTTTCGGCAAGCCTTTATAGTCTGTTTTGATTAGCTCCCATATGAGTAAAATTTGAAAATTTATGTAGGAATGTTTTTACTACAAACTATCCTTGTCCTTCTTAGTTCATTTGTATTTTAGGGCTTTCCCAAACCAAAGTGTGACACTGCGTCACTACATGTGTTACAAGATTTTAATATGAAAAACGTTTTGCGCTTAATCGCATTTGGTGTGGGTACTCTCATATGACGCTGTGTAAATAAATTTTGGCGTTGTCGTGTCGCACAGGATTACCACGTTTACCACGTTTACCAAGGTAGCTTGAATACCCCTATTATTTAATTCAAAATTTGGGCTATTTTATTAATAAACAAAACGTGTATTCCATTAGATCCTTCAATTGCAATTTTAAACGACTCAAGGTTAAAATGTACAAGTTATCTGGTATATGACTGAATGCTACCTATTCAACAAGTTTCATGAACGCTTTCATTTAGTACTTTCATTTAGAACTACTTTTTGACATCCTAAAAAAAATTGAACAAAAGAAAAAAAACTAGCCCCTATCGAAATGGCTTGGGTAATCCAAATATTATTTATTTAATTTAAAACCCAAAACTAAATAATATTATATTATTTTATTTTAGTTTTCTAGAATACAACTAGTTCTCTTCCTTGCTGTGGTAACTTTAACTCGATCAAATGCTTACGACAAGGAAATGACCATCAATGTTGAAGCCGGAAGGCAGGATTGCTTCTTTCATCATGTTAAAACCGGCGAAGTAATCGACATTGATTATCAAGTCATCGATGGAGGTCATGGTGATTTGGACATAAGCTTCTCCTTATCAGAACCAATTGGATTGATAATTGTTTCTGATTATAAAAAATCCGAAAACATTCATCGTTACGAAGCGAAAAAGGACGGAGATTATCGTTTTTGTTTTGACAATAGTTTCAGTTCGTTTAACCGAAAAACTGTGTTCTTTGAATTAGTTGTGGAAAAAGAAGGCGACAATAATGGAGAAAATGCTGCATGGCATGATATACTCGAAGGACTTTCACCAGAGGAATTCTACGAAATGAAAGTTCAAGACATCATGGATTATATTGGACGCATTCGAATGCATATTGTTAAAGCTCGCCAACTCCAAGATGTATTGAGATCTAATGAAGCAAGGGATCGTAACATAGCCGAGCAGAACTATTTCAAGGTGAATTTTTGGTCATTCTTTCAAATATGTGCCATGTTGTTGGTTGGAGGTCTGCAAGTTGTCATGGTAAGAAGTATCTTTGAAACTGACTCAAAATTTAAAAAATTCTGGCACAAATTGGGTCTGTAGGAATGGAAAAACTTTAAACCCAAAAAAATGAGCTCGAGAAAGTTTATTTTTCAACCAAAGAAACATCTTCAATCATCATCATCATCACAATCTCTTGTTGCCATTAATTTTTATTAAGTTTAAACACAACGAGTCTTACAGTTAATAATTTTTTATTCATTATCTCGTAAAAATAAAATAAAATCCATACAAAAAAAGGGCTAAGATTACTTTTTATTTTTAAATATAGATACACCAGGTTCCTTGTGTGTATTGCGTATGAATCGCTTGATCTTTCTTGGTTTCCTCTTACCGACTTCCACAGTTGTCGGTATGATGTTGCGCTTTTGGAAGTTCTTGAAGCGATCCACTAGAAGACTAGATTCCACTTTAACATTTCGTAAATTGCCAGGTAATTCTTCAGGCATCTGGACATCTACATCGGGTTCTTTAAACTTTAAACGTCCAAGACGTTTGGGTTCCGATTTCTTCTTCTTTTCAACAAGTTTGCGGTGCTTTTTCAATTGATTGAGTTTCTCTGCTTCTTCTTCGACTTCAATTCTTAGTTTCTTAATTCTATGATAAGTAGATAAAACGACAATTACATTATTTGTTTTAGTATTGAAAATAGAGTTAACATTTTGGTTTAAGTTTATTTCACATAAAAATATGAAAGTCTTAATACATCCTCGTTTTTTGATAAAACGGGTTCATTCAAGAGGAAACAAGCGCTCACATGTAATTTGAAAACTAACCTTTAAAACTGAGACTTACTTTTCTATCCGCGGTATTATAATGAAAAATGAGTTATCTTTGTGTTTGATGGTTGTCCTTATAAAGAAATCATGTCGAAATAATTATTATCGGTTATGCGTAAAGTCGGGCGGGACCAAAAAGAACGTCAACCCTGTCTTCAATACCGAATGTCTTGTTAGTCGACTACCAGATAGCTACTTTATGCCATTAATTTCATTGAAAATGTACCAAATTTAAAACTTTAAAACACGTTTTTCTCAATTTTTTTTTTTTTAAATATGACAGTCTTCAAGTAAATGAGCGATATGTATGTATGAAAAAGGAGATTATGATAAAATCTGTGTTTGTGGTCCAGGAAGACCCTTTACAGTTTACGGCTAGACTGTTTTGTAGTCCAAGTCACAGGTTATGCAGTTTAATAGACAAGATAATTCCTGGACGTCTGCGGGAACAAGTCTTATTGTTGGACGAAGTGGCCCACTGCTCATAAACTTAAACTTTGAAAAATAGCAATTTAGGTCATGAAAAGAGAAAAAGCGTAAAATATCGCGGAAAAGGTCACAAAGAAGCCAGAAAAGTCTTGGATAAAAGCGCGGAATACTGGTACAGTGAAACAACTTTTGAACACCACGTGAATGATTGCGAAATACACTTACTACCCCGAAAAAAATCGCAAAAAACTGAAAGAAAATCGTAAAACACTGGAAGAGAATATTAAAACTCACGGAAAAAATGGGTCATACCGTGGTAAAAATCGCCGAATACTGTGGATAAAAGCGCGGAATACTGATGAATGAACTTTTAAATCCCAAGCTTTTTTCGCGATCTCGTATGTTTCTTTTTCAGGTATTCCACACTTTTTTTGCGACTTTTAACGTATTTTTCTTGATTTTCAACACTATTTTACACGATTTTTCCTCGGTATTCCGCATTGTTTTATGTTTCTCACATGGACATGGACATCTGTATTATTTAGCCTGCGAATGCGTCGGTAAAACTTCAAAATAATTGGTCATGGTTCAAGTGAGAGCACTTGAATACAAAGATTTGAAATGCTAAAATTATGAAGCCAACGAAAAATCTTGCGGGTCAATTTTATAAATGATTGTGTAATAAGGTAACAAATTTTCTCAAAAGATATATGTATTAACATAGTAGTGCGTCGAACTTTAGAATCGGAGTGGTGATGTACCAGAAAGGAAGCATACTTCTCGAAGAAATTAAACGCCTCCCAAAGTATGGTGTATGGTGGTTGATGATCAGAAAACGTGACATTGAGAAACTCTGAACATAATGCTATTGGAATGTCACCATATTTTGTTCTATTTCGTATCAATGTAATGAATGTAATGAAATGACATACGATAATTGTTACGCACTAAAGTTGAACGTAGTCGCAGATAGTAGACATGAAGAGTTACAGCTTATATGCATTGAATCAAAGATGAAACAGTTACATATAAGCAATCGAGAAATGACTCAAAAAAGATCTACAGAAAACAGCATAATATCCTGGAATTTTTGAGAATATTTTCACGGAATATGGACTTAAAGGTCACAACCAAAAATATTCGCTGGCATAAAAGAGAAATACTTGCACCAACGTGTTTCTGCTAAGAAGACATTTGGAAAGAAAAGTAAATTGATTGGAGTAAAAAAATCAACATTAGGATTCAGCCCGACCTGATTTTTGCTAAATTAGAGAAGGAAGTACCCAAGTCGAAATAGAAGCAATTTACATCTGTAAAGACTACTATTTATTGAGTGGCGAGAAGATTACAGGTATATTATAATTGGATATAATGCTTGGCAGGTAATTTAGTGTTTCAAGCAACACAAGAAAGCAGAGATGCGAAGCAGTACTGCATTTATAAATTCAGCACAACACAAGTAACGTCAGGAAGTTAACCTAGATGATAATCTGAATCTGATATTCAATGTTGAACTGAAAGTTTTACCTTACCAGGCTATGGGACATTAGAGATGATGGAAACAAGGACTAAACGCCAAAACATTTCGTATGGACGAAAACGCCGTTAAAAGTTTTATGTAAAGAAAATAGTTATAAACCAGCTTAAGATGGATATTGAAGCCGCTAATGATAGTAGGCTTTATTAAAAGTTTTTAGATAAGTTTGGCTAAGCAATGGAATCAATAACAGATGTGTCTAGCCTATCAGTAACTTTAGACTCCAGATCCGTTAGATTCGGGAGTAAAATATGGCCATGAATACGGCCCAGTAGTGCAAATAGAGTGGAAGTATGTATAGCTATCTAGTTCTTGTTAGCGTGCCAAAAATGATGCGTCTAACGTTGACTCGATACTTTAGAATTCTCGCTCGTAAATGCCGACAAGGCCAAGTCAAGATGACCAGCTAGTGCGCCATACCTAGCAGTTAAGGCATTAATCGCGAAGAGCGAAGACGATGTTATAAGACTTGTTTGCAAAAAGCAGACTTCATTATTATCAGGCACCGAATCACCAGCCGCTAAAGCCCTACATAAATAAAAGTAGTTTCTAGCCTACCAAAAACTAAACACTAACGAAAACCAATAAGGGGACATAAATATGTTTTAAATAATATTCTCACTTGTGGATATCTGAAGCCTGTTTTTTCAACTCTTTCTTCTTTTTCAGCTCATTTGTGAGGACTTTTTGTTCCTTTTGCTTCCGTCTTGCTTGTTTGCTCTTCTTTTTGTTTTCCACAGGTAAATTAATTGGTTTGTATGGTTTTTCATCTGTCGCGTCTTCTTCCTTTTTTTGGTCTGGCTCCTCTGCATCAGGTAAACCTGAAGACATTTCCTTCATTCGGAGTCGTTCACGTTCTTCTGCAGTTACCTTGGAAAACATATCTGTAGTGACCCTCTTAAGATGTTTCTCCACCTTAATAATTTCTTCTTCTTTATTAAGAACATTGTTAATTAAATCTTGATGAGCCTTGAATGAAGGATTATAGCTCGTTCCAGGATGTGGGGGCTCAAATTTCCTGCAAATTACATTTGACAACAAAATAATTTTTTTTTTTTTTAAGGAGAACAAAAACCAATAACAAACTTTGCTCTTGTTGTTTTGTGCCTGATGCTGTCGTGAACTTTAGTCGAACCCTTTCCGATGTTTCTGAGAGTGTACAAAGCCAAATCCTTACTGACCCATGTTTCATCTTTTAGAGCTGGTTCTCGTTCACGAACATTTTCTTCCTTCCAAATGTCATGCGAAAACTCTCTGGCCACCTTCTTGCTCGATAGTTTCTTTTCTAACTTTTCATAGAACTTTGAGCGATCCTTATTCGCTTGGATATGCTTCTGGGTTTTGGGTTGTAGGATTTCCTCTTCAATATTGCGACCATTCTTTTTTTGAATGACATGATTTCTATTATTTAAACAATAAATCTTAATAAAATTTCAAAATACAATAGTAACTACTTGTTTCTATTAGTCTACCTTTTAACTATAGGGTCTTGGACTTTTGATGTATTCTCCAATGCAGCTAAGCTTTTTAAGGGCCTCAAAGCATTTGCTTTGCGCTTTTTTTTCTCCGAAAGAACCTTTTTCTTTGGTGTAGCTGAACTGGACACATCGATTTCGAAAAGATCTTCATCTTTTTTCTCCGAAAATGTTCTGTAGTGATTAGAAACCGGGAGTAAGAAATATTTTTTTTTTTGTAATGAAATGTTTTGTTTAAACAAACCCAATACGTTCTTCAGCACGCTGTTCTTCAAGGAAATCTTCTATATCTTTAATATCAGTATGTTTTCGCCAGGAGGACTTTGTTTTTTTGGAAACACGTTTTTTCCTTGTTGAAGTCATTGAATATTATATTTTTATTTTAACTTTTAATATCAAAATTATAAATTGTGGTTTTATCAAAACACGTGCACTGTTTTAAACCTGTCAAAAACAACTGTCAAATATTTAGCACTTAATGAGGTGTGTTCATTTGTTATGAAACTGAAATTAGACCTTTTTCCGGTCAGCAACGTTCATATGCCTGTCGAGAGCACGAAAAACGAGACTGTTTTTACAAGATAAATTCAGGCGACAAGAAATACTAGGGGTATTCATGACACCTGGTAAACTTTTCCATCTGGTAATATGGGAAAGTTTACCACGCATGTTTCATGAACACCCCTAAAAAAACTTCGGTATGTGTGTGTATATTATGTATTGATACTTGAATTATTAAGAGAAAATTGTGGTTCATTCCTTGTCTTCGTCGACTATCTTTGTGGCTGTTTATATCTAAGCTCGCCAAAATTAAACGTTAAAAGACTTCCATAATTACCATTTCCAGATGATGGTAAACTTTTACCGAACAAATTTGTGTGGAAAAGTTTTCTGGTAAAAATTTCCTATAGAAAATTTGACAGTTCGATTACCAGAATTACGATTTTACCACGTTCCATGAGTACCCATATTGACATGTTTACTACATTTGCCAGGTTAACCACGTTTATAGGGGTATTAGTGCAACCTAACCTAACCTAACCTAATAAGGATACTAATGAAATGGCGCAAAACCCTGATAAACCTAGGAAACCTAGGAAATTCAATACAAAGCCTATTTCTGAGGCTTATAAGAGTTTTCCGCCGTTGCACAAATTCACATAATGAACCATCGCACTCCAGTGTGGATTTGAACCTGGGGAAAAATTAAAGGGAATGTTAGGATTTTAAAATAAAAAGAGTAAAATGGTCAACACTTTTTGGAGTGGATTATAAAAGTTACACCAGTGTGCGATGGTTCATTGAGACCGGTATTCATCGGTTGGAATATTAGTGACTATAGGTGATCTCGACCACTCTTAGACCGTTTGTCTTCGAGCACTCTTAGCTTAAGTGGCAATAGTTGGTGTTTTCACAGTCAGTGCTCTCATGCAAAATACATGAAAGTGACAGCTGAGATCTTATGTCTCACTTAAAAAATCTCGGTCGGAGCCCTCAGAGATCTCTCTTTGTAGGACCCGCCAATTTTCTGAAACGAAAATTAAAAAGTATCGGTTTCCTGCATTCTCAGAGATTGTTCTTGACATTAAGTAGAACAACGAATCCTCTATTTTGTTTGCTCAGTTTTTGACAGGCAATTTGCTAAGGAATCATGTTAAGTTTTTAAGAGCATTCAAAATTTTCAGGAACGTGAACTGGCTAAATGTATGCCACGCAATATTTTAAACAAACAAACCTTACATTAAAAAATTGGTTGTCACCTGTCAGTCTTTTTGTCATAATTTTTTTTTTTAATTCGCGAACTTGAGTTGGTGAAGTGTGGCTCTTCAGACGATTTGTGAATAATTTTTCGTGTCACGGCCAGGTCATCGAATCGCTTAGCCATTTAGGTACGTGGCACGTGATTGAATTCCAAGATCCTACTTGGTTCATCGAAGTTGGTTAGCGAAGCAAAATGCTTTCCATAAAAGTCATATTTTGTATTGTAGTCCTGCTGCCGACTGCATGTCTGGGACTTCTGGAGGGGTTGTACTGTGGCACACAAGATTGCTACAACGTCCTTGGTGTTAATAGAGAATCAACAAAACAAGAAATTGCAAAAGCCTATCGATCCTTAGCACGAAAATACCATCCGGACTTGCATCGTGGCGATGAGGCAAAAAAGATTGCCGAAGAACAATTCAAGGCTGTTGCTACTGCCTATGAAATTCTCAAAGACGATGAATCCAGAACTGACTACGACTACATGTTGGACAATCCCAACGAGTACTATGCACATTACTACAGGTACTATCGCCGACGTGTTGCTCCAAAGGTCGATGTTCGTGTAGTCATAGTCGTCACGTTGACAATTATCTCGATCATACAGTACTACTCCGGCTGGCAACGTTATGACTCTGCTATCAAGTACTTTGCCACTGTTCCAAAATACCGCAACAGAGCTCTGGACATGGCCAAAGATGAAATCAACGAAAAGCTTAACAAGAAGGGACGAAACCGCCTGCCAAAGAGTGACCAAAAAGAGGAACTCGAGAAAATAATTCGAAAAGTTATAGAAGAGAAAATGGATGTAAAGGGTGGATATGCCAAACCCTCTTTCATGGATCTCCTATGGATTCAACTACTAATACTGCCTTACACAATATTCAAATACGCCGTTTGGTACGCAAAATGGACCTGGAAGTTCACAATCAATAAACAGCCATATGGGGAAGAGGAGAAGCTCTATATTATTCGGCGATTCATGAACATGGGACAAAACCAGTTCCTTTCACTCGAAGATAAGCAAATCAACGAATACCTTGAACTGGAACTGTGGAAGAAGGAGAACTTTTTGGATTGGAAAGAAGAGCAAGACGAGGAAATGAAAAAGTCTCTTGCTGAAAACGCAAGATACAAGTCATATCGTCGCTATATGAAAAAGCATGGCCCATCACGACTAACCTTTGAAGACTAATTATTGTATTTATTTAAATATTCTTCCTTTCATATACTATCTACCTAATTTTCCTCTGATAAAACAAAAAAAAACCTTCCAAGTTATTTATTTCCATTTACATTTAAATAACCAATTTATTTACCCCGCATTATAATGCTTGTTGTGTTAGGACAGAAGAGTAAAAGATCAAGTTTTATTGATTTTCAACCCAACATATGGGAATAATTTAATATGTATTTAATTTCCATAATAAAATCAAACTATAATTTTTATGTAAATAACAACGCAATCTAATAAATATGCTCAATTTTTAGTATAAAATCATTTTTTACGAATTTGTATTTTAATTTTCTCGATGCCCATACAGAAAAAAAGAAGGAAGAAAAAATCAAATGGCTTTTTTCCTTTCAAATCTATGATCGTCGCTGCCATCTAATTGACTTTGCTACCAGAAACAGGCAAAGATTAAGAAGATGTTATTCGTATTTCTTATTCTTAGGTACCAGGTGGTGTAGAATCTAAAGTTGAAAGCTCGAAGAGCGGACTTAATCATTTTGATGGAAGTTGCGAAGCGGATGGTAGAATTATTATTATAGTTAATTTCGAATTCCAAAATGTTAAATTTTTGGCATGTCTTTAATATCATGTATCTGCAACGTCCATCCTTTACAGAAAAAAGCAAAAAAAAAAAAACTTGTTCTAAATGACTAAATAATTATGCTGACCAAATTGTATTAAAAAACTTGTTTTTTTTATAAATTAGCAATGCAAATTAAACTGCCGAAATTAGACAGATTTTAAAAAGTGTATTAAACTATCACATGTAGGTATACGAACATTGACCCTGTGAAAGGAAGTTTGAACTTGAGAAATGAGGATTTAGAAGAGATAGCAGAGGTATAGACTGAAGGTCAGATCTTTTAATTTTAGTTTTAGATTTTCAGGAACGAGCTGAACTAAGAATCAAATGAATAATAAATAGAATTTTAATTCCTGGATTAGGCGTGTTATAATCGCGTATTCAATTCCAATAATATGCAATATTCGTTAATTAATTCAAATAATTTGAATAAGAAAATAATCGCGGATAATCCGTTAAGTGCTCTTAGATACTAGAGATCTCAATTTATTTTTTTTGTAAAATATCACAAATTTAAGATTTTCAAAAACCTAAGCAAGTGTTCAGTATTAAATGAAGCGAAAATTTTGTCTGGGCCGCTTGTTCTTCAGGTATTTGTAATTTATTTCAATTTCGATGTTCTTAAACACTACGTTAGAAGGATTTTTTAGGCTTTTTTTGCAGTTTTTCCGCTTAAAAAAATAAAATCTATCAAGTTAACTTTATTTTTAACCTCGCAAATTTTTAATTACGGCTTTACCTGTAGAAGAAAACTCACCCGGAACTGATATTTTTGTTGATTCATGAGATATTCGATAGGAAAATCATTTTACAACAGTTTTTAGTATTTTCTAGCATTTTTGTCTCTATTTTCTCATTTTTAGTGTTTATTATTGATGTTGTTATTTAAGTTAACAGGTAATTAAATTACATGGTATTATACAGTTTAATGAGCCTAGCTGCAGAGACTTTAAGCTCTAAATTTTAATGAGTCATATGGTTTTAAGATAAAATCAGCCCGAAGTCGATATCATTATTATTTGCTCACAAGATATTTGAGACGAAAGTCATTTTTCAACTTTTTTTCTCAAATTGCAGTAATACAAAAACTGTTTACCATGTTTACAAATAATTGTTCGCAGTTTTATCTTAACTAATTCGCAAGTATTTTCGCTAATTATAGAAAACAGGTTGCGTTCAAAGGATAATTGGTAAAATTAGTAATGCAGAATTAAAATGTAATGTAATGTAAAAGATGCAAGTTTTGTTAATTTTTCAAATAAATCTTAATGAACTTGTGCGCCAGAAGTAACAAGGTTAATAATTGAGCACCTTCAGCCAAAGCTCAAAAGTATTTAACAAAGCTGTGTTGTGTGCAAAAAAAAATAACGGTACACTTTGGGCAAAAATCCTTATATGAGTGGTCATATTTCAATTTTTGTATGTTTGTAAAATGGCTTTATATAACTTTTGTTATTTGTTTGTTATGAAGTCCCAAACAAAATAAAAAATAAATAAAGCAGTTATACTCTGTCCCACAAAGATTGTCAGTAAAGGCTAGTTTAGAGTTCAGCGTGCAAAAACAAAACAAACAAAAATTCAAATCAAATTTTAGTCTGTTTATATTTTCAAATCACCAATACATAAAATTACATTTTTGCATGCAAAAAAAACAACAAATTTCATTCTTAGCCCTTAATTTTAATTGGTTACAAAAAAAAATTATCCTACGTGTTATCTGAGGTATGACAAACAAGTTTGCTTTTTATATAATAAAAACGATGTACAAAAAAGACAGAAACAGTTTTGTATATGTTTTTTTGTTTTTGCACTGAACTGTAAATTAGGCTTAACAGAGCAAATAGGACGTTTACATCTCAGTACAGTTGCACCGTATTACATAAGTCTATCGCATGTACAAAAATTGAAATAAGCTTTCCCATAAGATGTGTCCTGACAATCTTTGTGGCACAGAGTATAGATGCAGTAAGGTTTTTATAAACTAACCGTTTTTGATTTATGTTTGAAGTTCAATAAGGGTAGTAACTAAAGCTCAAAAAAGGCATTATCTCGGAACGGGCAACCGCTCCGATTTGGATGATTCTTTTTTTTTTAATGTTGGTGTTCAATTTTTTGGCTTCAGTGTAGATCTTCCTGTATGTTACCATATTTCCATCTACACGTAAGATGCACTTAAAATTCATACATGTGCAACACAAAAAAGCACAGAAAGCATGCATTGAAATAATTGCAAATAAAAGCCATGTTATTAATGTGCACTTATTTGTGTTCGGGCGTTCCATAGGAACAAGTTACTAATTTCTTGGAAGTCATCCAGATTTTCAGTATTGACCATTACTTTTGGGATACCCTTTGTATTACTAATCTTTTCAGGAGCAATTCTTAAAAATATAATGATTCCAATACTACTTATTATTCATCTATAGGGAATTAAAAAGTATTTACTATAACTACTATTTTAAGAACTTATTTTGCTGTTTGTTCTTATAATGAATTTTTATTTAAACTATTTACTTAATAGAATTTACATAAACATAGCTTAACATCTATTCTATTTGAAATCTTATTGTACATGATGTAAAGGGTACAAATCACTTTCATGTGAATTGGGCTCTTCACATTGCTCTTCCTCTTTTGGTTGAATATTCAATTTTGAAGGTTCACTTACGTACGAATCAATGAGATTGCCATCTTCATACTCTCGCCTGGAGTAAGCTATGGCGTCGATTGGCTTCGCTTCTTCACATTTCCTTAAAACCTCCTCCAAAGTTGGATTACGTTTTCTCAGCGTTCCACTCAAATGGTGGGTCATATGATTTTCGAGGTAAAGTTTTTTGGTGAAACCTCTTCCGCACTCAGTGCATATGAATTTTTTCTCGCCGGTATGAGTCCGCATGTGAACTGTTAGAACATGAGCATAGGCAAAGCTTTTACCGCATGTTGCGCATGCATACGGCCGTTCGCCAGTGTGCGTTCGCTCATGTTTTATCCGACTGCCGTAGTCGGAAAAGCGACGTTCGCAGAAGGAACACTCGTAAGGCTTCTGTCCAGTGTGTACTCGCATATGACGTCGCAGTTCCACAGCCGAAACAAATGCTTTGTCACAGAAATCGCAGTTGAATGGACGTTCGTTTCGATGTCTCCGCATGTGGCTGTTGAGTGCATGTTGAAACTTATAACTGTTGCCGCAAATTTCGCAAATTTTTGGAGGTTTTGCCTCTGGAGGTGTCTTGTGCTTTCTACTGAATCCCCGTCTAGGGGACCCTTTGGTATCTTTTTCGTCATTTTTCGAATCAGTACCCTGTCGGTCTAGTTTTTTGGGACGTCCTCTTCCGCGCTTTTTCGGGATACTGCTCTTGTCATCCAATTGTTCGTCTAGTTCATTAAGTTCGGAAATCAGTTCTAAATTTTCAACCTCAGTGCTATATTCTTCTTTTTCATCTTCCTCTTCGATATCTTCTAAAATTTCTGCTTCCTCCATGTAGTCGTTTGTATCAAAGTCCGCGCACTCGTCCGAGTATTTAATATCGAAATCTTCATCTTTTATTTCTTCCTGTTCGACGGGAATTTCTGCAGCTGGAGGTGGAGAGGGTAGTTTCTTTGTTACTTTCAGTCCTAGTGGAATCTTAATGCGAAGTCCACTGATTTCAAGTTTGAGATGATCTTGGCTCAGAATTCCATTTATAATTGAATTGGACTGCTCGCAGTTCTGTCGAAACTTGTATGCAATATTTAAGTCGTTCAAGCAAGGTAAACAAATACTATTGGGCTGTTCGTTGCTTTTGGTGATGATGAAATTTGAGCATTTCATTATTTTGTCCGCAACAGATAAGCTAGAATCTTCATCTTTTTGGAAGACACAAAGGTTCTCACCTTTCTGCAAGCACACCAAGCAGATGTTATTCCAATCCACAACATAAGTCATATTGGAGTAAATGCAAATTTAAATTTTATTAAACTTTTTTTTTGTTAACATACGATTAAATGAATTTGTTTTATTTATAATTTTAATTTAAAAACAATTTGATGCTATATTTTACTGCAACAATTTTTTGACATTTTTGATAGATGCTATTTGAACAAAGTTTTCATTAAGGCGAGTACACAAGGAATGTTGTTCGTTAATGATGGTTCACTCTTTCAAACTTGGTTGACAGACTTGCTCTCCAAAATGAAAGTCTACTTCAAAACCTTGCAATTTTGTTTTGCAATTCGTTTGTTTCTGACTCGTTTGCGAAGATCACGATCGAGGGACAGAGAATAAAACACACACAAAGGCCTCATTCAGAAAGAGATAATCTGCCCGTATACTATACAAGGCATTTTACCGTATTCCGTATGGCAATAAGGTTTGTATTGAGTTGCTAACATGAAATTCAGCTTTACAAAAGCCACTTTTTACAAAAAGTGCAAAAAGAAAAAAAAATGCCTTTAAGGCTTGCCAAAACCAAAGTGCGACACGACGACGCCAACATTTATTTTATTTTCATATAAAAATCGTGTCGCACATGTCGTGACACCCTGTCGCACTTTGGTTTGGGCAAGCCTTAATTGAAAAACGTTTTGCGCTTTGTCGCATTTGCCCTTGCCACCACATACGTTTCTTTCCCTAAAGTCACAGAAAAAAAAAAACGAATTGCTAGCAAAAATATCAAGGAAACGTCAAAATGAAACAATGAAATCATTTCAAGGTGGAGTGTTTCAGCTGAGTAAAAGAACGCATTGCCAATATGGATTTGAAATATCAGTTTTCTAAACAGAGCTAATTTTTGATATGTAGTTCTTAAAATCAAACATAGCTAACAAAATGTCAAAATAATTTTATCTCAAAAAAATTTCAATCATCAAATGACAAAGCAGCAGCTACAAAAAATATATTTAATTTGCAGTCGGGGTTGCAATAAAATAAATAATACATTTTCACATAAAAAAGAAATTCGATACAATGGCTCTATCAAATAAAAATATATTAGCAGCTATGCTTGGTAAGGAACAATAACCTTATTTTCTAATAAGAGGGAATTCCCCTTCCTATGCTATTGGACACTGCACCATTTTATATTTTTTCCAGAAAGGGCAACAAATCCAGCAGCCGAAAATGTCGATGAACTTGCGGTGCAAATATTTTGTGTGACAGTTCGAAATGACCCAAATCTTATCCATGAAGCAATGTCCTTAATAGTATCCAAAATCCAATCTTCTAACATAACACAATCCATTCGTGGTGTATCGGTAAGTTGCCTGTATTCGCACTGCAAAGCTGTTGCAAGTTTACTGTCTTCCTTTCAAAGCTTTTGGAAGAATGCATGGACAAATGTGGTAGCACATTTCAAGATGAAGTTTCAAAATTTCGTTTTTTGAACGATTTAATTCGATTAGTATCAAATAAGTATCAGGGTAAAAAAACACCAACTCAAATACGCAACAAAATTATGGATTGTCTTTTGCTCTGGACTGCCGAATATCCAGATAAAATCAAAATCAGAGAAGCGTATGATTTGTTGCGTAAAGAGGGTACAGATCATGGCACTGTGCCTGTAATGAGCACTGTAAAAAAAGACACCATAATGGGTAAGGACGAAGAGACATTCCGTAAACTTTTGCAAAGTAAAAACCCTGAAGATTTCGAAAGAGCTAATCTCTTGGTTCAATCAAGAGTCAATCAGGTAATTTCAGATGAATTTTGTGTTAATTCTCTTATTAAAAACATGAGGAATTATAGGATGCAAAGAGAATGGAACTTATGTGTCGACATAAATCTGAACTTCAAGAAATTAAGAACACAGCCTCACTTTTAAATCAAATGCTCGATTCCTATGAAAATAATTCATCAGACGAACAAGAAGGCGATTCTGTTAATCTTATCAAAGAACTTTATGAATCATGTGAAAATTATGTACCTATCATAGAAAGACTACCAGAACTAATCGATAATACAAATGAGAAATTAATTGGTGAGTTTAAAATTTACTTCATTTTTCTTTTTATTTTATTAATGTCGTTTTCGATTGGAAGTCGTAGTGAAGATAGTTACCCTTATTCGGAATGAAAATTCCCAGGCAAATATTATTGGAAAAATGGCTCCTAATATTAAAGCCTTATATCAAAGTAATTACAATATTGAGGCACAAAATCAGAGTCTGCAAGAATTGAAATTTTAAGTTTGATGTTCTTAACCTTATGCCTCATAAAAAAAGCCACAGTAGCCCTCTTCTCTTGTAAGAAAAGCGTGGGGAACAAATGGGGCTTGTCCGGTAGGTATGGCCATAGCTAGAAGTAAACTTACACTGAAGGTAATTGCTTTGGAAACATCGAGCAGAAGATGGTTTAATACTACTACTTGCATAACAACAAAACAAATCTGACCCAAATTAGATTTGAAACGGTCAAAGTGCTTGTTATCTCTTAGCAAATCGGAAATCAGTTCTGTAAAAAAAAAAAATAGTATTTGGAGTATTTTCCTAGACTGTAATTGTCCTTCTAAGGCTTGGTGGAATCCCAAGTGTTTGAATCTTTGGTGTATTAGTGGACTACAGCTGCCCAGGATGTGATCTGGTGTTTCTTCGTGTTCGTTGCAGAATCATGCGCTCTCACTACTTACTAGAATGCTCAGATGCCTTCTTAATTTACAATGGCCCGTGCGGAGACCTGTAATTATCCCGATGTATTTCCTACTCAATCTGATACAGGACTTGAAACGCTCTCAGTTCAGGCAGTTTTGCCGAGTCATTTGTTCCTCTGGTCTCCGCGTCTTGTTTTATTTAGTTTTTTTATGACATTTTCTCCTATTCCGCAGTAAGGCTCGGGTCCCTAGAGGAGCCATTGCTCCTGCTTTTGCTTAGGAGTCCGCCTCCTCGTCTACTATATTTGAGTCCAAGTCCTGTCAAACCTTTCAAGAGAGAGCGTACTGAGATATAAAATCATTTCCCCTCTTTTGATAATTTCTGCCAAAAGAATTTCTTGCGGCTGAAATATGAATTCTGTTAAAATCATTTTATACAGCAAAACAAAACAAAAAAAAAAAAAGAAAGAAACAATAAAAAAAAAAACAAATAAGAATGAAAATATTTTGAATGTCGGGATTTTAAATGAATAAATAAAAAATTCAAATACAATCAAAAAGTGAAGAATAAAACAAAAAGTTGCAGATATTTTTGTTCCTGTGTTCCGTGTTTTGAGCGAGAGAATTTCATCCCCACTCTAAAGAATTTGGCGGATTTTAGCCCAAAAAGTTCCCAAACGGACCTATTTTTTTTTTTTTTAATTTCGTTATCATTTCGTTGTGGGGATAGAAACTACAGAAAAGCTGAACGTTTTGCAAACCCATGCCCAAGGCCCAAATCACGTAAAATTTGTGCGATCGTTCGATCGATCATTCCTATGTGTTCTCTGTCAAATCAATAGAAAAAATATAAAGAGCCACCGTCGGAACGTTTGATCGAAAAAATACGTTATTTGGGTCCTATTTTATAACATTATATAAACTGTGTGTTCGTTTGTAGAAAACGCAAAGCTAAGATTACCTTTTCACTTATTTGAAGAATACCTTAATAATTTTAATTTTCACTTTCATATAATTCGCAGATGAAACACTAGAAATCAACGATTACCTGCAGGCAGTTATTGAAAGATACAAAGCATTTTTTTTGAAAAATAAACCACCAAAATCATCATCTCTATCAACAACAACCGCTGTTAAACCATCAACCGCCATCACAACATCGGATCTCTTATCCGGCTTACTTGCTCAGCCTGAACCAATTAAACCTTCTGCAGCTAATAAACCACTTCAAAATCCCAATCCGCTCGATGAGTTAAGTGAAATTTTTGGAAATATGGGAAATTCAACTTCAAAAATTCAAGCCAACTTGTTTGAGAGCATGGATCTTTTAGAACCAAGTACTGTAGTTCTCGAAGTTGGACAAACCCAAAATGAAAAGAACAACGATATTACTAAATCAACAAAATATGACTCTCGTAAGTTAACAGCTATTGATATCATGAGTGAGGAACTACTCAAAGCAAGTCTTCAAAATTCTGAAAGAATGTGTTCTTTTAAAAAGTAAGTACATATATAAATTTCCTTAATAATGAAATTCTATAATAAAACATTATCATAAAAAAAAAAAATATACAGAGAACCTGAAAGAGTTTCACTCAACGATCTGGCAAAAGAAAAAACCATCAACGATTCGACTATACCATCAACAGCAAAGTTGGCGAAAAAAGTTGAAACGATTTTATTGAGTCCCACTCTGCCTGAAATTGAAAAAATGTCTGAAGAAATCGAAAAACAACTTGACGATAACGCGTTCGACAATAATTCCAAGGATGAACTTATTCTGGGTGAACCAGAATTGGAACCAGAAGTTGAAAAATACGCCGATAAAGAGGAAAGTTGTCCAGTTGTTCACTTGGCTGACATCCAAATCGATTTAGATGATGTATGTCCTACAACTGAGAAGCTGCTGCTCGACGACGATATAAAAATTACACTGAACTTTACATCGAATAGACCTAGCCCGCATGTCTCGGTTATTGTTGTTTCGGTAACGAATCAAAGCAAATTACCTGTAACTAGTTTTCATTTTGATGCCAGCGTTCGAAAGGTATATTAGTAAATTAACACAAAAAAACCTTGAAGACTTATTTATTTATGATTTTAATCAATGTAGCCAAGCAAAGTGAGACTGCTGCCACCAACTGGAGATTCTATGCCAGGGACAAAACCTTTTCGACCCGCGACACCAATTAATTTGGTAATGCTGGTTCTGAATCCGACCAAAGCTGATGTTGATGTTACATGCATTGTCGGCTACAAGTTGGGCGATGATCCGGATCCAATAAAAGAATCAATTGTTGCAAAGAACATTGCATACGTTGAATAAATCTACTCGATTCCACTACATACATTTATTATTGTTTATATACTAGGAATTATTTTATAGTTTAAAAATTATAATTTATTTAAAAAAAAAAAAATGTTTTAATTTTGTGATTTATAATATAAAGCAAGGCTTGAAAACTTACTTATATTGTTATGGTCTTTAATTTGTTTGTTTGGTGATTTGTGCCTTTAATTTTAAAATTCAGATACATATGAATATATTTGTAGAATAGTCTTGGTCTGGTTCACCCATTTGTATAACCGAAAAATCAACAGATTCATGTTTATAATGTTATCTTGCAGAGTTTTTCATTTTAGCCCTGAATTGTTCTCGAAATCGCGATTCCTGGAAAACTCATTTAAACCAATTTATAATGGCGCTGAAGATCAACACTCCGCATGTGAGGATCCGCGACCACCAGACTTAGGTAAGATCAAGGTAGCCATCAGCAGACTAAAAACAAAAATACCGCTGCCAGAGTTGTGGATAGGATCACTAATTAACGGACAGGTGTACAAAGCTGAAAAAAACATCCGGTGAAGGATGTAGACGGTTCTCTGCTCTATTCAAATGAGAACCAGCTCAGAAGGTGGAAGGAACATTTGGCTTCGGTCTTTAACCGTGTGTTCGTCAGCGATGCACATGCAGTACCTTTGATTCGTCTGTAGTAACAAATATCCGAATACGCACCGTATCTCCTAGTAGAGAAGACATTACGCCGCCATTAAAATACTAAGGAACAGCAAGGCGCTAGAACTCGACGGTATTCCTGCAAATCTCTTACAAGCAGCGCCAACCACATCAAGCGAGCTACTGCATCCACTCATAGAGAGAGCTGAGAACTCCGATTGCTTCCTAGAGAAGTGAACAAAGGAAATAATCGTCAAGCTCCCGAAGAAAGGAGATTGAATGGACTGTGACAACTGGCGAGGGATTTGTGGTCTGCCTGGGGCAAGAATTGTTTTGGAGCAAATAAAAAAAAAAAAACACCTGGAAGACACTTGGCACCGAACAAGCAGGTTTCCACATAAGATACTCCTAATTTGATCATGGAGGAAGAAGGAGAACGGGTCAAGATTCTGTGGACAGTACTATACGAAGACGTAAGTGGCAGTGAAATGGTCACACGCTTCGAAAAAACAAATGATTGCAGTGGAACCGCTCACACAGGCAGGTAGAGGAGAGGACCGGCCGAAAACCAGAACAGGGGAAATGTTCCGAACAAGTTCAGAATTATGGTTTGGCCAATAGAGTTATTGGTTCATTGAGAGATAGCTTTGAGACGGAAGGCTGTGCTCGCGGTAATTTATTTACTGTATATACCGAGGGGTGTAAGGTTGAGGAGTATGTCTAACGCAGTGGAAGGTGTCGAGCGGAGGGCTCCGCTTATGAACATGCATGCTAAACGCTCCACTTTGCTTAGTTTATCACGACTAGTCGCTTCGTCTAATGTAGTCCAGCATACAGTCACCCCATAAGTGAGTATCGGTCCATTAACCGCAGTATGTAGCTAGTGAGTGATTTGTGGATACAAGCACCATTTGTCTCTTACAAGAAAAAAAGAGGTACGAACAGATTCTGTTATTCGACAAAATACACGATACGAATGGAATTTTACGATAAGTACAAATATTCCTATGTGGAAGGGTATTTTATGGCCACCGACCGAAGCACTTTCGTCTAAGAAACTGCAAAAAATTGGCTACACCCTTTCGAACCTTGAGTAAATACACTCAGACCTATACGTCATACTCACGCAAAAAAAAAACTCCAATGATTGGCATTAACCATTGATTTCTAAGATCGATATAATTTTATTTTTAGGTTAGGTTCGTCAAGCGGTTCAACCTTATTTGGCTCACACGATCAATTTAAATTTTTCAGACTCTTCCGTCGTGAAATACCAAAACAAAAATTCGCAATATTTGTAGTTAAAAACAATAGAAAACATTTTATTGAATGACTATTTTGTATGAGTTTTGCGGACAACTACTTACTACGCACCCACTTCTATACTATTCTGTTATTATTTCGTCTTTGAATGATAGGGCCGTAATGGCCTTTGTGTGACCGATGTACTTTCGTTCGGCGTTTTTGGTTTCTAATTTCCAGAGTCGGGCAATACCATCCGACGAGGCAGTGAATAGATACTTGGAATCAGCGCTAAATTCTGCATCCCATATCCAGTAGTTATCAATGGATAGTTCTTGCCACATTTGGAAGTCGTCGGTTTTCCAAATGCGAGCAGTACCATCTCCAGATGTAGTGACAAGTAAACTAGAGTCCGGACTGAACTTACAACGCAACACATAACGTTTGTGTGCGTAAATCTTTTGTTTTGCTTGTAATGTACTCAGTTTTTGATTACTTGACGAGGTTAGAGTCCAAATGTAACAATTGCCTTTGTTGTTAACTGCAGCCAGATACATTCCATTGGGACTGATTGCAATGTCCTGGATGGAAGCATCAACTTCGGGAACTAATTGATCGTGATTTTCAGACTTTACGTCCCACAGAAACACGCCACCGTTTTGCGAGCCTACTGCAATTTCGACTTGATTTGGATGCAAACAAGCGGCATTGATGGGCGCCTGACAGTCAAACACTCGCGAGCAGGCTGGTGTGCTGATTCCGAAAGACAAATCCATGTCCCAAATTCGCACACGACAATCTTCACCGGCAGTAAACATCCATTTGAAGTCTTCCTGAAATCCAAGCCGAGTAACATTTTTCTGTGCTCCATCGAATGCTATCAGGGGATTATTGAAATTGGAGTCCATGTCATACATCCGAACGCATTGATAGCCACATGCTGCTACCATGCTTTTGTCTGGAGAAAACTCCAA
Source organism: Meliscaeva auricollis (assembly GCA_948107695.1). NCBI lineage: Eukaryota > Metazoa > Arthropoda > Insecta > Diptera > Syrphidae > Meliscaeva > Meliscaeva auricollis. Next base: position 27,160,568 of record OX403617.1, on the reverse strand, counting down.
GGCATTTACTTGCTGTAATTATTATTATTTTATTTTTTTGTTTAATGTAAAGGAATGAGAAAATCAATTGTATGAGGCCGCATCTTATCCATGATACTTACCGACGATTCGTGGAATTGTATGGTCCGGATACAATTACCAGTGTGGGCTTGCCAGAGCCTTATTGTGTGGTCATAGCCACCAGTGGCTAAAATTAATTGGTCTCCAGATGCTTCCATTGACTTCTTCATTTATATCATAATTTTTATTTAATTGTTTGTGAAAAAATTAAAATAATTATACAAAATCGTTAAAGCTGTGAGTTTATAGTTTTTTTTTTCATTTGACACAAAATGTTTGACATTTGACAATTTTTTGTTTACCCCAAGGTTTGGTACATAATTCACAATGGATAGTTTTTGTTACTGTGAATATAATATATTCACAGTAAATGTTATGTTTTATTTTTAGTACAAGATTATTGGTAGGCAGCAAGGATGTATGGCGAAGCACATTTTAATTGTACCAAACAGTTTGCATTCATAGTACACATAAAGAGGTAGCAAACTCCGCATGTTGTCAACAATTATTTGACAAAAATTGATTATCTACACAATATAAGTGACCTTGTCATTCAGTTGTCAAGAAAATTTAATTGTGTTCATATTCATTTTTGATTTTTTCAATATTTACCGAAAAATTGGAAGTTGATAAATTTTAATAAGAAGTACAGGAAATGGCTCTTACTATCTAAAATTGAGGCAGCATGATTTTTTTGACTTTGAAATTATAATATCTAAATTTAGGGGTAGCAACGTTTTTTTTTGCTTGTTTTGACATTACTGCTTTCAAAATGTTTGGAAAAACTACCGCACACGATTGCATTGTATAAGTTTATCAATACCTATATTCCTGTATTTCTTATTCAAAGTGTGATTTTAATAACAACCAGCAAACACCGAATCTTTTGCGTATTAAAAAGCGTACAACAAAATCTAACTGATGGGCTCCTGTTATACTTTTAAAAAATTTTCATGAATATAAAAGTTGTATAATTTTATGCATAACCTTTTGTAGGGCAAGTGTCGATTTTTTCCCCTATTGACTGGACTTTTTGTTATGAACAATTTATTGTGTTTTAAAAATTAAATTTTCCAATATATGCCAATAATAAAAGATTTCTACCCCGGAAGACCTGTGCTAACTGCTTTGTGCACCAAAAACCGCGAAATTATAGTACTTTTTTCAGTTTTTAACCATATTATGTAACTTCAAAAATTTTATAGAAAAAGCTACCTAGGCATCAAGTAAAGAAGAAAAAATTTCTTTCGAGCGGAATTTTTACTCAAAGTCCAGTTAAAGAACATTTTTCTGTAAAATTAGCATATGGCATTTGATTCAAAATTATTTTTAAATGCACAATTCAAAGAGACTAATGTCAAAAAAAATTTACTTACATGGTTGAAGTTATGTCACTTTTTTATGTATTGGTTTCGTGTCAAAAAAAAATAGGTTTTAATAAAAACCAACATTACGCCGTCCGTCGGTCTCTGCGTCCGTGCGTCCATCTGTACACATTTCCACTGCCCAAAAGTGTGAACGGATTGTCTTCAAATTTGGTAGAGATGATTTTTATGTAATTTCGAAACTTCGTTTTTTTTTTTTTGGATATCTCTTCTAGAACTAGTACTTCTCATACAACATTTTTGAGTTATTCGGTTAAACTTAAAGATATGATTTCTTCTATAACAATAAATTTTTAAATTTTTTTTTGAAAAATCTATCGAGCCGTTGTTTTTTTTAATATTAAAAAAAAAATTTAAACCATTTAAAAAAAAAAAAAATTGGTACCTATGCCATTTTTAAGATTTTATTTATCAACATCTAAAAACTAAATTTTGAAAATAAAATCACTGACCCAATATAGAAAAAAATAATTTTTCAAAAAAAATTCAAAAAGTGTTCACGTTTAAAAATAAAAGCTAAAATTTTTAAGCTAAGTTCATATACATATAATAGCTTTGCACTATACATGAGCAATGCGATCCAGTCGTGCATTTAATTTTTTTAGAATTAGGCATGAAACGCTCAAAATAATTGGATCCATAAAGGTAAAAAGTGTAGAATTAGGAAAACTAGGGTTAAGTTCAAAATTCACTAATTTCAAATAAAGTCTTCTTGTACTTTTCATATACTTACATATATAAAAAAACCACCAAGAATATAACTTTTGTATGGAGGGTACCAAAAATATGGTGGTTGCACTAAACTACTACTTGACTTCTCGTATTAAAAAAAAAATATATCAGGAATAAAATGCAATCAATATGCATAATATACTTACATTTGCAGGGTTATTTGCATAAGATGTGGCAAAAGGCTACGTATGGGAAAGGGCGTCATTTTTTCTCGTTTAGATGGGAGGGCAGTTTTCTAAAAATTTAACTTAAAACGAAAGAGAAATCATTTAAAACAACGGCAATGCTAACATTATTAAAGTATAACATTTTCAAAAGCTAAAACTATTCTTCAGTTTTGTTATTAAATAAAGTTTTATCCACCAACAGTTGTTAAAAAAAAATTACTTCAAACTAATATTGAAGAAAAAATGCAAATCTTAATTTTTGATCTCATTTTTCATAAGAAAATTTTGTAACTAACCACTATTTTTGTTTTTAATGCTTTTAGTCCAAATTGTAAAAACTAAATGCTTAAATGTGTATTTCGATTTTTTTCAAAGTTTTATGAAACTAAGATCTAATTATGTCTTGTGTTACAAAACTGAACACGATTTAAGTTATTTATTTAAATAAAAATAGTGCAATTATTTTTGGATTTTTTTTTAAATTTTAAATGTTGTTGGAAAATGTGCAGGAATAAATTAACCTGTGAAAAAAAAATTATCAAAATATTTTCAAACCTCAACTAATGCGTGATGTAATAAAAAAAAAATTGATGCTTTTTAGCGTTTAAAATCTAATTCAATTGATTACATAAATGACGCATGCGGGTTGTAAATTTTTTGTTTTTAAGTCTCTCCATAATTATGTCTGCTATATCCAAAGAAAAACAAGTTTAAAAAGAATATGTAGATTATTTTATCCTCAATTGTTAATCGCATACACAAATTTATCCAAGCGTCAGAGTGGCGCTACAATGTTCGCAATTTAAATTAGAATTGTCAAAGCCTCGGAGGCTTTATGGTCCACGTTGTTCATGACATAAAGTCTCTGTGTTCCCATCATGTCGACCAAGATAAGATATTCCTTAGACCATGCGCATCCATCTACTCAACATACATATGTACATACAAGCACAGCAGCTAATTTATAGTCATTTGAACTCATTACAACAATCGTTTTTTACTATCAAAATGTCAATATTCAATTAGGCCACTTGTCATTGGGAAATATCGTGTCGTGAGCGTAAACTATGGGACGCAGCCAGGCAGTCCGAAACCGCGCAACATCAACCAAAAGAATCATCTTCCCATTGAAGCTAGAAAGAACTCGTTCTGTTCGATTGTGTGTTTGATGTTAAAATTGAAAATAAATTTGAAATAGATGAACTGTACAAACATATATATTATGTATCGATTCTATATAAAAAACAATACTAGATCGATACAAAAGAAATAATGCAAGTGCAAAACCCGGCACCCAATGTTCATCATTTGTCAATCTTGCACTAAATTACCAGACAAATTTCAGCGGTCAACTAGCTTGCTGCAGCCAATAGTTGTTTTGTATTGCTGGTTAAGCCATTAACAACACCAAATAGATGCAGCAACTAGCTGTTGCTGTATTTTTACTTGATTAACCAATCAATAGTTGTCAGCCAGTCCGTCGAGAATTTCACATCTACTACCATCCATCCAATCCATTGCAATCGCAATCGCACATTCAAATGCACAATTCATCTTGATTTTTGATTTCTTTCGTTCAACTCGTGGAATGAATAAGCAATTACATTCATTAAGATATTTTGCAATAAGTTGATATAAAATTTAAGTAAGTCGAGACTCAACTCAACTTGCGACTTGAGAGCCAATAACCCGATAAGAAGAAAAGAATATAAAAAGAATTCTCTGTCTATGGTAAATTAGATAAATCAAGGAGATTGACAAGGTGGTGGTAGTGGGGATAACTAGATCTACACTTAACGAAAATATAACAACGAAACGACCACAACTCAAAATCTGCATCCATTATAATAGGTCTGTTTGGGTTCTGCCGAAAACAACAAGAGGACTGTCAAGTCCATTGAATTGAGAGGTTTTGGAATCAAAATTCGTTGAAATTTGTTGTTTTTGGCAGAACTTAAAAAGACCTAATAGCTGCATTTTATTATCCGTGCGCATCTGGATCTAGATCCTTTTTAGAAGTAAAACAAAAACAACTGGGGATCCTGCTTTCTATTGGGATCTTTTTTAATGATCAAAAAAATGCGCTATTGTCAAACTCTTTTCTTCAATAAGTGTGTTCATTGACGTTGTTCTAGATTGTTCGGAACAGAAAAGAACAACGTTTTGCTGTTCAATGAGGTTTTTCTGTTCCAGACTTTTGTAGTTTGCTGTGCAATGACGCTGTCTGGAACAGTTTAGAACAGAACTTGTTGTACTTGCGAAATGTCAAATGCGTTTGTTTTTGTTTTCTTTTCTGACGTTTCTCACGAAACTGTTCTGATCTGTCCTGTTCTGATCTCGTTGAACACAGTTAATGTAAGTTTTTATTTTAATTTTTAAATGAAGTTGCAAATGCTTGTCTTACTTCTACTTTACTATTTTTGTATATCTTTTTTTTATTCTTAAGCGAAAATTTCATTACTGATCAATGGATTTTCGGAGAAATGCATTACTGCCACATGCACAATTGCATACCTAGCACGAGACTATGCAATATGCATAAATGAATTAGTTTTTTTTTTCTCTGAGTGTAGAGCAAGCTCTGAGGCCCATATTAGTAAGAAAATGCGGAATGCTATTTAAGAAGTGCTGTTGCATTAAAAACGAACCCTGTTTTTTTTTATGATTGTCAGCAAGACACAGTCAATTGATTACACTTATGGCTTTTTCTGTACTTGGCGACACGACAATATGCCGTCATGATAATAGCCATCAAGACGCTTCTTTATTTGATAGACCTATTCAATTTTCGAAATTCATTTGATTGATGAATTTAAAGCGAAAATTAAGAATTTTTTACTTTATTTATTTAAAAAAAAAAAAGAATTTTATAAATCGTTAACAAATTAAAAATAGTAGATCAAAATAATCCAGTTGGCATTCATGTTGGCAGTAAGTTAATTTTAAGACTTTTTTGTAAAAATATTTAAAATGTTAACTTCTAAATGTAAAATTGAAGAACTCCACATTTTATCGGAGAGCTAAGTTATCACCTTTTGAAATGAAAATTGAATCACTTTTTGAAAATGCGACTGTAAGTGAAAAATCAAAAAGTGGCAACAAAATTCAAGCAGATGAATTGGTATGAAAATTTAATTCCTGGCTCAAAAAAATAAGAATGGCCTATTTGTTCACCAAGTTTTTCACAAAGATAATAATGATCCTTAAATCCCAATATTAATTGGATATTTCAAAACTTTGTTATTTTTTTGTAAAGCAAATAAACAAAGTAATCAAAGTTTGCTTGAGTTCTGCCGAGAACAACAAATTTCAAAGAAATTTTGAGTTCAAGTCCTGTCAACTGAATGGATTTGATAGTAGGTTCTTTGACTCAAAACGTGGGAAAAAGTTTCGAGAAGACAAACTTTAAAAAAGTCAAAACTTTTATTTCTGAATGGATATGCTCAACTTAGACATATTATTTTTTAACAAAAAATTGTCCTAAAGTGTAAATTGCTTTTGTTATGTCCTATCCTACTGCTATTAGTCTAATTGCAACCATACACGACACAATATTACTGCGCAATACTCACTATTGCGCAATAATATTGACCGTGTATGTATAAGGGCTGTATTGCACAATAATTTTGGTTTGCGATATATATTGAGTGATATTAAGAAAATTTAATATTTTTTTAAATTTTTACTCAATAGTTTTCATGCCTTGGTCTTTTATTATTTGTACTTATAATATTGGCTGTATTATTAGTATCTATTTTTATTTTCGATCAAAATTGTATCTACTAAATAATGCATTTTACCTCGAAAAAATAGGACGCCCCTTGAAAATAATGCAGTTTCGAATTATTTATTATCGATTGAACTTCAACAACTGTCAAATTTTTTTAGGTTATGGTAACTCTCAAAGAATTAATTTGACATTATTATTTCAATATGGCTCCTCATCTTTCTAAGATAATATATTTCTATGTCTTGTCTCAAGAACTTATTCTTAAGATAACAATTTTTATTTTTGGTAGTAATTGTTACTTCAAGAAGGAGTTTTTGGGCAAACAATGTTATTCTTGAAAGAAATTTTTGACAGGAAAAATAGTTGTCAAAACAATTTTCCGTTCTTGAAAATGATTAACAATGTAAAAATTGTTCTATCAAGAACTTCATTGTAAAAGTGACACTTTGGTTCCTTTAAAATTAAGAATTAGTCTCCCTTAATTTTGGTAGGGATTATGTAGAAACAAGCAATCGTCAACACATTTATGTTTTCCGTTCTTGTGGCGGACCCAACGATGAATACACTATGCTGTATTCTTTTCCATCCCAATACAAAATATTTTTGGGAAAAATGCACCCAACCGAAATACTGGCACGGTTTTGTTTAAAATTTAGGAAAATGTAAGCAAAAAGGGTACGAAAATCCTAGCAGTTCTTTTTGATTGGGAGCCAATCCCGTAAAATATTTTCGAAACAGTTTCCATTTATAATAGGCCTGTTTGTGTTATATTAATAAAAAAAAAATATAAACAAATTTGGTTTCAAGGGTTTTTCAATCTATAATATATTGAAATAGCAAATAAACACATCGTAGGTTTTCACTCATAATATTTCATAGACTAGTTATGGATCGAGTCGATCGTTGTTTGAGTTTCAAAAGGAGAAATTTTGTTGGTGTTGAAAGTGACATTTACAAAACATTAAATTTAATATAAAATCTATTTTAAAACCTACTGAAAAACTAATAAATACAATAAATAGATTCTGTTTAAGTGCCCCATACAAGCAAAACAAACATTTATCAAATTACACAGGCATTTATCTTAATTTCTTTTTTCTCAATTTCTGATAGAAAAGGAAAAGTGTAAATGTCACCTAAAAGAAAAATTACTACAATATTTACTGCCTTAACTATCTAAAGGAGTAAAACTGTTAACGAATCCTTAGCAACTGTTTTTTTTTTTTCTTGTATAAGAAAAGTTGTCTTTTAATTGCTATTTTTGGCCTGTGAATGGTTCATACCTAATATTATATTCTTTGGATAAGAAAAAGCTGCAGATAATAGCTGACGATAGATTTTTGACACTTTTCGAATTAATGAACATTATCTATTAGCAGCTGGATATAACTTCTGCTTTTATCCGCAACTTGGTATTGTTTTTATAATAGATGTTAGATCCTGCTGCACTTCGAATAGCTTTGCCAAACAAACACAACTTGTCATTACGATCACCTTTTGAAATCTATAGAACTCCATAATCTCAAATGTTGATGATTAACTATGTAATTCATACGAATTCTTTGTATGTCAAGCAAATTCTTAAGTTCATTGAAAATATTTTCTTTGTACTTAAAAAAAAGAAGGAGATGGATACATAAAAAAACAATTTAAAATGCATTGAGTTAAATATACGATTTGCGAAAACTAATCATACTAACAAAAGAACAAACTTCAAATAATGCTTGCTCTGTTCCAGCAAAACAATATAAAGATAAACATTTTTTATTTTACAATTTTGGAGATATTACGAATAATTATTGTCAAAAATACAATGAAAAATTAATGAGACCGCAATATTGTTAAGTGTTTTAATCTTTGCATAACCTTGCCAAAAGAATATTTATATTTACAAAGGCCTGCTTCTAATGAAGTTGATGTCAATGATTCAAGTTAAATAAGTTTGTAAGTGGGACGGGCGTTTTAATATTTATTTTTAAACTCTTAGTTAACTAAAAACATTATTTTAGTAGTTATATAAATAGGTTTAACATCACTTTATACCTAGCGACACCAAGAAAATGTACAGTAGCGAGCAAAAAAAAATGCAAACGAAACAGTATGGTCCTGTCTTAAGTAAGAACTAAGCTATTTTCGGTGGTAATAGCCTAAAATTTTGCACACAGTTGTAAAATTGATCATATTTCTGTAAACCGAGTAAGTTTTGACCGAGACCTACTCCAAAAATTACTAATATAAAAATTGTTCCATAAGGTTAGTTAAAACGGGAGTAAACAAATAAAAACACTTGAAAAACTTTAAAAATTAACAGATTTTCTCATTTCTTTGAACAAAATATTGTATTTAAATATCGTAATGTTCTGTTAGGACCCTTTAATTGGCAATAACGGCAACTTAATTAACTTTAGAGCCAATCCTTACACTAATTAGTTTGGTCCTATTGTGTCCTTATTTGTTCCATCAGCTTAATAATTTGAAAGTTTAAGCTTACTTATCTCTCAGAATACAGGCTCCTATTTATTTCCTACACGATTCTGGTCAAGAGATTTCATTTTCCACAAATGCATTTGTACACCAAAGTTCTTCAAAGTAAGTAGACCACATGATGTGTGAAATTTAGAAAATATAGGATTTTGAGTTTTTACATAAATCTATGTGCAGTAACACTTCAGGAAAAAAAAACACGTATACGCCACAGTGACCGAAAGACAACAAATTCTAGCGTACAAGGAATATTCATAAAAAACTTATGATTTATTAAACGTGCTAAATTAAACAAAAAAAAACTGAGCACGTAATAATTAAATTCAATTTATTAATCTCTGGATTTTTGTGAGAAATTAGATTTATTAACAAGTAAAATTGTTTTTGTTTTAGGATCAAAAAAACTAATTAATGATTTTTTTTGATTGGTATTGACGCAAAAAGTTAATTATTCCTTTCAGCATACAAAAAAAACCTATTAATCATAGCTCACATGGTTGGATTGTACACAATTTTAATTTCCAAAGCAGGCAATTTTAAGGAAAATCAGCGTGGAAAAGCTTGACGTTATGTCAATAAATTTAATTTGGTCTAAAATAAAGGAAAAAATATTTCTGGATAAAATCAAGATGATAAATTCCCTAGATACAAAGAACCACTAACAATAAGTTCCAAGTAGCCATCATAAACAAAGGGAACTTCGAAAAGCGACTAACCATTGACCAGTGGGTGAAAACGGAGATAATACGAAGTTGCTTGCCTTTACCAGTTATGTGATTATGCTTCCATCGCCAGGGTTAAAAATTATAGTGAAAGTTCTACAGCTTAACTTCGGTACAATACAAGGAAATTATCAGCGGCTACATCTGCGGACGTGATAAAATAAGGCACTTAAAAACAAAAAAAAACTGTCCGGACTAACTCAGAAAACCATAACGTATAAACCATGAGTTGAACGCAGTAATTTGAAACAAAAGTCCAAAAACGCAGAATGGGCATGTAGGAATTTCAGGTTATTGAGTTGGAGGAGTACTCAAACCCCTTCCTTTGTTAATGTCCCAGTTTAGCTCAGACCAGAAAAAAACAGCCTTCGGAACATACTTTTTTGACAAATTGGACGATGTCTCAGCAAACCCACTTTGAAACATTCAAGACGGTTCAGGGAGGTACTCCGTACTTAATTTTCTAATTAATCAGCTTAACTTTCTCTTTGCTTAATCAAACCCCGGGGACTACAATGGTTCTCAAGTCTCTCTCAGGTCTGAGTGCTTGTATGTTCAGCAAATTCTACTTTTTCGTTCTGGGGTTCTTAGCGGATGCAGAACTACAAAGTAATTGAAAACCTAAGGGACACATTTCAAAAAGTCATATTAAAGCTAAACTATAGAATTTCAAAACAACAAAAGCTATCACTTAGTATTCAAAAAGCCAATCAATCTCAATCAATCAGGGTCAAAACGGAACTTACATCTTTTTTTTTCGTCTTAAACATTTTCACTTGCGAAAAAACCCATGACGAAAAGTCTGAAAAGCTGATGTTTATTCAGTCACAATCGGAATTAAGTGACAATAGAATAAGTTCTCATATCCTGCCCCCACCACCATGCTGCGCCATGTCGATAGATCCAGTATTTGTGCACACAAATATTGTATGCTCTTATTCATACCAAGTGATTATATAAAAAAAACTCAACTATACGTTTTGCACACTGAGTATAATTCCATTCAATATGAGTGTAAAAAAAACAACAACAAAAAAAATACTCCCAAGTCCACACCCTCTGTGTACACTCAAGTTGTTAATAAATTATAATTCATCAGGTGTCGTCATTGCGCACATTTTCCGATCTGAACTAATTAAGTTCTTATTCACTGATCAAGTTTCTACTGAATTTCAAGTATTCGCGTCAGCAGCGTCAGTGTAAACCCCAGCACACCATCACTATTTTCGAAAATAATTATTTCACACTGCATCAAAAAAATGCGATGCATAAAGTGACGGGCGGAATATCTAATGTCAAAATCTGCATAACAGACTGGCATTTTTTCACGAGAGACTCTGTGTCGCCAGTCCGGTGCTTTTCTAAATGGGGCGTAGTGTGCAGCTTTTGCTGGCGTTTTTTTTTTATCTTTTAGTTTGCATCAAAATATCACCCTCCCTCCCATTCACTTCGCTTCCCTGCATCCATATGCACAGTTGCCTTAACTTAAAATGTGCTCCCGCTGCTTGTAATAAGCTTTGTCGCCACGATTGTGTTAGCTTATAATATCTATTGGCATACAAAATATGTTCCTATTACGCTTCAATTAATTTACTGAATGATTTATATCTTAAGTGTACACTGGCATCGTCCCAGTAAAAGCATTGCAACCAAACACTCATACAATGCCGATCTTTTAATTATTCTATCTTACCCACGTTTATACTTATATTATAATATATGGTCGAGTAAATATCTATAACTTGTCATTATTTTAATCGATGTTGGCTTACGTATTTTTCAATACACAATTGTCATGTTCAGTAAAAATATATATATTTTTTGTTTTTAATATTGCATTTTCAACTATCGATGAAATCATTTTTTGCTTTCGATTAACAACAATTAGTTTGGAAGTAAAATGGTGGGTGATGATGATCAATAGAAATGTGTTTTTGTTTTGTATGTCTAAGGTGGATTGAAAAGCTATATGAGTCCGGTGTTATGGTTTAATATTTTTGAACCCTAGCAGAAAAAGATGTCTTCAAAAATGCTAATCATCACCATCATCTAAAATGTGTTGAGCATCCTTCAAAAAACCGTGCTGCATTTCAAATATGCAGTGCGGTTTTCTTTGTCTTAGATACATTATATTTAAGCTTATATCATACAGTTGTCAAATCTGACAATAGGAGGGTTCACATTGACTAACTTACTGAACTACGAGCTGTCAAAATGGTTTACGTTCGTAAATATGGTGAAGGGAAAAATGGTTGAGAAACATCCTGAATCAGTAAAAATGTCATCTTTTTTATATGAATTTCATTCCGATTCAAAGTATTTCTTGACAAAAACTATCTCGATGCCAAAGTAATAACAACGTTGTCAAAAGTTTTCGAAAAAATGATTTTGCAGCAACTTATGATACATTGTTTAGACTAAGGCCGCTTACTCACTTGTCGGTGCAGTATCGGTGCCCGGTATTTTATGCTTTACAGAAATTATACCGATGTCGCCGACATTTCCTCACTTGGTCTGCACATTTTCGGTACATTATGAAAATAAATTGATTCGGATCTTTTAAAAATGTCTTCCTCTAAAAAAGATGTAACTGAATGCTTTACATGCGTTAAGGCAAAAAAAAATAATATTTATTATGGGGTTATTTTTGGTGCCAAATAATTTTTACAGAACGATGCGAAATTTCAATCGATGTTTAGAATTTCGAATAAAAACGTACTACGAGGTTCTTAATTTGATTGCTACATTGATTATTATGAAATAGAACATAAAATTGTGTAAGCACCGAAGAAAGTCATAGCTCATAGCGAGCGGCAAATACCGAAACAGTACTGCTTGCTCGTACCGAGGATCGGTATACCGATTGCATACCGTACCGATATCACACGTACTGCACCAATCAGGAAGGACCCATTGAAATGAACGCGTTCAGTAAGAAATCGGTACAGAAACGATACGGTACCGACAAGTAAGTAAGCGGCCCTATATCCACATCAGCAAACTGTATCTTTCCAGATGTTCAAAACACCAGAAATCGCTTGCACCCAACATTTTAACCGTGCACAAGAGTTTTGAGAGGAAAACGTTGATTCTGATCGTTAACGTATAGTGGTTGAGTATAGATCTTGACCAATAGAAGAGTTTCTATGTTGGACACATTACTTAGGTCCTCAGACGTTTTCAAATGGTCTTTACTATTCCTCCACACCTAAGGTCGTTCTCTCTTGTGTGTTACTAAAAAGTTTGTTTCGAAACGATTTACTTGTTTCCATCAGTTCACACGATGCACTAAAAAAAAAAAACAGGCAAACCGACTTGAATAAAACGTATTGGTAACAAAAAATATGAATTACATTGATAATCCCAAACATTTCCGTAGCATTGCAAGAATTTTTTTTTACAAAAAAGTGTAAAACATTGATTTTTACCAAAACTTTTGAGAATTAAGTATTCTGGTTTTTGGATACCTCCATTATATTAAAAATCAGTACCATGATTCATTGGAACAATTAAAAAAAAATCAAATTTGTAGTACCTACTCCTACTCCCCATACAAAAGATGACATTTTTGAAAGGTTTTTGTATAAAAAGTACAAGAAGGTTTTATTCAAAATGGCTGAATTTTTAACTTAACTTAAGTTAGATAATCTTCAACTTTTGGCGCTTACAGATACCAATTATCTTGATTCTAACAAAGTTATCGTGTTTACAAAATTTCCAGCGCCAACGACCGACGACGAGAACGGCACACGCACATAAAAATGTCTGGAAAACGTGTTTTCATTGCGTACGTTACCTTAGCCGTGGTTTTCTTTTACCGCGCTGCGCTGTTGCTCGGCCTCTGGGCTCCGGGGTGGTGTCGAAAACTTTCCAGGCCGGTGCAATGTTGTTGATGCATTCAAAATTATCCAATCATCTTTGGCTTCACTTGACTAGGTTGGTGTCAGCTTTCCCATTTCCCATACCCACTCACCATTTGTCTTCTTGGCCCAAAAAGGAGCCGACATGGTTGCTGATATGAGTTTATAGCGGAGTTTAGGCCATGTCCTTAACTATCTCAAAGCTATGCAAATATATGGCTGAACATCTTGACATCCTCTTTAAGTCATAGGTGTGTGTTCGGTACCGTTCCGGTTTCAATTCTCACCAGAAAACCATTGGCAACACGCTGTATTTTTTCGATTATGGCATTTCCGATATACTATACATACATACATAGTTTTTGGAAAGTGTTGGAAGACTGGTTGTCGATTTTGTATGCTGTTGGATTAGGACTTGTTTGGAGGTTATGAGAGGTCCTCACACAAACGTTTGTATCCGTCGGACGTCAAACTACATCGAACTATTTATATTAAACCATCGTTGTGTGTATCTGTCTATTAGAACTGATGAATTTTAATTTATACTTAATTTGATACTATTTTTTTCAATTTTCAATATACATTCTAAGCTTTGTCCCTAACTCTGGTTAAATGACAATCGTATGTACACATATTTCAATAAAAACGTTTCTAAACTGCTATAAAGTTATGACATTTATTTTAAGGAAGTTAACACACAATAAAGGTATTTATGTTTATTTTCCATGCAAGCCTAAGTTAAAGTAAATCAAAGAAACAAAGTACCCATACAGAATCGAGTCTTTTTTAATTATAGTTTGTGACATGTAGCCACCAGCCACATATTATAATTTAAAACAGTTCGCCGGGCGTTCAGTACCTTTAATTATAAGGGAGGAGTTTGTGACTCTTGTTGAGCTGCTTAGCTTAATCTTTAACAGTGATTTACGATACAATAATAAATAGCCATGTGCCAACGACGAACTTGATTACACTGAAAAGTCGTTTAACTATATTTTCTTAGATGCTGTCAATTGCTATAAAAAAATAAACAACGTCATGCTCATGATCTTAATTTAATAAAAATGTTTTCATCGGTCACACCTTCTTTCAGTTTAAAAAAAAAAAAAAATCAGATTGTCAGCTTTGATAGACTTGAACAAAACCGTAGTTTGATAAATAAATACATTAGGTACATTTATGTGCAAAGATAGAAGTCATTTTTAATTAGCATCAGTACAGAATATAGTAAAACACAGTCAGTGAATAATTTACGTCGAATTGGAAAATAAACATTTTTGGCATCACAAAACAAAGATGAAATGTGTAAGTTAAGTATGAATTTTAATGTAACAAGTAATTTTATCACAAAGAAATTTTGAAATTAGTATTGCCTGTTTTGAATTTTTGATTTAAAAGTTTCTCGGCAGTGAGGGTGGCTGGGCACATTACGTTTACTTATAAGCTCACCCGCCACTGTCATGTCGTGGCTAAAAGTCGAAAAGCTAGCGACGCAAAATCAACGTCATAAGGTGCAAGGATCAATTTTGCGGCACTCAACAGCCTTATTGTTAGCTAAGAAAAAATCCCTCTGGCCGAAGTCGAAAGTGCTGGCGGAAAGAGTGTGGGTTGGGGCTCAAGCATGCAAAAAACGTCATCGGAGAAAAAAATGCAAACACATGAAAAACTTTAAAAATTAACAGATTTTTTGAAAGTTGTAGCTAACTTATTTCTCAGAATACAGGCTCCTTTTCATTTTCTATACGATTTAAGGTCAGGAGATTCCATTTTCCATCCCAAAACATGAAGATTTTCTTCTTCTAAAAAGTTTCTTACATCTGGTGTGTACTGGGTCATGATCGCGTTGGAATAAGCTGTTTTACGGGATTTTTGACCCCAAATTTCACAATTATGTGAACAATCAATAAATTTTTAATGTTCACAAAACACAATTGGAAATTTTGAATTTTAAATATGTGAAATAAAAACAGTTTCCGTTTCGCCAAAAGTTCTAATTTACAAGTGACAAGTTTGTGATCTCTTAAGTTTGTGATCTCTTTAGTTTGTGAAAATTTTCTACAGGAGCCAAGACGCATGTTATTTGAGGTCGTAATTTGTTGTTGGTAAAATAAACCACGGGCCTAATAATATACAAATCTATTCGCGGGTTCCTTTTTAAACTTTATCCAAACAATTTTTTTGCATCTCAAAAAAATAAAATTTTCTTTGAGATCAAATATAAATTTCACCTACCTACCTTCCGCTAACATAAAAATTATGGAAATGTATTTGAATCTGCAAGAAACAGATTCAAATACTTTTCATTACCATAAATTAATCTATTTCCTAAAAAATACTATCAAATACAACAAAACATATACAAAATCAAAGAAAATGTAATTTAATTATGAATGAAAATTTCCTTTCACAACAAACACCGTCATCAAAGATCTATCTGACTGGGCTTTGGCAAGCAAGAACAGTTTTTTTTTCTAATTAACCTATTAACCTTAGGAAAAGTGTTTCTCCCATAAAATTGATTTAAAACGAAAGAGTTTAATTGATTTATTAACTGCAAACATTACTATAAGAACAAAAAATTAAAAAAAAAAAACAAACAACGAAAACCAAAAATAAATAAAAAAATTGCCTTGACAGCATAAAAGCGACATAAATTATTTAACATGAGACAGTGCCGAAATGTATCAACAATCTTATAAACTAAAACAAACCGAAACTTAATGTTTCAGCGACTAATTGAAATTTCTTGCACGCTTAATAGCTGGAATTATTTTATAGAATATAATTCATAATGTCATATGAAGGTGGTTAATACTTTTTTTTGTGCAAAATTTTATTGGTGGCACTTGCGTTTTGTTCAAGTGAAAGTGATGCTACGAATAATAAATCAGCTGACTGCTTTTGGAATTGGTTGTGATGAATCAGTGAAAAATTAATCAAGTGAGTCGCTAAGCATTAAAAAAAAAATAAGTCAATTTGTGCGCTTTGGAAAGAAAGTACAAAATATGTATCCTTCGTAGTATAAAAGTATTTTTTGGGACATAAGTGGAACACACTTTGAAATCCATCTAGGCAAGTTAAGCACGCGTTTTTTTAAAGCACAGATAAATATAAATTATTTTTAATCGTCTAATTTAATAACACAAAAACCAAGTTACTGGCCTTTTTATTAATAGTCTTTTACTTTAACTACAACAGTCAGAATACATTACTGACAATTCTTACAGAAAAAGGGTGTCGAAATTCGTGTTTTGTTTTACGATTTTATCAAAAGTAGACCATCTATCGAAAAACGTTTAATACGAGAGTTGTGGGTGGTAAACAGATCTAACACTTTTGTTCAGATAATTTTTCCATATAACTTCAAAAATATTTTGGAAAATGCCAGAAACAAATTTTTTTTTTAAATTTTTAAAAGTTGTTAGAATTTGATGAAACTTGGTTCTAACGTACATTGCTATAGGTATGTACTATGTCTCTTACACTATACGTATTTTTTTTCGCAAAATATTAATTTTGCTGTTTTTGACTAGTTTATTTTTAAAAAATTGAATAATTTTCAATCAAAAAAAGTTGACGAATTTTTTTCACTGAACACAAATCTGAATTTGTTTAAAATGTTATTAAATATTCGGGATTTATAAAAATTTGCAAAAAAACATGTTCTTGTTTCTGAAAATGAAATCTCTCTTAACAAAAACATCACAAAAACAGTGTTTTTGTAAAGTTCAAAATTCGACATCTCATCTGCTGCATCACTATTAAGGTATTCTACAACTAATTACGATGTGACCAAAACAGGGTAAAAAATATACGCGGGGGAGACCTATCACATTTTGTTAAGCTTGTTGCACTGATTACAAAATTAAAAGTAAAAATTCCGTAACTTTCCCAAAATTTGGAGTTAGGCGCAAAAAACAGTTTTTTTCGTCTTTCATTCAATGCAAGAAATCTAGCTTCGTCAAATGTTTACCAATTTTAGATTTGAATTTTTCATGTTTACCAAAACTTTTTGAAAAAAATTATCTGCAAACATATTAAATTTTACTGCAATGGATTGATTTTCTCGAGTAGCATAAGTTTTGCTTGCAAACATCAACTACGAAAATGTTTTGGAGTTTGCTAACCACTTAAATAAACACTTAGAAAATGGTCTTTAAACTGATGACATTCCACGCTGATCTGAGAAAGGCATTTGGCAGAGTTAGCCACTCTATATTTCTCCATAAGTAAGAGAAGTACGGATTCCCAAAGTGGTTTTTTGCTTGGAATAAATTATACTTAAGAAGCCGTACACAATTTCATTTTTAAGCAGTCAATGTCTAACCAAATTAAGGTCTTATCAGGAGTTCCTCAAGGAAGCCACATTAGACCACTCCTATTTATTCTACTCATAAATGACATTTAAAGGAATATTTTGTATTTTTAAATTCTAAAATTCGCTAAAGACTTCAAACCTTTTTTGCGGACTTATGATTTCGAATTGGCACTTATTTTTACAACATGATATTGACAAAGTTTTTTTTGTGTAAAAATTTGTGTATTTTGGTCATAAAAATGCACAAAACAATCTGAACGAGAAATTGGATGACGGCAAATGATATACAAACACGATTTGCATTTCATTTGGTGTCTTCCGAATTGTGATTCAGATGGTATTTTGTATTTTTATATCAAAAATACACAAATTTTTGTATGTACACAAGTCGTGTGATCTAAGCATTACTTCTATTAAAATTGTAAAGCTATAAAGCTTCTTAATAACTAAGAAATCATGCCTGTAGTTGAATAAATAGATAGATCTCACTTAAATTTGAACAAGTTGCCTTATGCCCTTTGCACATCAATGGCCCTGCACCTTTTTGTCAAAGTTATTGAAAAACAATACAAAACATAATTTACACATTAGATATAAAGTACACGATTGGAAATCTCATATACGCATACGTTTTTAATTGCCTTGAAAAACATTTGAATTTTTATTTTCTATTTATATGAATCTACGTATTATTTTTCGCGTGCATTATTATGCTGATGCTGAATTGCACAGTACTACATAGATGTGAAACTATACCCATTGGAAGATTCGAAGTGATAAAGATAGAAATCTTGATTGATTAGTAGTTTAGATATAGAAATTCATATTGCATAAATATCGAACATTAATTGATCAATTAATATAAATTACTTGAATCTACTTTAAGTCAATTTGAATATAGACCAAAAGGTGGACTTTGAAATTAACTCATATTCATTTATGTTAAAGTTTTTAACTTCCTCGTAAAATGCATTTGAGATTTTTTTTTCTTTCACAAATTGAATTGCTTAAACGACAGTAAATCATCAGTGTTACTTTTCGGAGTGGTAAGTTAAATGCAGTAAGATGTTGAATAACCAGCTCAGACTTCTTAAATAAATAGGAACTAATTCAATTATTTCGAATCACGAGATCAGCCACTAATCTGCAGATTTTCTGGAAACAATGTACAATAATTTAAAAAACCAAGCTTTCAATGCACATCGGTGTATGCGTTTCTCTTAATTATTTGTCTGTTTGAAAGGGTTTTCTTGTGCAGTGAAATTCGACTGCATTTCAAATACCAAGGGATGTCGAAAAAATATTTCGGAGAAAAATCAAACGATTCAAAACTTGAATTAGTATGACACAAGCTAAACGTTTTATAAGTTTAATTTTATGAAATCAAAGTCAAAATAACCTCAAAACCTCTCGATTTTGAATCGTAGTTCACAAATCTTCTCAGGATTGTACAATGTACATACTTGAGAAAAAAAAAACAACTTGAGTGACGACTACGACACTTTGAATTCCGTCCTTTCTAACCCAAGTACTGATCATTCATTCATTTGTCTCTCAATTGAATACAAAACTGCTACCAGAAACCAAATTAGATATTATCCCAACTTATACCAGAGAATTGTTCAAAAAAGGTTTCCAAAGTCACATGAAACTTGTGTTTTTTTGGCGCATGTGTTTATGGGAATATCCCAGCATAAAAAGATTTCAGAAGGATCACCGCCTGAAGCAGGTTCATAAAATAAAACAATGTGCCCTTTTTACATAATAAAACTGGAACGCATATTTAAAATACTATACATTAGATTTAATTGGCTTCTTGTATGCATAAGGCGAGTAAGAACTATTGTATGTATGTGTGTGTGTGTGTTTGAATGTATCTACCTGTAAAGTGATAAATGTTATGGATTAGCCTTCGTGTGTACCTTTTGCTGAAATTACCCTAATATCAGGTGAACTTATGAAAAACACGGATTTTCCATGGACTATTGGGGAAACCCAAGCAAAATTCACAACATATGGATGTAATAACTCCTCTCTATATTAAAGAAAATGATTTATAATATTTTAGTTTGAATTTAAATGAATTCCTTAGAAACAAATGTTCTGTTTTTTTATAAGTTTTGAATGATTCATTATGTTTGAAACTTCGAGGGAACAAATGTCAGTGTATTTAAGATTTAATTGAAATACAAAAAATAAATGTCTCGTAACTCCATCAAAAGTTTAAAAAAGAAATAACTTTCTGATAAATCTTTTGGTATAATGAATAATTTAAGGGGAGTTTTATTTTAGAGTAGGTACTATGCAATACCAATTGAGTAGATATCAATCAAAGTTATTTAGTTTGTGTATAATTAATGTTAATGAAAAAATTGTAATTAAAATCTGTCTACTTCCAATAGAATTAAGTTTTAATAGCCCTTAAGTCGATCATCACGGTATTTGTAGTTTCCCTAAGAACGAAGATATCTACGATTGTATAAAATGGAAATTTAATATCTATTAGAATTTCAGATCTTGAATTTTTTAATAGCGAATATTGATTTTCCTTGACAACTCATTTAATTCAATAGCTGATTTTTAAAACACAATAGGGTGTTCATGTTCATACAAACATGCATTACTTTAGATCAGTTTGCTTCTTATATAGAAATTTGGTAAATGAACTGTCAAAACTTGTATGGGGTATCAATCATTTTAAAAATTTGGGTAAGATTTCCCAATGAATTTATTTGCGGCAAACGAAATAAACAACTATGATCAACTCTTCTAAGCATAATTGTCTTGTAACTATTATAAGTTTTTGTATGTAATGTGTAGGCCCAGCCTTTTTACACAAAATTAAAGGGGCTGATCCACAGCAGACGTTGACATAAGCTAAAAGGGACAAAGTAGATGGCTTTTCATTTGTTTAATAGATCTATTAAAAAGGTTTGTTTTTGTTCGAAAAATTTTATTTCGAAGAAAAACTGTAATGTTACTTGCAGCAATTACAAATTTCCTATGGACTTTAAGAAATCTGAATCTGAATTTAGAAATTATTATTCTTTTGTAGTATTTCTTCTTCAAGGAACGATGAAAGTTAAACAAAAAAAAATAACATTAAAGAAAGTTCTTTGTAACTTTAACGCCAAGATTGGATAGAAGGTTATATTTGGTTCGAAGACCGACGAGTGACGGTGACGGTCGAAAGACTCAATCGACAACAATCTTCCAAATTCGGATTGATCAACTAGCAAAAAAGTGAGAGTCCATTTGGGGGGGGGGGGGGGGAATCCAACAAAAGCAGAGATCAATAAAATCGGCCCAGCAGTTCTTGAGTTATAAATGGTGTAACTAACCCGACTTTGTTCTATATATGTATTTAGATTTAGACTAGATTAGATTAGATTTAGATAACACCACCTAAATTAAGTTATTCTTGCAAAAATTTCGTTCAATTTTCTTTTTTTTTCTAGTAGTGCTCCGGAAAGAGTTAAGGCACAAATAGAGAGGAGGTATGCAGGGCAATGTCAAATCTTGACTTTCGCTAAACTCGGCTGTGCCGGATGATCATGGAGAAATCTTCACGGTGCTCCATCAAATTCGGGAAATGCACCACTGTATTTTTGGATGTCAAATACTAAATAAAACACTGATTTGCTGTTTTGAGTTCAATAATTCAAATTTCACAAGTTACGCAAACAGAAAGGATTTCCTTTAGAAAAATATTATAAGCACTTCCTTGTGATTAATTAATCAAAAAGCTAAGAACAGGAAGCATCTTTCACTAAGAAAAAAAAAAAATCTAAACTACTTACAGTTGTTAATTTAACCATTCAATTATTTGTGGTACAAGAAAAAAAAAACTGATCTAAATTCTTTCCGGGATATGCATTTCCTGTGCCAAAAATATATATTTTTTTTTGTAATTTCTTCTGTATATAAAGCCATCTACCCATCACCACTAGTGCGCCCCATGCACCATAAGTATACTGTAAATTTATTTTGCTGTCGCATTTCAGCCCACACCACAGCTGGAAAGTCTAACATAATTTACATTTATCCTTCCAATTATTGCCACTTCACTTGTCAAATAATAATTGACTCGCTAATAGTCTTCATTATGCAATATTTTTCCAAAATTAGAGTCCATTAATACATCAACTATCAACAACCAAAAGGCCAAAGTTTGCCAACAATATCACAAATACCAATAATTAATAAAAATGTGTTTAGTTCTAAATAATATCTCTGATTAATGTTTATTATTATTATTGTTTATTTTTTTGTTAAATTCACACTATAAATTATATAAGAGCAGTCAATAGTCGTAAGATAAATATGAAAGAAATTATTGGAGGTAATTGTTCGATGGCTAAGGAAATAAAATAAGAAGAATAAAGAAAACTTAAATATTGCCTTAATTAGATCTGTTTGTGTTTATTTGTTCACACAGAATATATTTTTCGAGATGCACTTTCTTCAAATATTATACAAACAAAAACAACAACAGAACAAAAAAAACACACGCACCTCGCAGCAAGAAAAAAAAGGTATTTAAACCCATAAGCAAGGGATAAAACACGCCTGTGTGTGCAAAAATAAACTCACTCCTTGATTCAGGTTGATGGTTTGAAGGTTTTCCACGGAATTCGATTTTAATTTAATCCGCATTACAGGCCCCTTTGTGTGTTCGACATTATGATGGGACGTGTGAACGTGGGTTTTTCCTTTTTTTTTACTTTTTCTTTTTAGCATCTGGTGCACCAGAGTATATATTTTGCTGAGAATATAGTATTTTTTTTGTAGCGTCAAAATTGCTTATGGTTTTTTTTTTTTTGGGATAATTTGATTTTATCTTTAGACAGGTTACCCTATTAAGATCACAAATATTTTGAGAATTATTTTTTTTTTAAATCCTTCAGTTCAGGTTCTAATAAACTATGTACAAAGATTTTTGTAAAAAGAGGACAAGATAGGCACATACCTATAGCTACCGATAGGGGATCTATACTTTTTGTAAGTTTAATTTTGTTTTTTGTCGGAAGTAGATTTTGGTGATTTGGGTGGACGGTTTGTTATTTTTTGTGGTTAGTTAAACAACACTGGAAATATTTGCACTGAAAATAAAACAAACTTTACGTCATGAACAAACGATATTCATGCTTATATTACGATCTGAACTCGGCTTAGTTCAAATTTAAAGACCGAATTCAGGATTCAAATTTTAGAAATAAAATATTAGTAACTCATTTTTAACCCATTACCTCTGCCATTGTAGGTACTCAATTGAGGACTTTTCCTGATAGTCAGAACTCTAAACGAACAGGTTTTAGATCTAGACACAACAGTTATGGCTAAAAATATCTGGCATTTGTCGGATCTCAGAGCTGTGTAAGACATACATACATTGTTTGGAAGAACGGTCTCATCCAGATAAAAATCTTATTCAGATCATGCCCTGAGTCAAAAAGCAACAGTTCTAAATAACATGCACAGCAATAGAACAAATCAACAACGGCCTACCCCAGGGATCAGTTTTGGTACCACTAGTATACTATAGCTAAGCAACACCAAGGCAAGGAACACCTGGAAATAACCTTTACCACATATTTTACCTAGGGTTATGGCCTAGAATAAGCAAAACGGAAGTTGCTTGTTTCAAAACAAAAACTTAAGGCTAGACTTAACAACGTGTGTACCAAAATAACAATATTTCTGAGAAATACTAGGGATCGAAAGCTAGCATTTTACAAATTCTGCGGCAAAACTAAATAAAATAAAATGCTCTTACAGATAAAGTTACTAAATATGCTAATCCTTTTTAATTCAAAAAATTAAGAAAAAAGCATTAAATTCAATTATGAAACGATTAAAACAGCTTTATAAATGAATTTGACCCCAAAACGAATTAAGCAATTTGATTTCTTTTTTTTTTTTTTGAAAATCGTTAGAAAATTTTCTAAGGACTTTTCTAAAAAATTATTGGTATGCTATTTTTAAGATAAAAACAATTTTGGAAAATTTTGTTATTAAATTATATCACGAGAACTTAAAGGGTTGGATACGTTTAACCGATTTACCGTTTCCCGAATCACGGTTGACCGAAAAATCCTACTGTTGTACTTAAATATTCAATGAAATTATACAAAGTTTGGAAGGTTTTTCGATTGAAAGTACGCACTCCCTAGATCTGGAAATATGTAAAAAAAGGGGATGTTTGGGAGGCCATGCTGCCCCCTGGGACAATCCTGCTTGGGGTCACTATAGGATTTGGGTTGGGTGCGAGTTTGGGTATGTGCCAAGTTTTTCTTGATTCAAAGTAGGTACGTTCCATAAAAATCACATTTGAAGACAAAAAAGGTGGCAACTTTGGGGGTCTATGTTTTGTTTACCTCCAAATCGCGTTAAAAGTTTTAAAAATTAAGTTAATTTTAAAATTAAGGTCTTAAATGAATGCTAATTAGAATATTGATATGTTTTGAACTTAATTTTGTCAAAATTTTCACTAAAAATTAGCAAAAAATATGTTCAAAATTTATGGTTTTGTTTAAAAAAAAAAAAATTGAAAAAATAATTTCTCTCTCGTTCAACAATTTTGAATTTTCGCAATAGAAGTGGCGTGTGCGGCGAAATATTGATTTCTTTTGAGAACTTAATAATATGATAGAGGTAATAAAACTTTTTTTCTGAAAACGGTTTTTTTTTTAAACTAAAAACTTTTTTCATTTTCTTTCAATATTTATACAAAATTCATTAAAAAAACTGGAAAAATTAAATATTTTTTTGTCTTTAATACTTTTTTGTAAAAGTAGTGAAAATCTTGAATGGTATCAAACATTTACCGTTACTCCGGCATTTTTTTCAACGCTTTAAGTCTTTCAAATCGCAAAGACTTTTCGATCAATAGTGGTTGGTTGGTTTTTGAGGAGAAAACCAGAATAAGAGTCTAAGAAACGGTTTTATGGCAGGTAATGGTTTTCGGTAAGCGTTTGATAGTGCCAACAGAGAATTTATTCGACTTATCCTGACGCCTGATTACCGGAAGATTCCAGGTGATTATTTTTAGGAAAAGAGTTGCACAGTGTTAAGGTTTGAATTTATTTATAGCCGAATCCAACCATCTATCTTCACTTAGCCATAATTTGCCTAATTTTTATTTCATTAGCCCACTCTCCAATTGGAGGAGTTTGGCGTTGTCAAGTCGAGAAGCGCCCATACATTCCAGAAACCAATCATTCTCCCTATAGCTAAACGTCAGCGACGTTTTCATCAATCTCTATCTGAGGCGTAGTGCCGATTCCGTTTGCAGGCTAGGTTTTACTGCCAAGAATGTTTGCCTCCGAAACATATCCTTTAGTGAGTAAAATAAGCATACAAATTTGCGGTTACTGGGTT
Organism: Meliscaeva auricollis; assembly: GCA_948107695.1. Lineage (NCBI taxonomy): Eukaryota > Metazoa > Arthropoda > Insecta > Diptera > Syrphidae > Meliscaeva > Meliscaeva auricollis. The sequence goes on along the minus strand of OX403617.1, from coordinate 27,135,730 downwards.
TCATCAACTTGCCTAGCCTACCCGATTTTCCCAAAAATGTGTAGTTTATTTTTAATCATTAATTAATAAATTCATAATTTTTAAATTCAACAAAACAGAGTATAAAACTAAAAAATTTTAGCGCACTTAAGAACTTTGTTTTCGTTAGCTATAGTATACTATAAACAAGTTCTTCTCATACCTCATAGCAGCATACAGAAAAATATCCCAACTAATTTCCTGTAAATCACAAAATACTCGTCGAATACAGTATAAAGAAAACTATAAATTCCCTCATGGTGCTTGTAAACTGTAAGAATGGTTGTTAATACAAAGAATTGCATGTTTTACACTATTATACTACTTAGGTACATATCATCGTGGACGTGGATAGATCAACTGTCAATTACTAAATATCTGCAGCCTGTTGTATAGTATATATTGTTTAAACAGTATATAAAAGCCTTCAACGTGTTTTTGTATAATACGAACCTAAAGCTTATTGGAATTTTTCAAAAAACCTAGCAATTTCTGCAGTGGGGCCAAACTATTATAAAAGGAATGCCAGTCTTTAATGAATCTTTTCTGCTTTTTTTTAAAACTTTTTTTTTTGTCAACCTAGTTAATAGTTTTAATGGAGTATTTGTATAATTTCATTTACTATAATGTTATGACAGAAAAAGTGAAAAGCCATCAAATATTGAAGCGTTTTTAATTACTGAAATAGAACGTTATATAAATGTTTAAAAGAGTGATTCTAAGTTTACCCCAGGGGAAGGTAAGATCACAGTCAATTAAACTTACAAATTTTAAATAGGTTCCACTGTGCAAAAACATTTATTTCAACATATTGACTTGGAGTCTTGGAGAGAAAATGCAGTGTCTCCCCTAATTACCCATAACTATACTGTAGCATTTATGTAGCTAAGGAAACGCTCTCTTCTTATGGCCTTTCTTTCTTTGACCGCAGTGTGATCTATCGGCACTTTTGCTTCATTTCAAGCTTCGTTCGTCAATATTATAGATAATCTGATAGGGGAGTTTTGGGAGAAATTGTAATTTTGTACTTTTTCTGAAAGATATTAATGACAAGATATTAGATATAAAAAACAGTAACAGTTTACTTGTCAGCAATGTGCCAATGTCTGTACTACCCTATATATTTCTGTAGGTATTACTAATCCGGCTCTTAAGGACCATATATCATCACACATAATGAATGTTTTCTTTTAACGATGATAAACTGTTATAATTGATTTAAATATAAGAAAACCACCAAAGTCTCTGCATAAGAGATATATTTTGTTACCGTTATAAACCGTAAGCCGTAAACTTCAAAGATTCATGAAAACACAGCTTATATCTTTCGTTTTATATAATATATGTATAGAGCCGGAAGTCACTGTACTATTGTGTGTATAACAGTATTATTAGCCTTACCTATCTTTTCCTTTGGATATAGAGCGGAATGGCACTGACCACCAAATATAATAAGTGCATCTAATCTAATCTCCAATCTGAGTAAAAAGAAAAGTGTTATACTTTTTAGAGAATCCACCATCGAGTGTACTTTAGAGCTTAGAGTTCGGTGGCAGAACCAGTGACAGGTTCATCCACCGGTGAGCGTACATTAGGTACCCATTGGTTTGTTTTTGAACCCCATGAAACATATTTAACATTTTATACAGATAGAGCGAGAACCCAAACATAGGTTTGATTGATTGTATAACAGTATAATTAATCATATCTGTCTCTTATTTTTTTTATATATTGAGTGGGGTGGCCTAGTCATTAACAACTACAAAAAATACACCTAATGTTATCTCTAATCGAAGTAACAAAAACTGTTATACTTTTTAGGCAATCCAGGTCAGTGATAGCCGCCGGGTCCTCTAACGTCGGAGGTTCATTATGTACCCATAGTTGTTTTTAAATCAACACAAGAATAACACTGAACATTGATTTTTAGGCTTCGAATAACGGTAAACTGTTATACCCGTGATAAATTGGCATATTATGGATCAGTGAAAACCGGCAAGTAACATCTTTTAAAAAATCAAATTCTGTTGTGTTAAAAATATTATGTGTTACCCCAATATACCCTATCTGCATTCGTTTGGTGAGCAAACTTCAAGCTGCCATATAGGTACAGCACCTCGCATCCACAGATCACGGTAATTGCGATCACGATGCAATATGAGTAATGATATAAATGTTTGTTTTTAACGTTTCGTCAGTTAAGATATATACGCGTCTCGCACTGATCGCTTCGTCTTTTAACGTGCTCTGGCTCACACAACACATAGGTTCATATTATGCAGATAAATGTATAGTGTTCGTTCATTCATAATGCAAATTTTAGTTCTGGTTGTTTTGTTTTCTAAGTAAAATGGTTGAATGTTTTTTATTTGTTTTTATCAGAAAAAAAAAAAAAAATATGAGATATAACCATCCCATCATATTGTGTGCGGGTATCTGTAAATACCTCAAGCTTTAGTTTCCCAGTTTCTACTAAAAAAAAATTCTAGTAAAATATTTTTGTCGTCACATTTGCGGCAAGAGCACAGCATAGCAGAGGTACAGCAAAACCTAAGAAAACGAATCATCATCAACGAACTAGTCCCCATTTTTCATAGTTGTTGCTGTCGCGCTACCGTGCCACCTTATAAGTTGTTTTTGTTATGGCTTTTCTGCCTGCTTTTTTCATTTTTTTTTTCTATTTCTGCGTTGCCGTGTGCCATTCATAGTAAGCACGTTGCATGATTGCGAACAACCGCCACCACTTCATCGTCATCATTGCTGACGGTTTTAGTCGATTTTTAGCTCGCCACCCGACCGATTTTTCCTTTTAGCCTACCCACTCGATTCAGTTCGCCTAAGACTGTCAACGTTGAGCGTTGAGATAGCTCAAGCTAGAAAAAAACACAATACAAAAAAATTAAAAAAAAAAAAAACGTACACAAAATAAATAAAAATAAATAGTATATTTAGTATTCACCAATACTGAAGCGCTCCGCGCGACAACAACAACGACAACGACGACGACGTTGTTGATCACAGATCGCTGATCACCCCGTCGCGCAGTTGTGAAGAAAAAATAAAGTAAAAAAGAAAGAAACAAAAAAAAAAAAAAATAACAAATTACAAATAATAGCGAACATTTTAAAAATAAATACAAATATTTAAGAATAGATACAACGACGACGCGCCAGACGTTTCAAATCGATCGTGTTGCTGGCTTTTGTACATTAAAGTAAAATATCTTTGCTCGCGTCGTCGTCGAGGCAGTCGTCCCCGTGTTGACACCGTCGTCGTCGTCGTCGTCGCGACCGCCACCTTCACCGCCTTCTTCGTTGTTGCCCCTTTTGCCGCGGCCGCAGTCGCAACCGCGGTCACCGCCACCTCCGCCACCACCACCGCCATCGTCGCAGCCACCGCCGCCGCCACCGCCGTCATTGCTGTCAAATTTGCCGTCGTTGTCGTTATTGCCGTCGTCATTGTCGACATCTAGGATCTATCAATATTACAAACGCGTACTACAAGCCTTCATATACCCAGCCATAGCGCGCACAGCTATCTCAGATTTGTTGAGATACATTTTCTTGACTTCGTTTTTCCACATATTCGATCGCGATCACCCTAGCTGTATCTATCTACCCCGCACACCCGCTTACTTACCGCCGCCATTACATATTGGTGCCCTTTCTGCCCAGAGCACTGTAAAGTCGCGTGTGTTTTTTTTTTTGTTTTCCTTTTCGTTTCTCTGGGAAACAAGAAAAATCGAGAAGAAGAAGTGTGCATAAAAGTATCTTCAATATAGTAGTGAAATGTGCAAACAGTTTTGTATCTTCTGTAACCCTCATGTGATGAACCATCATCATGCTCGATCATTAGAAAGCTATCTGTACCCCGAACTACTCGGCACAGGTTGACAATTTATTATTTTTGTGTTTGTATTTTTATTATTTTTTTTTTTTAATTTGATTTATTTGTAATTTCCCTCAAATAGAATAATGTTAATGTACATTTCTGTGGAAAAAAAAGTTTTGTTATCTCAAAGATACAATACCTACCTACAATGTGGAAGAAAGATATGCATGGTTAATCGTATAGACGGTACAACTTATCAGTTGAAAAAAAAAAAACAGTCATAAAAGTTTAGCCTCTGTACTGATTAAAGAAAAACAACTACAACAACAAAAACAAAAAAAAAAAGGGAGAAAAACCTTGTAAATAAACAATTTTTCATTACACCTATTTTTGGATTTGCACTTTTAAGATGCAATCAATTAAAATCTGTGTAATCCATACTCACCTCGTGTGTGTATACAATCCACGAATGGATACATAATGATGATCAGTTGATAAAACGATCAATCACCACCACCACAATGTGAAATATTATACGAGCGCTCTTTAATAACACTAAGTATACGAAAGCAGGCACACTCATAGTGGGCCAAAATGGTATTTAAACTTGGCACTAAAAACAGCTAAACAATAATCCTGTTACTCGGCCATTTATAAGAGAGGTTTCTGAAGAATGTGTACACGGGTATTTTAGCATAATAACTGTTTTAAAGCTATGACCGCTTAGGTAATGCTATGCAACTTGGTTGTTGAACGAAATTTTTGATTTAAGATCTCATTACGCATATAGACAAACGTATTCTTATGAGGGACGAAATGTTTCCCAGTCACGACTACCTTAGAAAGATACGAATGAGTTCGAGTATAAATGCGTAGCGTGGTGTTTAAAAGATCTTTCTCAAGTATGTATTCCGCGCTCTTATCCTTACTTTTTACGCTTTTTTCACGACTTTCCACGCTTTTCTCTGTAACTTTCTCAGCATTTCTTCGAGCTATTTTACGCTCTTTCTCATGGTACTAAGCGTACTTTTTCTAAAACCCCCTTTATTTTTTTCGAGTATTCCGCGATCTTTCACAAGTATTCCAGTTTCTTCAACGATATCTTACTGCGCTATATTTTACACTTTTTCCTGTGGTATTAAGGGCTTTTTTCATGATTTTTCACCAGTTCTTCGCTTTTTTCAGGGTACTCCTCTTTTTTTACCGTTGCAGTCCGAAGGAAGCCGTATATTTTTCCCCCGACTTTTTACACATTTTTCTACGACTTTCCAGGCTTTTCTCCGTGACTTTCTTTGTCTGTTTCTGTCATGTATCAGAGATGACGTTATATTACTATTTCTTTTTCGTATTCTTACTATTTCTTTTTGTTTTGTGTTTTTCTTCTTTTTTGTTTAGTGCATGTGAAAACTTCTCGAGGCTATGATTTTTTGAAATTTTGAAAACTATTCTGTTATTCAGAAAAGAAACCAATCCAAAAAATCATAGATAATTAAAATCGGTTCAGTAGTTCTGGAGTTATAAGTGGTGTAACTAACCCGACTTTGTTTCCCTATATTAGCTGTTAGATTAAAAAAAAAACACTCTTTTTTGGCGAATGGAAGACGACATAAAACACATTTTCCCATAAAAAAAAACTCTAAAATTAAGGATTTTTAGTGTTTTTTTAATCCATCGACATCGTAACCATCCTTGAACGGAAATTGACAGTTAGTGACTTGACAGATTGGTGATGAACTATATTTTGAAGTTCGTTTCAAATGTCATCCAGTTGCCCTAAAATCACGTCTTTCCGGAGGCGATAAAAAACTCTAAAAAACTCGGATTTTTTTGTGTGTGTTTTAAGGCATTGACATCGTAGCCTTCCTCATATGATTTTCTTCAATGGTTTTGACAGACGTCTTATGAAAGACCGGCCATTTTGAACCGTCAAACATTTAACGAAACTCAATACTAAACTTAGTTCTTTTTATAGAGTGCAAATGGTCATTCGTTCAATTTCTGGCCCGCGGATTCCATAACACTAAATATTTGTAAAACGAGTGTAATAGGGGTGATTATAATCACAAACACTTACGTTTGACATTTTGTACGAAATTGGTCTAACTAAAAGTAGGAGAATGAATAATTTTGTAAAACAAAAAAGTACGTATACGCCCTAGTGTACTACAGTTTTTAGTATACTATTATACGTACATACGGCTGAAATCTTGTAAATTTGTTTTTTTTTTGTTATTCCTTACCTTGCGTAACAGGGCGAGCAGCCACTGCAAGAATACTATACTCATTGAGCTAAAGGACATTTCAAATGATAAGTTAAAGATGACTATTAGTAAATACGAAAACTACAGATGTCTTCCCGTCTGCATCCTGACACGATTGGCGTGGTTAGGTGCATTCGGTATCATTTCTGAGATGTGGTTGAAATTGGTGTTCAATGAAAGGTTATGACGTCCACTTGTAAAATTCAGAGGTCTTCAAGTATAACAATTTTATCAAGTGGCGGTTTTAATCTTATAGCTTTTTCGCACCAACCAGATTTCACAACAAGATTATGAAATTATGAAAACTCGTTGAACTGTTCACACAGCACATAAAATAGATTTTGTTTGACATTTTTCTATGTCTCGCTGGTGAGATATGCTATAACTGTTATACAAAAGAAAACAATGTGTTATAAATGTTTCTCAGCTAATACAATCAAGTAGATTTTGTAGGAGATTTCGTCATATTCTGGATTAAAAATAAAATTTTGAAAACTGAAAATGTATGGGAAATGTAGTAGATTTCGATGAGATTTCGTACTTTTTGTACGAAATTTAGATTATGTTCGGTGTGAAAGCCATATAAGAAGTGATTTACGCAAGTTTTTCTTTAAATTCTAGTTTATTGCGTGTTGCTGAAGAAATTTTTGGACATTTTTTTTATGTAAAATCAAAGATTTAGCAAAGTGATTTCTAAATACATAATTTTCTTAGGATACAACTTGCCAGTTTCCTTAGGCAGATCAAAGTTTTATCTCTTTTGACATGTTTTTAGCTTTTAATCTTGCTAAATATGGTACACTTTGACTGAAAAATTAGTGTTTTTAGGTGTCCCACTGTAGACACCAGTGATGAAAAACGGGTGGTAAAATATTTTTCAAAGGTATCAACGTGGTATGCTTTGCTTACTGTACACATGAGTTAACACAATCATTGTATGAAAAGAGTGAAAAATCGTTCATATTAACAATATTGTTCCTCCATGAGATCAGAAATACTACTTTGAATTTTTTACAATTTTTTATTCAACGAATGTAATTTTACCTCAAGAACTTGACAGACAACAGAAAAAACAAAAATAAAAAGCACCTTCAAATACGAAAATACAATATCTTCCAAATGCAGCGCAGTAAGTTTAATATTCAACAGACATTATGTTTATTTTTTATTGATATTGATTGAGGTAGGTCAGCATTTGAGGGAGCATAGAACTCATAAGCCTATAATAGCGAGTTGTTGTTGCTAAACTAGCAATTTAGATTGTCGACACAGTCAGCGTAAAATATACATAATACTCGAAAGCATAAAAATACAAAAATAAAAGCTCCAACATCAAACATATTGAAAGACCTAGACTTTGGAGGAAGTATAGGTTGGGTGGTAGGGAAGTGGCAGTGGCGTGCCATTTGCCGCACCCGGTCGCCATCGGAATCGGACACGGCCGGCAGGCAACACTGATTGTATTCGTTACAAATTTGGTACAAGCGAATAAGCACACAAGAGTAGAGGGTGTTTTTATGTATAGTTTTTATATATCTTTTAGATTATATTGAATTTGATTTATTAAGTCAATCGTGTGCTCCGCCGCCGTTGTCAGAAATTTTATTTTTAGTTGTGCGCCTCCGATGACGATAAAGACGGTGGCGGTGGTGGTGGCAGTGAGGCGGTCTGCGTGTAATGAGTATCCACCATTATGAGCCTTAACGAACCTATACTTTGTCCATTGGTAGGGTTTGCAAATGATAGTGGTGGTTCCTGCTATTGCATTGGAGGTCCTTCTAAATAGAAATAGAGGTCCCGAAGCTAGGTACTTTCTATATTTTTTTTGCAATTGCGTAAATTTGGTCTTTGATACTCTTAAATTTTTTTAACATGTAATAATGTTACAATGCCAGCAGAGCAAAAATTAGATAAAATCAGATTTTATCAGAGTTTCTATTAACAGTAACAATTTATCACATAAAATATAAACTGGCGTTTAACTGGGTCTAGTACTTATACAAATGCTTTTGTGACTGACTTTACGCTATAAAATAGTTTATTTCTTTTCTTTCCTTTTCAATAATGAAATGTCAAAAAAAAAAACTGCTAGCGACTGGAAAATGTAAAAGTAGTTACATTTTCAAGGCATTTTTGTTTAAAAACTTTAACATTTTCCAGTAGAAGTGTCGGATTCAAATCAATTTTGTAAGCTCCTGTTTTATTTTAACAAACAAGAACAGGTAATGAAGTGTACGCAATGATTTCGCCAACGTGGAAGAACAGTTCTTCAGAACGATGGGAGGGATATTTACTAATCTAACGAATTAGCATTGTAGTATTTTTCGTGATTTTATCGTCAAATATGACCTGTTACTTCTTTTTCTAGCTTGCATTAACATAAATTTCAATATCCAAACCAAAATTGATCATTATTTTCGTTTATTTTTTTTCTAACAAAATCAAACAAAATATTTTTAGGTTTTATTGTAGAGGTCTTGATTTCGCATCATAACATCATCCAATATTATAATTTTAATTCTTGTTCATTCCAAAACAGGCGTTCTTAAAATGACGCTTGATTGATGTACGCTCCTTATTATATCAAATGTAATTTCAATTATCACTTTAATTTAGTTTATTCATGCAGAAAACTATTTATGCAACTACAAACAAATTCCATGACATACCTGAAAGACCATTTGTAGCGCTATCTGCACATTAGATGAACAAAAATTTGATATTTTATCATTGTTACATACTTCGGAAAACATTTCTTTAAATAGAAATGTAATTCGATGAAATAAAACAAGACTACATTTGAAACAAGTTTAATACATTTGGAGATTCTTCTGAGTTTATCTAACCAGTACTTCAGAAGTAAATTTTAATTTAATTTAATTTTGATTTAAAAAAAGCCTGGACATCAAATTTTGCACCTCTATAATTTTGGCCCATAGGTACTCCAAACGATGTTCCAACTTCTTACCCGTATTAATGTAGCATTATAGTGTTTTGCCTTAGCGTCAGAATAGATTAACTTTTCTTTCTTTTTTTAACATAATAGAAGCTATTAGCTTTTGAATTATCATGGTTGACAGATAGCAATTTTTCACATCACAGTTTCATTAAAAGGTCTGTTTGGGTACTCGCCAAAACAACGAATTTCTACTATTTTTGAGTCCAAGTCCTGTCAAACCTGTCAAGAGAGAACGGGCTGAGAGAGAAAATCATTTCTCCTCTTTTGAAAATTTCTGCCCAAAGAATTTCTCGCGGCTGAAATATAAATTCTATCAAAATCATTTCATACAGCAAAACAAAAAAAAAGCAATAAAAAGTCATAATAGATTTATTTGAATGTCGGGAATTTGAAATGAATTTACAGAAAATTGAAATACAATCAAAAAGTGAAAAAATTATAAATAAAACAAAAAGTCTCAGATATTTTTAATAATCGTGTTACCGTGTTTTTTAACAGTTTCGGTCGCATTTGAGAGAATTTCATTCCCACTGTAAAGAGTTTGACAGATTTCATATTTCAATCCAAAAAGTTCCCAAACGGACCTAAAATGTCGAATCTCATTTGATGTTTCAAACTGAAATTTTACAGTTTTTTTTTTACTTTGATACAAAATTACGATACTCAAATAAAAATAACGTAATAGTTCCAACACACATTTCTTATTGTTTCTTTTATTTTATTTGCTGAATAACTTAAGACTCAATTTCCGGTTCAAATATTTTATAATGGTTTTATAAGAAATGCATAATCCTAATATATAACTGATGCTGGATGACGAAACAGGCACACATAGGTTTGAATCATAAAATTAATATTTTGTTGAGATCTTTGAAATCTTAAGGCTTTGCACATTTCTGGAAATCGAAAATACTTCAATATGATTCACTTTCAATTAGTTCTTTGAAATTTCAAAATAACCCACTCTGTTTCGAAAACAAATATACTTTCTGTATTTTTTTAAATTTCACATTCTTAAAATACCTTCAATGTATTAATTTTCTCACAATTATATTTATTTATCCAAATAGAGTAGGTATAATAGATAGGGCATATCTGGGATTTTACAAGTTATCTTTATGCAAAAAGTAGATCAACATAATGATTTCTTGTGTTAAGTCTAAAATTGCTGTGAAATATTAAAAAAAAAACCTATTTAATAATTCTATTCATTCATTTGGTATATCATATGGTAAAGTTACACTTCTCATCGTGAACCAAGCGAAGCACCCATTATTAACCAGAACCTTTGAATAAGAAATACAGGCATGGTCCTTACTATAAAAAAACTGAGGCATTACGATTTTCGTTTTTTTTTATATGGACTTTGAAATTTAAATTAACGTTTTATTATACTTGTTTTGACATTACTGCTTCTAAAATTTATGGAAAAACTGAACCTATTCCTGTTCTTCTTATTCAAATACCAGAACGGAACGGGTTCTATAGTTCTTGTTTAGAAGTTACGTTAATTTTGATTTTGTTGCTTTTTTAATTTTTTTGTTTGATCAATTATCAGCCAAAGAAATATCTCCAGAAACGAAATTACCTCAATAACCGCGGTACGGCTTTCATAGCAATAGTTTCAATGGTGATCTGATGGTACGAGTATACATCACACTGAACAGTGGAACGCATCTTTACATCGCTTTGAAGAAAGTAAGAAAATTGCATTTGATATTTCCAAAGCATTTGATTGAGTTTGACATCAAGCTCTCGAAAATGCGTGCATTCGGTTTCGATGATCTTCTTCTTCGCTGAATTAAGAGCTATCTTCTGAATCGTTTAATACAAGTCGTATTAGACGCATTCAAGTTCAAAAACTCTTCAAACCACCTTCCTATTACGAATATTTAGATCCATTAAGGTATACCTATGTACTTTCAAAAACCAAATTCTTCTCAAAAATATTTAGCACATTTTGATCTCCATATTAAGATACCATCATTATGCACTTTTAAAGTTTGAACTTAGAGAACACCAAACTAAAGCTACACCATAAACATAAAACAAATCATCAGTCAAAACCTAAATTGTTTGTGGCTCTAGAGATTCATTCATTTATCATCTCTCTCCATAGAATGACTGTTAACTCTTTGTTTTGTGTGTTTTTTTTTTGTTCGTTTGGTTTTAACTTTTCATGAAAAAAATAAAAAAGAAAAAGAACCCACGAAAATTCGAGTCGACAGGAAATGGCGTTAAGATTGTGAAACCACAATTTGGTGCGCTGGCTGCGCGCTGCTCTGCTCTGCAAACGTGTTTAAGGTGTTTTTTAAGGTTCGCCCACAAAAACGATAAAGGCCCACACTCAGCCCCAATACGCCCATTGGCATAAACTATAGGTACTTCAATCCACAACATATGCATCCGAATACAATTGCGCTTTTTTTTTCATATTCTGTTTTTTTTTTTTTTTTTTAATATGCACGCATACGTAGACGAAATATGTAATTGCAATTATCGTCGCGTAGTAAAAATATAAAAAAAAAAAATATTCGAAAATCATTCCAGCGAGCAAATTTGCGTTTTCGCTGCCGCTCGCCGCCGCGTTACTATACCTATATATGTAGCTCTCTTTGGATTTGGTTAGTTTCTGCTGGGTGCATGCTTGCGACAAACCGAAGCCAAATGCATACGCACATTTATTTTATACTACACGCCATCCGATCTATCTTATGTCAAAAAGCTCTCTCCTTAACCTCCTTGTCTTCATCTTACCTTGTACTGCATTGCGTTGCGTCTGGCTGATTGCTGGCTCTGGCTTTGACTCGTTGGCTGCCTTGTTGATCGTTGGTAGGTATCGTCTTTTTTATCCCCCTGGTGACTGTGACACACCATCATGGCAGCAACAGCACCAACCACCCCAACCCCACAAAACGAACGCCACAAACAAGAACGTACTCAAACGCATACACTCGTGTGCATGCGGGAAAACAATTGAAGAAAATATACGCTCGCGTGTAATCAAATGCTGTATTGTGCATTCACGCAAAAATTCCGCATAAATCGATGTACATGTGTGAAAAAATGCAACCATATCATCTCATAATCTTATGTTGTGTGCCAAAGTATCTGTGAGCGCGCGAGCGAGTGAGTAGCCAACCAGTCACATGCGCACAATTTGTAGCGCACTAAACTGCTAGCAGCAGCAGCAGCAAAGCAACGCAACCAAGATCTACATTTTCGAAGTCGCACTCGATTTGCTTTTGCCGTTCATCGCAATTGCTTGCTATATTGCGACTGCGAGAAGTGCGAGAGTAAGACTGCTTCTGTTACCACTAAACAACACCACCATCCATCGTATAGGATCGCATCCGATCACCACACCATCACCTACACTATACACATACTCTGTGTATCTCATAGTTTCCGTTCGTTTTTATTTTCTTGTGCGGTGCTTTATGTGTATTGCTCTCTTTCTCTACCTGTTTGTCATTGTATAGGTATGCGCATCTGAGAGCAGCGCCCGATCGATCCTCCAATCTTGCTCTGGGCTCTGCTGGCTGGCTGGCTACTATAGAAAAAGAGTTTTCATCAGTTTTTCGTTTATTTATTCAACGACCGATCTCGCGTGTGGACACTATTTTCCAAAACGCTGTTCTAAGCCCTCAGCTTACCAAACAGAGTTCCAAACAAAAAATAAATAAAATAAAACACAAAATTAATAGAAAATTTGTTCGTATATCTATCTTTTTGCCGCACATTGTTTTGTATCTTGTATCTATAGAGAGTTTAAATTATTGCACCGAACAGTAAGTTCAGTTAGTTTAGCAATCGATCTGGTTACTGGAAGTACCTTAACAAATTTGTCTCGTTTAAATTTTTCTACAAATTAATTTTTTTAAAATATTTAAAAAAGTTTTAATAAAAATTCAAACTTAAAAAAAAATTAATAATAATAATTTATTTAATTTTTTTATTTTTTTTACCTATTTGTTGGTTTTCTTTTCTCAAATTAATTAATGTGAACGAATACGTGATTATTTTACCAAAATTTTGAAAATATCTGAGTTATGTATATTTTGAAAAATAAAATAAAAAAAAGAAATAAGTGAAAACATAGTGAGCTTATAAATCAAGTGATAAATAATAAAAAAAAAAATATTATAACAGTTGAATAATAAATTATTATTTAAATAAGAAAACAAAAATATAAAAGAAAATTTAAATAAAATAAAAAAACAACAAAAAGGAGATTACTATTCGTATAAAAATGGCATTGTTGCTCAATTTATTGGGAGCATTCAAAGCATTTCTGCTTTTGAGTGTTTTTCTAGCAACAATCAATGCCCGAAGACATTCCCCATTGCTCGTGGAAGATCCAGAAGCAAGGCGTCCAAGTCGACAAGGAGGTGAGTGATTTATTTTTTATTTTATAACATATTTTTTTTTTTACTATTATTGTTTACCTTTGGGTGGCATATAATTAAATTTTGTGTCTTGTCACTTTTGTGTTGCAAGAGAAAGTTCCAAGGAAATATTGTATAGTTTTCTAAATTCAATAGTTTTTTTAGCAAAAATAAGAATTTAAATCATTTGAAAGTTTATTTTGATGGATGTTATAGGCCAGGGATTGTTTAAACTTCACAGGTGTTTATTCATAATGACGGGGTAGTCTCAATATAAGTTTCAAAGTCTATATCGGAGAAATTATAATAAATTTGTTGAGCTTTGAATCCTTTTTAATTTTGTTTATTTTTATACGACATTGATGTGATTTGTTGATAAAATATTTAATATTTGTTTAATTTGTCTAATATTATAATAAACTTATAAGATTTGCACCACGACCAGAAATTCACCGGAACCGGCACTCTGACTGCTTAGTATTCTTTAATTGATTCACCGACAGGTGGCTAATTAAAACGCTTGTTTCTAGACTTATGTTAATCTAGCACGTTGTTGTTGATATTATATTCAAATCAAAGTCTTGTTTTATAAATAATATACTTATATATTTCAAAACTGCGCCATGTCTGGTTTTTTTTTTTTTTAATGTTACTTTAGTATTTAGTTCTATTTATGTGCTTATAGAGAAGTTTGAATCTATAATATTCGCTTTGTTTCGGTTATTTGTCAAATCAAGTAGCAAAACTTTTTGATTTACTAAATCAATCAAATATTATGGCGTCCAGTATTACTGAACGACGAAAATTGTTTTTTGTAGAAATCATACCATTGCGAAAATTGTTTCCGCCGACGGAAAGTAGAAATGTTCACACAGAACTGACTAAAAAATTGATTTTTGTTTAATGATAAATTTATTCGAATAGTCATTTGCCACAACAATTGACAATTGATAAATTGATAAATATCGAAATTTAGTTCATAAAAACTCAATTTTTTGTAACAAATTATCAAAATTTTCAACTTTCCAAAAGCATTTGTAAATTTTCTATTAATCTAACTTTTGAATACCCGAACCCGAAAGTAAAAGTTAACACATTAATTTTTTACCAAAATTTCTTCCTAGTGAAGCTGAGAAAAGTCTCTCAAATATGTTTAAAGTGACGATAAAAAATTGACAAAATTTCAAAAATTAAATTCTAGTCAAATCCTCAAATATGATAAGTTAAGTCTAAGTGAACTGAACAGATGATTTTTATATTTACTCCCAGTTATTTTTGTCCATTCGTTCTTTACTGAATAGCAAGCGTATTAAACTGACAAGAGTGTATTTATTTGTAGAATTAACTAACTGGCATTTAGCTCACCACTTTGAAAACTTGCCCTAAACGTTACCTATCTATTGCGATTTCAGATTAAAGAGGTATTAAAAAAATTCCATTAAAAAAACTGATCATTTAAACATATAATTTGCAAAGGAATCTAAGAAATTTTGATAAGTAATACTAAAATTGCAATTAACATGAACTAGCCTAAAAAAAAGGAACACCGTCAAATAAAAGTGGCAGCACCTGACAACTGAGTGTTTTGACAGTTTGAACATTTCTTTTTGACAGAAATTAAGCCAGTTAAGCTTTCTGAAACATGAGAAAATTCCCTTGTCAAAAAACTGATGAACAGAATCCAAATTTGGTTTTCCTCAATAAAAGTGAGCATTTTTGATGAGGAGTCGTGTTTTCTTGGAGGTTAATATTAGATAGGTTCCAAAAGATTTTTTTACTAAATATGGACCCTGTTTAGTTGTCAGTAGATGCTAAATAACTTAAATTTTAATATTTTTGACAAGCATCTGACAGAATATTCCGATTTTAAATTGATTGAAAAAGACTAGGATTATCTCGCACTGAAAACCTGACCCCTATTGGAAGCAAATGGAATAAATATAATCATTATTTTGAATGAAAATATTTCAAAATAATCAAGTGATTTTATTTAAATATCAATGATCACGTTTCAATTCAACAAATTGCATTCACCTCATCTCACCTATGAATAGTATGTTGACTACGATTTCATTGATGGAAACAAAAACCTGTTTATTTAACTTCATTTGTATTTCATGCGTTTTCAACAAAGCTAAATAAATATTTGCCAGTGATATCCACATAACAAAATAAATAAGCTTTTTTAAAAGTCTCATTGCTTTGTTTGCATTAGATTTTATAAAATGTAAACTCTAAAAAAAAAGCAACATAATAGTTCACGCCCATTGCATCAGCAAACCTAAACAAACCCACTATATCCCTTGAACATCCTCTCCTCTGCAGGCACTTTTACTAAGCTAAGTAAAAAGTCAACCCCAATAAAACGGTTTATAAACTTTTATTACTACACTACCGCCCTGTTTAACTTGTCATAATACATCATCCCTAATCGATTGCGGCAATTGAATGGAAATTCCATATCCACCATCGCGCACACACCACACATGTTTCTTTCTGTCTCTATATCCAAAACTTCTAAACCAATCCGGAGGAAATGGGAATTCCCATCCTAATTGTGTTTTCAATATTCTTTTCTTTTTTTTCCTTCGGGATCTTTATGGAATAGAGAAGGTGGAAATGGATTTTTGAACATGTTTTACCTGTTTGTTTTTTTGGGGAATTTTCATAATTTTGTTTTCTGTCTCTCTCTCTCGCTGTCTTAATGGTATATAGATGGCGACAGGTAGTCTAGAAAAACTTAACACTGGTATCACTGACAAGGCTATGTCGGTAAGACAGTGATGATGGACTTCTAATTTATTAGACAAAAAAAAAAAAAAAAACAACAGAAACAAATAATAATAGAGGTGCCAATTTGTCTACCTGATAATATGTTTTGTCGGGATCGGTCTTTTCATTCCTTGGCACTTTTAGTAGATCCAGTTTAGGTTATCGGTGATGCTTGCAAGGTAAACATTTGGTTCTTTCATTCTCATCCGAATCCAAACCAAACAGATCCAATGGTACCTACGAGTATTAATGAAATTCTCTCGGGTGCCTTATCCCATAATGAATAGGATCAAAATGCCTACATAGACACGATTCACCGCTGCCGTCCGTCGGTCGTTCATTCGTCCATATAGAATCGGCGGGCGGTATTCGAAAACCATTGTTGTTTTTAATAATACCACAGATGTGTGGGAATGCGTTAGAGATAAGAAGCAAAATGTGTTTGGAACATGAATGAATAAACATTAATTTGGCTTAAGATTTTGAAGGAACGAAAAAAATCATGATTCTCCTCCCGATGTGCTACTTCCAATAGATAGTATATACCAGGTGGTCGTTGATCCTACATTTCACTATGTCCCGGTAATCATGGACTTGTTAACCAACTTGGGGATTTCATTCTCTCCCAACATTCATTTTAATAATCACGAAGGATTATGGATAAAACAGCAAGTTATTTATTTGACAGTTGTAATATCTCAATATGGTGTCTTTGAACAGTTAAATGTAAACTGACAGTTGAGGTACCCAATCATGGAATCCGGAAGCAGGAATAGTTTAAAGTACATAAATGGGCATACAACGATCATTTAAATAAATATAAACATTATTTACTTTTAGAAAGGTCTTTGAGTTTTATAAGACAATTTTATTCTTGAATCATATGAAAAATAAAAAAAATTATATTTTTTGCAATAAAACGCATAAGCTAATATTCTCTGCACGACTCAAGCGCCACCTTGAGTTTTTAAATCACTTTGGCATTTTTTGTATTATAAAGCATGAACTAAGATATACATTTTCACTGTATGCACGACTTAAGCGCCACCTTGAGTTTCTGACTTATTCGATTATGTCAAGTTTTTTTTTTGTTGGGTTTCTATTCTCTGGCAGACAATTAAAAATTATATACTTTTTAATTAAAAATTATGACAAATCATCATTATCGTGTTGCGGCCCTTACGTATGGGTCATTTCATTATTCATCTTTAGTGAACGATTCATTACACTTAATTGACATTTTCAATATGTCACCTATTTGCGTCACGTCATGTCGTTTGTCTACCATCATTATTTTTTTGATCTACGTTATAGATGTCATGAAATAAAAATTAATATTTTTTTTTTTTTGTAAAGTGGCAACCGTCATTCATAAAAGAGTGAGTATATTTCATTCTTAAATCTAGCTCAATCGCGGGCAGTGTGGTTAAATTTTTATTTTTGAATGGGACGCGTATGCAAATTTAAAAGCATTCAAAAATAAATTTACAAAAATAAAAAAAAACAAATACAAATAAAAAAGACATATACACCTACATGACTAATATTGCATGTAGATATACATGAAGTCATATTATAAATTTTCAATCTCGGAAAAACATATAAAACCGGCTAAAAGACTCAACACTAGACTCTGTGGGCATGATGCACGGTACTTCTTCTGCCCACCACATGGCTATTATGTAGGCGAATACTACGCCAAAATTCAGAGAGTCTTAATATTTGTTGTTTGTTTGTTTGTTGGTTTTGTGTTGTTGAATGAACATCGAGTCTGTAGAAAATTATACACCTTTGCGCGTTTCCTCAATCTCTATATTTTGATCTTTTTTTTCAATCTTCAGACGAAATAAAATATTCCATTAAAACATGTTTCCAGTGCTGGATTTAGACTATTAGATGCCTTAAAAGTTCTATTGAAATCATATTCAAACATTTTTTAAGTGGTAATTTGTACTTAGGGTTTGTTAAACAGAGTTGCATATTCATCCAAATTCATTTAACAAATCTGAGATTAAACTTATGTTCAGGTAATGTTAAACCAAGTTTTTGAAGAGTTTTAACTAGTGCCTCGTTTAGCCAGTTTTATTATACAAGTCCTGTTTGAAAGTTATTGTAAGCTTTGTTTGATTAACCAGAGAATTAATTTATAAAAAGATTGGTTAAAAAGGGTTTGTGAAGCGCTGAAGTGTTTCATTTTATCTGTCATTCTATTAGTGTCAAATGGACAGAATTTTTATTTTTCATCAACTGTCATTTGATAACTGACAACCATAACAGCGATGTTTAGTGAACCCATTAAATGTTAAAACGAGTGAACGGTTCGCAAAATTTAAATTTGGTTAATCCGGCACTGCACACAAGGCACCATCTCCATTCATGACCACGTTTAGCTTAGACATTTAATTAATGGTAAAAAAAACTTCCATAATATTAATGTCACCATAAGTTTCCATCTTCAACATTTATATTATCGTAAACTCTATCTTAAGGAAGTATATACTATATGTATATACGTACATATAGGTACTTTTTTGGTTTGTGTATTATTAAGGCTATTTTCTCTGGCTTAAATGTTCTGCGCACCCTGAATTCTTCTTTATTGTTGTGGCTTACGACAAACGATTTAGTTTTTTTTTTTTTTTATTTAACTTTGTACGGTTTCATTCTTTGGGATGTTTCTTGTGATGTCGTGGGCGTGTTTCATTCAGTCGCGGTGTATAAATGCTATTAAGAAAGCAAATCTTGGACTTCAGCATGGGCGATGGGATAAATTAACGTGGGATTTGTTGGCAGATTGCGACATGCACTTTTTTTTTATATTCTTCCTTTCAAATAAAGTTTTGATTAAATAATAAAAAAAAAAAACATGTATGCATATATAAATTTATCAATGCAAAGTAGTTTTGCCCTACTTTGATGAGGTCAATGATCCATGAGTTCAATTTAACAAAACAAGAACAAACAAATTGATAATCAGTTTGATTGAACATAAAGGGTAGCTGTCAAACATCATTAACATGATAGTAATGGGTAGCTGTCAAACATCATTACCATGAACGACAACTAAAAGATATTGTGAGCATGCTTTTAAGTTGCTATGTTTATAATAAATTGATCGAAAAGAAGTTATTTGAATCAGTTGAGTAAATGACAGTTTCTTGAAAGTACTGCAAAAAAAAGTCTCCACACTATCTCACTTGTCAATATGAAAGTGGCGGATTGGAAGGTATTTTCATATTTTACATTGGTACTACTTTCATATGATTTATGTTAACAACTACACCTTAAACACTGAAACTTTATAACACATGAGATAGTTTTGAACCAATCCTAAAAACTATCGTAATACCTAAAATAATCAGGCTAATATGGCAGTAGACATGTGTTTATACTTAATGAGAAAGAGTGGATTCACAAACAATTTGACAACAATGTCAAATCGTGTGTCGTGGGCATGAAAGATGATCTGTCAAATCTTGTGGGATGACCTTCCAAATTCTGTTTGATTGCTGTTTTTTAGACGTAATTATATTTTATGTATTTATGCCTAGTCAGATATTGTGGATGCACTTAAAGCTTTGCTTTGCATTAACCACTTCTCAAGTTTATATGTAAGCCTATTTCTTGCAACTGGTTAATCAGTTGCAGTTGATTTTCTTCCTTAAACAAACTAATTGCATATTTTATATTGGGATGGGTTTGCCAAAACTGGTGAGAAATTTTCAAAATAAAATGTCAAAACTCTCCTAGAAATATCAATCAAAGACTTATCTTTTTCTTCTAATTCTATTCCTTCAAAAAGTGTTCTAAAATTTAAACTTTTAAAACAAATATAGGAACAAAAATCCATTCAATATCAACTTGAAACTCATTGAAAATTTGCTCATATACTAGTGATACAATCATTAACAAATGTTCTCGTACATGCACAACCTAAACTTTGCTAGTTTTCTTGTCATTTCAGTTTGATCACAGTTAGGTATTGTTTCGCATTATAATGATCAAAGACATATTGATCGATAACAATCGCTATACATTTTATAAATGTGATCGTATTCTAAACTATACTTATTTGTTTGACTTATTATTTCACTGAGTATAGTGAATTTCAATTTATAAATATATAAAAAAAAAAAAAAAAACAGAAAAAAAATTGAAGAGGAGAGGTGTGCAAGTCGAGGAGCGGAAAACATTATTTTCAACTTGAGATACAAAAACATTTAGCAAAATTGCATGACGCACTCCCTGGCAAAGCATTTAGTCATGTGAAGATGTGAAAAACGAATACAAAAAAAAAAAAAATAAATAAATAAACTCACATAAAAAGATATATGGGGACGAGAAGATGAGGCTCTTTTTCTTTGATGAAAAAGATGTGTATCTCGAATTTGTTTATTCAGTAGACGGAACGGCACATTTAGAAAAGAAATAGATACAAAATGAACGTTTATACGTATGGTATACGAGGAGGTATGTATCTTGAGGAACGCATAAGATAGTACTACTATATTATATATATTCTTTTTACGAGGAAGTTATGCTGCACTGGTTCCGGTTGTCTTATTTTTTATAATCTCCATCCAGACATGGCAATTATTTTAAATATATATATTTTTTACTATTAAATTGCAAATACATTTAATTGCACTTTATATTATTTTTGAATAAATAAAAAAAGATTATCAAAAATCTTAAACAAATAATAATGTTTACTCAAAGATTCCAAGAAGAAATGAAGCATGATATTTTATTGGTACTTCAATTGCCATTTAAACAATATGATGCTTCATTTATTCCTGAAATCGTGAATGTGCAAATTTCATGAATCAATAAATAAAATGCTTAAGATTGATTTATTACTAACCCCATACCCTCTGCACTCTATTATTTTGAATGACTTTTACTTCTTACATCTTGCCGACAGTCGGTTAAGTCATTATCTCTTATATTATTAAATATTCTGTACGCAAAAACTGAACTAACTTTATTGCACTAATTTGGCAAAATTATCTGAAATCTCTTTCTTCCGAAATTTGCTTAATATTTAAAAATTGGAAAGAAATTGCGAGCCATATAACGTTTTATAACAGTTTATGCCAGTTTTGTTTTGCCAATAAAGTGAACAAACAGAACTAAACCGAAACTAAACTGAAACCAAATCGCTTTTACAGTTAAATAAAGGGTAAATGAGTGCGTCCAGCACAGGTAAATATAAAGATACATTTGACCACGCAAACTTTTGCTAGCAAGAAGATTTCAAATTTATTATTGATCCTGATTTAAAGATATTAAAGCCGGAATTCTCCGAGCGCTAATAACTTAAGATTATTATACAACTATTCATCAAGATTATGAGTGCTCGGTGAAAACCGTTTTTAAATTTGTTTGGTCAATAGCTTTTTTCAAGAAAATGAATGGTAAATCAGAAGAAATCTATGCTAAAAGATCAGTGGAAAAGTCAGCAGATACGCAAAAAAAATCTGCTCACTTGAATTAAAATTCTCTAATGCTTTAAAGGAATATAAATACTTTAAGAGTCAAGCCATTAAACATTTCTAAGAGACTAATAAACATAATACAGAAACGAGACTGTTAAAAAAAGATACTTAAAAATCAATGTTCAATGTGTTAAGAGGCATTTCAAAATCCACTTTAGTTAAAACCTATACCCAAAAAAATACGATTGGTGTTGATGTATTTATCGAGTATCCACTTTCACTTATCAGGATTTTTATTTCGTGCATTCAGTTTGTGTGCAGATAATTAATAAATGTCAGTGTGAACAAAGTTTTCCCTCAGTGGCACATCAATCGATGTTTTAGAACAATTTCCCACCACTGTCAAAGTGTTTTCAAAACTATAATACCAACATACATAGGTCAAAAACGGAAAAAACCTTTCCTTATAAGATCTTAATCATCCTTATTGTGTCTTTCTTTGAGGATTAAAATGAAGAGTTATGAATGGAAAAGAATAAACACACATCTATAGGTGACAAAAGAAATACTCCCTTGAACTATTGAACCAAAACGTGACACATAAATTTTCTAATAAAATTTACAAATACCTTCATACATAAAAATGTCAATGTTAAAATCCTAACACACTGTCTTGATATTTTGTCTTTTTATTTTTCGAGAAAACTAGATCAATTATATAGAATTTTAAAATTAAGGAGAGAAAAATCATATTTACAGCTCTCGATCATTTAGAAACTTGAATGTGGTATACTTGTGGTATACTTGGTACACTTCAGGTAGAAATATTCTTTTCAAAAAATCTTTATAGACAATACAGTAAAGTCTTTAGTTCATTTGTCAGGGCTGTCAGTTATGAGGTTGTTCAAATTAATTAAACACACGACAAAATACTATCATCTTGATATCTAGATATTTGATTTCTTTCTTTATTTATAGTATTTCCCCACGCAGCTCGAAATAGCGCAATTTTGAGAACTCGTTTTCAAGTGCTTACACCATAATTTATATGATTGATTTTGACAGATTCAACACAAACATACCTATATGACCTCAAGCGAAATTGGCAATAGTCATTTGTTGGTTCTGTTCGATTAATTTATTGTAAATATTGATAGAATTTGCTATTTTGTAAACAAACTCATTGAAATAGACGTGATTATGTATAATTATAAGCTTTATCTGTCAAAGTCAATGAAAGTTTCTTTGTATAATTGCATTTCGGATAACTAACATGATGCGCGATGAAAAGTTACTGATCTAAGTACATTTTTCTTTAAGATTTAACTTGATTTTGTAATACTATGAGATTTTGTTTAACTGACAAACTTGTAAATTACAACATTAAAGACAAATCACAACTGATGATATTGATAGTGCACTTCTCAGCCCTTAATGCACAATAGACATTTGACAGAACAGAGTGTTTCTTTTCAAGAAGAAAAGAAATAGAAAGTTAAAAATATTTGTTGAAATTATTGTAGTTATTAAACGAATTTGTTCAAATTATTGGTACGCTACTGTATGTTTAGGTTCAATGAAATATAATTCTTTACTTAGGCTAAATAACCTAAATCTTTAACAGGGAAATACAATAATTTCTTATCTCGTAGGCACAACAATCTTTTATTCTTATCTAGTGATTTATTTAAGAGAAAAAAAAATAAAGTAGAAAAAGGAACATTAATTTTCACACCTTGCAGCATGTGCAGCAAAGTGTAAATGCAAAAATAGAAAAAAAGAAGAAAACCGAAAAAAATCAAACAATCTAAAACGAACATAAAATGCCAAAAGTCAGTTCGAATTCATTTATAAATCTTTATACCGTCAGTCGTCGTCTTCGTTGTTGTTGTTGTATCTGTTTGATCGTTCGTCTTGCGGGCTTCTTCGGGGCAATTCGTCATTTCCTTCGAAAATAAAAACACCGATTGTGTACATTTAACGTTCGCTTCGACGACCGACCAGTTGCAGTCCCAATCAATGGCCAAAAATAAATTCAATCACCTGAAAAGGATAATAATATACATACTTCTACACTATACCTACACCGATACTCGTACTACATATACATGCATACAATGCATGCATAAAATGTATGTTATTCTTGTTTTACTGATACACGGAATGCCGAGCCCCCTATTTGTGCTGAGTCTTAGTTTCAAGACGATTGCCATTCTACTTAGCCAATAAATTAGTTAGTCTGCCAGAAAGTATGAGTAATTGGCTTGTTCAACAAAATCACGTGCTTGCTATTTTGTTTATACAACATACCTACCTACTCGTATAATAGAGAGATATTGTTCATTGACAGAATAAATTTGATGATTATTATTTCTTATTATTATTTGTTTCCAAAATACTATATAAATCAAATTGTTATCTCATATCTCAGTGTGGGTAACGCTTCACCGCGCACTGCCACGGCGCGCCGGGTACGCTGCGCTGCGCTGCTGCCGGCTGCCGCCGCCACCGCCACAAAGTCTTATTGGTTTTCAATATCACCATCATCATAGAGGTATAGGGTAACCATAAATCAAAAGATATGCATTTCATTTCCTTTAAAACTTTAATGAATTCAATTTAAGACGGCTAATATAAAATTTCATTAATAAAATTAAAAAAAACTGCCTTTGACAACGAGCGCCATATTAAGTGTACTTTTTAGGTACATTTATTTTGTATGCAGGTAATTCAGGTGACCATCTGCTTTGTATTAGGCATATATCTACAGAAAACCATCCGAATGTCATTTTTCCATTTTGACAGCTCGTCTTCCCTTAAGTTAGTCAATGCGAAACCCCCCTATTGTCAAAATATTAGCTTTGATAAAACTGTCATCCGACCGACTGTCATTTTCCATTTTGACAGCTCGTCTTCCCTTAAGTTAGTCAATGTGAACCCCCCTAATTGACTAGATCCATTTGATATGTTTGTTAAGTTGATATTTTTATTGAACTGTCAAGGAATTGCTCTTTTTATCGAAATTAAACCCTTTTTCCCAGGTGTTCTATATATTTATTTTATCAAAAATGGTCACCATATTTAAAATGTTTTCCGGTCAAAAGAAGAACCCCAAAGTTAGGTGTTGAAGTCAAATGTAAATATTTGTTCATCAAAAGTGATGTTTGAAGTAAATTACTAAAAGCCATAATTTTTGTTGTTTTTTTTGTATGATATATGAATTGATGGTCGATTGACATTTCAGCACTTTAAACTGTCAAATTTAATTTCAGTAAATATTGGTTGAAATTTAAAATTTCCAAAATTAGTTTATCGTTGCATCAAAAGCGGCTATGCCGCACAACCTACATTTATATATACATAAAATGCAACCGCACCATATAATAATAAATAATTCAAATAATAATAATAGTTTTTATCTGAAAATGTCAATCTTTCAAGTAGATAGGTATACACAGAGACATGACGTAAATAATTAAAAAGGAAACGCTAAATGGAAAGCAGCACTTTTGAAAAACATAAGTGTATCGCTTAAACTTTTAATCGACCTCAATTTATTTATTTAGCTTTATTAATTTTTTTTTTTGTAAATTTTAAGTGATGTTTATTTACTGCATCGAATTTTTGTTGAAAATTAATTTTTTTCTCTCTCTTGAACGTCATATCTTCTGTCATCTGGCTATTTAAACGTTCTTCGAAATGTAGGTGAATTAATCCGCATGGATTTATTCTTCAAAAATTAAAGAACAAAAAAATATATTTATTCGCACAGACTGAAAGATAATAATAAAAATCAGATTCATTGTTGATATTGGCCGAGGCTAGGGCATGACGGAATGTTTGTATGCGATTATTTTTCTTCATACACATTTTATTATTATTTCCTCCCTTGTTCTGGTTCCGTTTTGTTTTTGTTTGTTTTAAAAAAACATATCAATTTAATGAAATTAAAAAAAAAAAAACAAAATAATAACAATGGGAAATTAATAAATATAAACAATATTTATTTAGGCGGTTCTAAGGAATAAAATAATAATGGGATTTGTTTATGCATTTTTTAAGAAGGTATTTGTTTTGTATTGTTTTAAATTTAAAAAAATGGCTTTAGGTTTTTTAACGGCCGGAAGAACTGTCTGGTGTAGATCCACATATAATGTATATCTGTGAGTCACAAGTAACGCAAGGCTACTACTACTTTTCTCTATTACGTTCTTTAACGTAGCGACACGTCAAAAACGAAAAATAATCTCAGAGTAAAGAAAAATGTCATGACAAATGTCAAATAATCGGCAACTTTTTCTAGTGTTTGTATTTTTGATAAATAAATGGACAAGTTCATTAAAATGTTGATACCGTATCCAAGATACATTTGTATCTGAGTCCGTTTCTGATCCGAAAAACCAGATTGCTGTCGCAGATCGTATGTGATAAATAATCAGTTGTTCTTGAAATTTCTCATTAGATAGTTGAGTATCCAAACATTTTAAGGCCATTTATTCGAATCCCCTAAACTGATGTTGTTGTCTAACATTTACCGTTATATCTTGATGGGAAATTTCTTTTATCACTGTCCTGTTCTAACTTTTGGAGCGTTTACATCACATTCCTTATTTCGAATTACCCCTATTTGTTGCATTCGAAACCGTCTAAAGCGCATTACTTACCATCATATTATTGTTTTGTATGTCAATTACAGTGCAGGCACGCAATACATTCCAGACAAAAATATGACAGAATTGCTACAAAGTATATGACTAAACCAAAACAAAAAATAATAAAATGAGCGTTTAAAAAATCTTTCCCTACGCTCGTTTATAGATGTTACCCCATTAATATTATTGAGGCGACAATATTTCTATTTTTCGTTTTGTTATTTATTTTTTTTTTCAAAATTCTATTTAGATGTTTGTATATTCGTGCACACTACTATAATATATTTTATGCACAGTATATGCCACAAAAATAACCTAGAATACGTTGCACGTTCACCAGAATGGGGAGTGCAATGCACTTATAAATGTGTAATTTTTAACATTATGTGCGGTTGGCCAGACAGCCAGGACGGATATTTGCGCCCGTAACTTACTCTATTTTTGTGGCGCGCACATTTTAATACGAAACGACAACGACGACCGACGAAAACGACAACGACGACGTGCGGCAAATTCAAAAAAAAGATGTTGATGGTGCCGAAGAAGATGGCAAGCAGCGTGCAGTCAGACCAGAATGGAAATGCAAACAACAAAAATCCTTTATTTTCTCTGATAAATTGTTCATAAGATTCATTTTTATTATTAAAAAAAAAAAAATTACTCGTATATATAATAAAAAATAGAAGCACAACTTTGTCTTATAGCCTACTTACTTTTGAGGTTATATCCCTTGTTTGATGGACATAGGTCTGCCGATACGATTCAACTAGAAAATGGATATAATTTTTTGCATTGTGATGCATTTACAATAAAGCCAATTAAGATAAATTCTTTTTAGACCCTTGTCTACAGTCTACTCCACACCACAAACTACAAAAAATACTCACCCACATGGGTGGCTTTCTCAAGGCACAGGGTGCCAACTTACTCATAGACTAGCTATGTCTAGACATTCTGAATTATTTTTTTCTTTACGTTCCAATTATTATTATTAATCCAAATGGTAACATGACATTAAGGTGACAGTCGAAAATAAAAAAAACTGGAGGCTGATTTTTGTATTATTAGGATCACCTAGTTTGTACGTTTGGAAGCAGCAAACGGATATTATGCATGATGTACATATGTCTATTGAATATTAATTAAAAGTGTCAGATTACAACTTCAGAAACATCCCATAATTGTGACTTTGGAAAAATTTTAAAAAGAAAGAGGAAACGAAGATGTATTGTATGTGTGCGCACATAAAAAACAACGCGGTTTACTTTAAAAACCAGCCAGAAAGGCATCACACACAGCATAGGATAAACAAAGAGTGCGAAATAACACCGAAAGCAGGCGTATAATACAGAGTACATACATCGGACGTCATGAAAAGTTATTACATACCAGTGTTACCCACAAACAAGTTTATATTGCAATATGGTTTCCACACCGAACAATAATCTAGATTTCGTGCAAAAATGTAAGAAATTTCATTGAAATCTACTAGATTTATAGATTACGACGAAATCTCCATCAAAATGTTCTTTATTTTGTTAGCGGAGACACATTTATAACACATTGTTCTATTTTGTATAACAGTTGTTGCATGTTATAGCACCGGAACAAAGGGAAATGTCAAACGAAATCTAGTTTATGTGCGGTGTGAACGGATCAACGAGATTTCGTAGTCTTGTTGTGAAATCTGGTTGGTGTGAAAAGGCTATAAAGGAATGAAAGAAAATTACCGTTAATTTATATACAGAAAAGAAATCTGTTGTGTATAGCAAAACATACGAAAATCATCATTCCTATACTTCACATCTTGACTTTTCAATTTCAACAGATTTGTCATGAATACACAAAAAGGCTTCAACTCGGTGTTACCAAATGATAAACTTAAGATTTCGAGTTCAAGTTGTGCCTTTGTCGAAAATGATACCAATTCATAACATTTATAACTCCAATAGCACCACGTAATTAATTCTGTTATACAACAGACACTGTTACATTGGCGACAATTCCTGAGTCACTTCCAAAAAGTATAAGTATCCGCAAATGGATGAATACAATTGTTGCAAATGTGGTAACTCTGATTTTGGACACGGACGGACATTGAAGCCCGCAAAACAAAGGAGAAACAAAAAGAAGATATTTATCGAAATTCTTATTCGAAGAGGTGTGTTCTCTTTGATAATAAACGGCTGCATATATATTGTATAGTTGGCAGTTTCTCTCTGGGGAACAAAATATAATACGAGTGTTTCCTCACTATGTTTTTCCGACAAATTTTTGTACGTATATAGTACGAAATTCATGCAAGTAAGTTGGTATATCTGAGTATAGTGTAGGTAACTACCTTTTTCTTCTTTTTGCAAAATATACGTAGGCCATGATATACATATATATATTTTTTTGAATTTGTATGCGATACGTTATAAGTACCCACTTTGTTTTATTTGGTTTTTCTTTTCTTCGTTCGGTTGGTTCTTTTATTTATTTCCGGCTGATGGCGTTAAACCGCATTACAAGTTGGTTACCACAAGCGATGTACCTACCTTATACTCCTGTTCTCATGTTTAACATGAAAAGGAGGTAACAGAATAAAAAAAAAAACTTTATCCACGTGACAAAAGCTTGAACCGAACAACATCAATGCTATCCTTATTTTTTAGCGATGCGAATTCTGTGGAGGTTTTTATGAAAGTTGTTTGGTTATTTCGTTTGTAGTTTTACATAATAACTACACGATTATTACGTACTTACCTGTTGTTTGAATAACAAAAAAAAAAAAACGAACACCCTGTATCCATTAAAAAAACATAATTGAACTCATAATTTAAAAAGCCTGCTCATAAATGACAACCTTTATTTTATTTTGAATTAAGTTTAAAACTTCTAATCGCAAAAAAAAAAAAATATTTCATTAAAACTAAAACGTCATTGTGAATGTTTTGAATTGATTTCTTTCTTTTCAAAGTCCTGTCACCTGTCAAAATGCCCAAAAACCCATCAATGTGAATTTGATAAGACTAAATGTCTTAAGCTGGGTACACATCAGGAGGATTGCAATAAAAAGTACGAAATATTATGTACATACTTTAAAGTAGGATGAGATCATTACAAGACATTTAAAAAGTCTTAAAGAAATCAGTTTGTAGGATGTTAGATGTTTTACTATTTTTACCTTTTTTTTTATGTAAACACTTTATAGGATATAAACCGTTAGACACACTCATAGACTAAGTGCGAAAAAATCACTTCAAATAATAATATCCGGTTTTGTAACTTGTTAAAACAAGCCCACAAGGCCTATCCAAATTAAAAATAGAAAAATAAAAATCCAAATATAAAAATAAAATCTACCTATAAAACTTTCCAAGGAAAAACAAAATATACAAACTTATGTTATGTAGCACAATATACAGCAACAACTACAAAAAAAAAGCAGCCATGCTGTTGCTACTGGCGCCACATGTCATGTCGCACACGAAACTCACTACCTTAAAATGTTGACATCGTATAAACTCGTATATCCGTCATAAGATTAGCAATAGAAAAAGGGGAGCAACAACAACAAAATTGCCAATTAATTGGTCATTTAATTAAAGTCAAGCTTGACGCTTGAGAAATACTACACTTAACTCGGATATAACAACTAATTTGACAGTTTGCAATAAAAAAAATCAACAGCATCAGCCTTATTGATTACCGACTTGTACGAAAATAAATGGTAATATGTAAACAATATCCATAAGTGAATGTTTTTTTTTTTAGATTTTTATTGAAAGAATTAATCTACATGTCTTCACGATCAAAATTCCAACTGTCAAGTGAAGAATAAAGAGGCAAACAAAACAAAACATTGTACCTACAACTTACATATTAAACGTGTCTGCGTGCTTTAACGGCGCCAGAAAATTATTTGTTTATCGCGAATATTCGAACTTGTGTTTATGCCAACTTTCTGATAGCATCTTAATTATTATTATTATTTTTTTTTTTTTTGTTAATTTTATACTTTTAATGTTTCTTTAATGAAGTCAAAGCTTTTGAGCCTTTAAAGGAATTAACAAACAAAAAAAAATAAAAATAATTCGAACGATACGAATACACCTGTTTTATACCTGTAACTGTATTTGGCTTTATTCAAAAGCGGTAATACTTGTATAGATCCGAGTCACTATGGCGGCAACAGTTGGCGGCCTAGCCTAATAAGGTGCGCCCAAATGTGGATGCACTTTTCATTAAACGTTCCAAATATTTGACAATTGGAAACAAAAAAAAAAAAAAATAATTAAAATAAACAAATCCATTGAATGTTCACAATTGTTGTACTCAATTAAGAGCACCATCAGTGAGCGACGTATTTGAATTTGTGAAGTACGTTCGGCGCTTTATTGGCACCAGCAGCGACCCCGACCAGCCATCAGCCAACTATCAGTGGCGGCAGCTCACGGTGAGAGTAGCACCAGCACAAAATACGCACGGGGCAAAGGCAAAGAGTATACGTATACGAATACGAATATAGTCAGAGTCTCTTTAACAAGCAAATAAAACTATACCTAGACTATAGACCTAATAGCAGTAAGCAAAACTTAATAAAAAATAAATACAAACTGATTTTTCAATTAGTTTTTAATGGATGAGGTGGGAAGTAAAATACCTCATTTCCCATCAAAACATCAAACGTGAATAAATTGAATTGATACGTTTAGATATTTTGTACGTATCTACGTTTCTATACTATAGGTACACCACTTCACTCATTGTGAATTGATTTCGACCGACACGGACGTGAATGAAGTGAATGTTTTGAGTTCTTTGCATTTCATTTTGATTATAAATGTACATTTATACATAAATACTATATTGCGAAACGATTTTGTACTATATGAATGGCGCCAGAGATTATTATTATTATTTTTTTCACACCCACATTTTGTTGCATTTTATTTGTTTTTACTCGGTAGAGAGAGAGTTTTTTTTTGTTGTTTTTATTTTTATGTTTGTTTTATTTTGTTTTGAATATATATAGACAAAGAGTACTACTTGTTAATTAAAACAAAACAAAAAAATTATATAAATAATCTCCGAGTTATTCAGGTCACCGACCGTGCTTACTATTTTACTATACCTACATCTTTGTAGATAAGTATAAAGTATGTAGTAGGTATTATAACTACATGACTTATCAAAGCAGCGCACGGTGTACGTGTTAGGATGACGGATTGAGTGATTGAAGTCAAAAGGTGGTTTTGAGATTATTTGTTTTTCTTTTTTTGCCAGAAACTATGTACATACATCAACATACTTCATAAGAGGGTGTTTCGATTGTTATTTGAAATGTTAATTATTGTGAATTGTTGTTAATTTTAAATTAATTACTGTGAATTGAAGGATGTGGTATATTCAATGTTTGAATTACTAATAGCTCGTTATTTTCACCCTAAATAACAGAAAAAGTATTGGGTAGATAGTTGCTTTTTGGATTTATTAACACTTTTCTTTTAGAATTTGAGTCACCTGTCAAAAAACCTACAAAAATATTCTGGTTCTAGAAATGTATAGAAGGTATAGTTCCTACCTAGTTCCTACCTTGATATTGCGCAATTTTAATAATTTGTTTTCAAGTGTGTACGATACACTATTAAGATGATATCGTTTGACAGCTTCAAAGCGAGTTGAGCATAATATTGCAGTCAATGGTTTTTTTTTTGGTTCTGTTCGTTTACTTTATGGAAAATACTAGTGTAATGTGTTATTCAATAGAAAAATAGAACTTTGGGAGTGATATGATTTCATATTGGGAATATTGCGCAATTCGAGAAGAGGTCTAGGCAATTTTTTATATTTCAGTTATACCTACATATATATGTATAATAACGTTTTGTTTTGTATTTTAATGAAATTTTTATGTAGCCAAAAAGAATCCATCAATTAAATTTAAATAAACGTAGCTTGCTACCTATCTAGTTATCCAGGTATTTCATTTTTATTTTCTGAATTCCATTTAACGGACAATACACCGATTTAAACGATGTCTATTAAAGACTTATAAGTCCAACAATATATTTTCTGGTTGACTGGATATCGATCAAAATAAACTTAAAAAAATGCAAATAATGTATCTCCAGGCCTTCGCTGCAGATAATTCAATTAAAAATGATACAATTTTCGCTTGTTTTTGTATTTATTGTTGTTTTCTTTTTTTTTTTCATTTTTTAAATCCATCAATTGTTCAATGTTCAATATCGTTAAAGTGTAGTCAATTGAAATGATTGTTCTTTTTAGGTTGTTTTTTTTTTGTTCTGTTTTATCAAACAATTGAATTGATTTACTGGCGCCACCTATTTTTAAGTGTAATAAAAGTTTTCCTTCGTCGTTTTGTTTTTTTTTTTTTATTATTTCGCTCTTGAATAATAACATGAAGACTGATAAATGTTATTAGAATATTGATCATACAAGCTGATGATGTAAGTAGGTACTCGTATAGTGAAGTTCAATGACCAAATTACTCGATTTTATCAAAAAAAAAAAAAAAAAAAATAGTGCTTGTATTCTATCAGCGTTGACAAGCAATTCTTCTCGAAAACTCGTAGTGTTGAAGTAGGTATGTTTTTCGGAGATCTCTTTATTTTTTTTCCTTATTCAACAAGCAAGAAACCAAAAGAACTTTCTATATGAATTGATTCTCGTCTTTGAAAGTTTGTTACAAAAACTGTTAGTCAGCTACTTACACGAGGCCTGAAGAGTAGTGACTCTTTTCGAAATTCAACGAGTGCGTCACCGTGTAATAGCTGACAAGTCATACATTCATGAATGAATATCAGGTTTACACGAAAGCTTTATCAGTATATTAGTCAAGTATTACACGGTGACTCAGTCATGCCTCTTTTCGAAACTAAGTAAGTGCGAAGGGGATGCATTGTCGTATTAACTCCATGCACTCAATGATTTTTGAAAAGAGTCACGACTTTTGCGTCACCGTGTAAATACTTGACGAAGGAAGTAATACAATTTCAATTTCTTCATTGGTTGACACTTGTCATTTTCTTTTGTGCTTATTGATGGAACTAAGTGTCTGATATCAAAAAGAAAAGAAAGAACAGTAAACTTTGACAGCTGACTTTATTTGCACATCACTTTTTCAAAATTTTAATACATAGAACATTTTTTTTTCTACTTACAGCCGAATGTCAATTTGGAAAAACTTTACACGAGCTTGGTTCAACTTGGTGGGCGGATTTGGGGCCACCCTTTGGAGTTATGTACTGCATTAAATGCGAATGCGTAGCGGTAAGTGCTTTTTTTATTATAATTTTTTTTAAATATATCTTTTTATTACCTCCATTAATGTTATTTATGTTTAAAATATTTCATTTTATGGTTGGCGTCACTAAGACAAAAAAAAAACACATACAAAAAATGATGAAATGAAATTCATAAATTTATCATTATCATAAAAATTTCGGAAAAAATAAATTCGCAGACATAATAAATTAGAAAGAACCAAAAACACACAAAAAAAAAACAAAACAACAAACAAACGCCATTTGCATTGAAAAGTTTACTGCGTGTTGAAATGCTTTGCTTGCCGATTCATCTAAGTAATATTTTACATTTATTTGAAACTTGGATTTAAAAATTGACTTTTGAAGTGACAGCTCATAATAATCCGCAAGCGCAAGTAGATTAGCCATACTAAAAACGTCAAAAACTGATGCTAATAATAAGCGTGCCAAAATAAATTAAAATAAAAATAAAATATAGACATTTTAATACTCAAAAATTAAATTATGTTCCTCAAAATATGATGACTCAAATTATTATACTGGTGGAATAGATATAGAAACTAAAAACAAAACTAAATTTTTAATTCAACTTTGTATTTTTTCATTTTTAAAACTTCACGATATACAAAATTTATTTTTAGATTTATTCTGCTTTTATTTGGGGGAGCAGTTATAGCTCAAAAATTAAATAAAAAAAAATAAATTATTGGTTTTTATTTAATTTTTGAAGTGTACCCTACGAACACCTGTTCTTTAGTGTTTTCAAGGTACCGACATATATAATTAAAATTAGGTTAAATTGAGCTAAATTTTGTATCCACATACGCATGTGCCTTCTACTTTATAGGACGGATTAAGACTAAATTGTCATTATTGACAGACAATTTTCAAAATTTTATAAATACAAAAATATATTCCAAAATGACAACAATATAATTCAAATATATTTCGAAATGGGGTATAAAATGTCAAAATGTATCTTTGCTTATTTGTTGTTTTTATTTTTTGAAGAAAAAGCATAACAAACACAGATGCCACATTATGTTGTTATCCATATAAATGTATTTCGTCGGCAAAACTATCAATTATAATAAAAACCACCGAAGCTTGTTCGTTTTGTTTTGCCATTGCAGAGCCAGAGAGTTATTTTTTTAGTTTATTTAGTATGCGTGTCACATTTCAATTTAATCTAGATTGTGAATCTTTTGAATTATGATGCGTTACTCATCGACCTTCTCTAATTGGATAAAGTCAAAATGACTTAATTGTTATGTCTTCTGACCATTTGTAGTATTTTTTTTTCTTTTGTCTTTTTTTGGTTTTAATTGAATTGAAGTTTAAAGAAGTTTTTGCCGAAATTTTTTATTTTGATAGGAAACTAAATATAATAAAAAAAACGTGTGTGTATAAATATGAGTTTGATCAGGATTAATAAACTGCAGATCATACTTTTTTTTGACAATAATGCAAAAAAATAAAATTCAGCTTTTCTCAATTTCAATGTACTATTTGTTTGGCTTTGCAAACTATAAAATAAAAGTTCACATAATGTTCTTACCAATGATTTTACATACAACTTTAAGTAAAGATATACCAGATTTTCTGTCTCATTTGTTCTATAAAGTAAACAAACAGAACTAAATTAACACAACTGATTTGACTTTTCCACAAAACATTTGTGCTACTTAAGACCTTGTTCACCTTGGACTCAGTCCGCTGACTTATTTTTACGTCTCTGTGCTTCATCTCACTCCCTCTGCGTGGTGAGAAAGAGATGACAAAGTAAGTCCGGATTTTTAACTTTTTTTTTTAAATCTATGGATTTTTTGACATTTGTGTGTCTCCTAAAAATCTATGTGTTTACCCAATTTTGTGTCTGATCACGACGGAGTGGAATGCTTGCTTTCAAATTTGACAGTTAGTTGGTAATAACTTGTTGGTATCCCTGATTAAGTGTGTTCACATTAGCGAGCATGATGACTTCCAGCCAATATGATATTGTTTTTTTGTTCATAATGAGAATAAATAAAATGTGATAATAACCTCAAGCACGGGTACATGATAAAATGTGTAATTCCCAAAAATGTTCATCAACATAGCCAAATAGTGGAGAGAGAGGCTGTCAGATCTTGTCCCATGAGATTTTAGACTTTTATACTTTGTGAGATTATTTGAAAGTAGGTACTTTTAGACGATAGCGTCTTCAAGTAGAATTTCTTTGAAAACCACAACAATGCAAAAATGTTCATTCGAGAAACGAATAGGTATTCTTTTTAAAGATAAATGATAAAATAATTGAAAAGTGTATTAGATTAGATGATTAAAGAATGTTGTGAACTGTAGTGAATGCAAACAGATCTTTAGTTTTGACGTATGACGGCTGACATTTTAGGCTTGTTCAGAAATCTCAGAAGTAACTGCTGCACAAAAAGTTAAATTTCATAATTGATGGCTTTGAAGCAAAAAAAAAAAAAAAATAATGCAAATCAATTTGATTTCTAAAATTATTGGTTCGTAATTTAATCAAAAGTAGTTTTTAGCGGAAAAAAGTAGGTACTTGCGGCAGTTTATTCCAAAATACCTGCTGTTAAATGTCAACACATTTTAATAAACTACGAAAAACAACTTCCAACACCTGCATATACTCTCCTCTCTACAGCAAAAAAAAAAAATGAAAAAAACAGCTAAAACTAATAAATATATTTTTAGAACTAAATATCTAACCATACTCGAATTTGTTTTTAAAATGATATGTGCCACATAATTGTTTGTATATTCACGTAAAAAAAAAAGTAATCAAAATCTATCAACATGTTCAACATAATATACCTATATACGGCGGCGGTGGCAGCGCATATATTATTATAAAAATATTTGAATTATTTTAGACAAATTGATATCGTTCGTCGCCGTCTGTTGGTCGTCGTTGTCGTCGTCATGTCGTGTGGGCCATAATACCACAACTATATAAAATTTCTATACAACTTGTTCATAGGTACTAGTTAAAAAAAAAAAAAATTATCATTCATTCATCGTCACGTCTGATTTTTAGACAAAAATTAACAAACAAACAAAACAAAAAAAAAATATATAACCAGCAAAAAATTTACTCTCAAAGGCGCGCAATATTGAAATATCAAACCTACGATAAATGATATGATTACACTGGCGCCGGTAACTCGCGTAGAAAATAATAATAATAAAAAAACTACTTTTAATTAACGACCGTATAAAAAAAAATATATTAAATGCTATGTCTGCGAGTTTGATGCAAAATTTTAGTATCTTATATCTTTTGCCGTGATTTTGAATATTTTATACGAATTATAATAAAAATAAACAGCCATAGAAATAAACTGAATACATTTTCGGTTTTTTTTTTCTTCTTTTCATTTTTTTGCATAAATAATATGATTTTATATGTATTTTTTTTTTGTTTGTTTTCAGGTTCCAAAGAAGCGCCGGATTGTCGCTCGAGTACAATGTAGAAATATCAAAAATGAATGTCCACCGGCAAATTGTGATGATCCGATTTTACTACCAGGCAAATGTTGCAAAACATGTCCAGGAGAATCCATTGGTAAGTACTTAAATTATTATTATTTAAAAGCGTTTTTAATATATTATGTAGGGATCTAAGCATGTCATAAATAGAGCATTTCCTGTAAGGCTTTCTGATTATCAAAACAGTGAAAAAGATTTGTCTTCTAGTTCAAAACAATGCCACTCTAAATAAGCGGAAGAATTATACTCTAAAAAAGTAAACAAACGAGTCTAATTTTGTTTCTTCGTATTTGACGGCAAAAATGAGAAATTAAAATAGAAAGACGTGTTCAGATTACTGAAAATGCTGTGATCTTATAATTATTAAAGTAACTTTATATATTTGTTTTGGAACCCAGAAACTCAAGTTTTTTTTAGTAACGAGTTAACCTTCAATTAAGTTTAAATTAGTTAACATTTTTAAAACACTAATCCAGCTTAGACTCTAGGTTTTGTTTAGTAGAAAGGAAGATATAAGTTAGTTTGGTATCACTGTAAAGTTATGGAATAAAAAAAAGTGAAATCTGTCAATTCTGACATATCGTCTGACAGAATAGACTTTGTTTCTATAGCAATGCACAATCATCACGTCAATTATTTACTTAGATTTTTGTTAAAAAAATCTGTCACATGTTGGTAAAACAACAATTTTAACATCTGTCTCAATCACTAATACAGTTATACAGTTAATACAACATAATTATAATTGTTTTAACTCGCGGTTATGGTTAAAATTTAATTAAAAGATGCTAATGTATAACAGTTATAACAGTTTTTCAAAATCAAAAGCAAATCGCGTGTCTCCAAACAAAAAAAAAAGAAAACAAACATGGGCGATTCAAGGACACTCACTCACAAATGAAATTAACCACAGTAGCGCCTTAAAGTCATTAAAATAAGACTAAATATAGAACTAAACTAAGTATTAAAACTTAAAGAAACAGAAATATGAAAGTTTTTTTTATATATAAAAATCTAAAAACAAATTCATAAATTTAATTCATGTTTTAAAGTATAATTTCAAATAATTTATTTTATTGGTTTAAAACAAAATAAAAAAGCAATGAAACAAAAATAATTCCATATAAATTAAAATGTATTCTAAATAAAAATACAAATAAAAAACCAATGATCATGGACAGGGTTTGAGAGTATTCTCATCTTTTGCTCATCATGATAAAATGTTCTACTATTTGCAAAATTTGAAAAGTATTTAAAAAAGTAAAAGAAAAAAAGCAAAAAAAAAAACTGTCTTAATCATCAAAAGCTTGTGCGTTTTCATTTTCACTACTACTGACTGGTTCCAAGACTCTTTTTAAATTTTCAAAGATATCATAGACATTGGTCTGTCGTAAATCAAAGAAATAAAAATAATTTTTAGTCAAAAATAAATGTACCTACCTACTACAAACAACGTTGTAGACATTTATTTTTTTTTTCTTTTTGTTTTTAATATAAATATTTTTCACATAAGTCATACACAATGATAAGCAATATAATAGGTTGATTGATGTAAAAAAAAATGAACCTACTTTCGAAAAAAATAAATATACACTTTAGCTTGATGCCATTAAAATAAAAACAAAAAAAAAATGATAATTTTGAAAGACAGTCGATACTTATTTTTGGATATCTGTGCGAAGGACATGTCAGAAATTAAAATCAAAATTAAAATTTAAGTTAAAATGAAACAAGAAATAAAAAAATGAGAATTAAGAAAAAAAAAAACAAAACTGGATGAGATTTATAAATATGCGACACCTATTAGGAAATGATATATTCACTCATTACGTTTTTTTTTTTGTATTTTGTTGCTGTACCATATCGCTGGTTTGGCGATATCTTTTCGATACGATATGATGGGCAGAATTTTATCATAAGGCGGTCTTATTCTGGATGCCTGCCAGCCTGCCGTCCTGGTGATGTACATGTGTTTATTTATTTTTGTACGGTTGATTTAATTTGACTGATTTTACATCATCGGTCGTGACATTTGTTTTGATTTTTACTTTTTTTGTTTGTTTTATATTTTGCAAAATGAGATTGAAAATAAATATAAACATAATTACCTGCATTTTTGAATCTATAAGAAGATTTAAAATTATTATTTCTAGAGTTTTTAATACAAAATGAAATCGACTCTTTAAATCAATTATGATTCACTTAAATCTGTTTCCAGTTATTTACACAAAAAACAAAAATCGATGGAGTACCTCAAGGTTCCATTTTGTCTCCTGCACTTTTTATACAATTTGTTTTGTTACTAAGAAATTTACGTTTTAATGAAAGTATTCAGCATTTTGAAATTACTATCCATAGGCACCATTATTCTCTTTAGAGATTTGACAGAAAAAGACTTCCTACCACTTGGAGGATCCGTCAAAGTAAAAACTAAGTCCTGTATCCTGTTCCACAAATAACTCTCATTTTACAAATACAATTTTCTAATGACCAAATTAAACTTAAGACCTCACTGCAATATGATATACAACTAAGTACGCAACAGATATATAGATCTAACTTTGTATAAAATTTTATATGGAAATGGTTAAATTCCACAAGTTGAAGTTGAGACTTGGATGATTCCTTTAAAAGATGAAGAAGATGCACACGACAGAAAAAAGAAGAACAAAATTCAAACGTCCTTTATAAGCGTGCTTCATGATTCTATATACATATTACCATAAGACTCCATACCTATAATACACTACATACATAAGACCAAAAATATTTGTACTATTACTTATCTAAACGGAATTAAATATCTTGTGTAGGTAGGAAGGCACACATCATTGTAGTAAAGACAACAAAAAAAAATGAAGAAAAAAACCTTGCATATGCCCAAAAAGAAACCAGTACCTACTATACTATGTCCAGTTCAGTCCCAGTAGTGCTATCTCCTCCCGATTCACTATATGTTCATATACCTATACCTATACCTATACAATGCTCAACTTATAGAGAATGCGCCTGCCACAGCCTTGCTTGTCGGATAGTCGCCTGCTTGACTGTAAACCTACCTATTTTCAACCGATGATGCCAAATAAGTAGATTTTGTGTAAGAAAAATAAAATAAAATACAAAAAATAAAATAAACACTCACTCACATATAGGTAGGTACTCTAGATATGGTTTGACAAAATAATGACCAACAACGTCGCGTCGCCATCCTCGACCACCACTCTCTGCGCTGTGACCGCACTCTGGACGACAAAACTAACTCTTTCAACCACCAGGCCAGGCTCTGAAAGCCGCATCTCCCCGATATAAAAATATCGACGAATCCAATGTATGATTACTCTGGCTGAAGCTCAGTGTGCTCTGCGTGCAATTTTCACTTTTTATGAACAACTCGTTTCCATAATAGTAGGTAAAATTTTTTTTCAAAAAAAAAAAAAAAATTAAGAAAAAAAAACAAGTTCGATCATCATCATCATCATAGCTAGTTAACAAAAATGTGCGTACAGCGTAGCTCCTTTCGCCTGAATTGGCCAAGTTGTATTGCCTTTGTCGACATCGTCAATGCCCAAACTCATTTGATGTTATCGTCATCTTCATCATCATTATCATCTTTTATTAATAAATTTTAACTTAGCTCACCAGGTCGACCATTTTCAGTTTCAAAGAGTGCATTTCAAAATGCTTGCACGATTAAGTTAAATAATACTTATATAGTTTTATAATATTGGCGCAGATTCCGCCAAAAGGTGACGTACAACGACCGATGCGACAAAGTATACATATTTTATTTTAATTCCAGTAGATATCCTACTTTGGGTGAAGCGAGCCCTCATCTGTCACCTTTGTTTTAATTTATGTCAGAAACTGTGTAGCACACTTATGAGAGATGAGTTGTATAGCGGTAGTTTTTTGCTAAATTGGGACGATTCAGCTTTAAAAAATAAAGTTGCGCAATTTCTGATATATTAGCTCGATTTCCTATATTGCCCAATCCGCCATAATAATACGTCACCTCAAATTATGTTTTATAACAGATAAAGTAAACGCACAGAACAAAAAAAATCAATTAAATTATTAATTATTAGGTTTTATAGCTAATTATAAAAGTTTTTTTTTCAATAAAGCAAACGAACAGATCCATAAATTAACCACCCATGAAGTGGTTGGCACTTAAAATGAAATTTTGAAATGAAATAATTTCTACCTCATTTGCACGAGATTGTCTCGGAAGTTAAGTCCCATACGCATGAACACGCCCTTTTAATATTTAGTCAATTTTTGGGTCTGTGCTTGGTCAGCTGTCACATTGGGAGGATTTTTTTTTGACAGCTAACCAATCACAGACTCGAAAATTGACTTTCGTTGCAATTTCAATTGTGAGGCTTTCATAGCAGCCCTAATCAAGTTTGGATAAAATCCCTGGTTCATATTCACTTGACAGTTGGGTACCTGAATGTTAAGGTGATAATAAATGTTGACACATGACAGCTGCTGAACCTCGGGTTTTATCCAAATGGAACAGTGTCTCTTATCAAGGCATCAAGAGTTACAATAAGCCCGTCCCACCAAATATTTGCAAGATACGTGAAACTGACAGCTTC
This sequence comes from Meliscaeva auricollis, assembly GCA_948107695.1. Lineage (NCBI taxonomy): Eukaryota > Metazoa > Arthropoda > Insecta > Diptera > Syrphidae > Meliscaeva > Meliscaeva auricollis. The sequence goes on along the minus strand of OX403617.1, from coordinate 27,094,029 downwards.
AAAAATCTCGAAGCGGTCAGAGATCTCTTTTTTTGGGAAACGCTGAATGCATTAGAGATAGATGTCCTTTCTGTCTCTAATTTTGACAGTTCTAATGTGGGTAAAATGAAAACAACTGATTTTGATTAAAATTGAAGCGTTTAGAATAAAAGATGCTTTTTTTGAGGCACACCACAGTTGATATAACTCTGTTCGATAGTTTCAAATCAAGTTTCAGGTTTTGGTTCTGTTTCTTTACTTTATTGACAAATAAAAACTCTCATAATCTGTATTATAAGAAACTTTGAAAGGACTTTTATGAAATTGAGATAATTTAAAAATTGCATTTGTATGGAAAATAGAAAAATTTCGTAATTTTTGACAAAGTTGCACATCTTTGTTAGGTAAAAACAAACTATTTACATGAAAAATTACTGAAAATCATAAAAACTAGGATATTTTAAGCTATTTTAGAATAAAAAAATGTTTCCATTTCTGTATGTCAATTCTAAAAACATATATGTAGGTATATGGTAACCCTAACACATTTAAATAATGTCCAATAACTATGATAACAGATTAGACATCAAGTGGGAATTGGAATTTAACCTTATTCTGATGATTATTTGATATAATTATTGAAATTCCAAAGAATTCCTTTTTATCTTTTACAATCAAAGAGTCTTTAGGGTTATATCTTCTACAAATACAAAAAAAAAAAAATGTCTCGATATGGTGGTCACAGCACAAAAGGTTGAGTTTGAAAAATTCTGTCGGCCTGGATGTGTGACCTATACGAACAACACTCAACACAATTTTCTATACACCAAAAAGCCACAAACGCATTCCAACCTCCTGATTCAAATTCTCCACACTTCGTCGTCTTCCGATCTCATTTATCTTCTTGAAAAAGAAGAAAGAAACACTCACTTTATTCATTCATCTCCTCCGTTGCCACTGCGCCGGCCGGCCACCAATTCCTCTTGCTCCTCCTGATCGTTGTTGTTGTTTTCATTTTTTTTTAATGAAGAAAGGAAAAAAGAACGGTCGGCCAACCCAAAACCCAACTACAACACTAAAAACATACAAATTAAAAAAAAAAACGATGGAATTCCAAATCCATAAAAATAAAATGGGAACCAAAGACGGGATAGCGTCTTCGCCCGTTGTCGTCATCGTAGTCGTCGTCGGCACATTACACAAAAAAATGAACACCAAAAAGACAGAAAAAACGAAAAAAAATACGGAGATCAGGAGATAAGATCTGCGCTGCCACCACCACCACCACCAACACCACTATAGTCGTCATCAGCAGCAGGCACCAGTTCTACACAATCCACAATCAACACCATAGCCGTATTAGCGCGACCGGTATGGTCCTTCCAGCTAGGTGGAGAGGAATCAAAAACAGATAAAAAACCTACCATAGGTATACAAGGTGTCAGATTTGTCGCCCTTCATTATAACACCACAAAATAATTCTCAATCTTCCCTATACTAAGCCGACGACCGACCGACGACGAAGCCTCTTGTGTGGAGTTTTTTTCTTTATTTTTTTTTTATTAGCTGCTTGCTCCACCATCAGCTCCATCTCCATCCGCACAACACACAGTCAGGCAGGCAGGAAGGCAGTCAGGTAAGGTATAGAGAGAGCCTCCTCACAGAGAGCGGCACATATAATCATCGTTTTTCATCTGAAAACTATGGCGGGCAAGCCATAGTCAGGCCTTCTGACTGTCCCGATCCCGATTCCGATTTCAATCCCAAAACCAAAAGCCTTTTACGCGAATGCCCATGGCTTTCTTTGGTGTGAAGGTTTTATACTGGCGATGGGCGTCGTTGGCTCTTCGTTATATGCACATTTCGCATTGCTCTTGCAGAATTTATAATATTTCTAGCAATCGATGATTTTGAAACCTCTCACATTTTAAGGCATAAGCCGATTTGCCGGTTGTCCCCCTTGGTCCCGTTTAGCTTGTCGCACGGCCTCCAAACATTACAACAGTTTTGTGCGGTTGAGAGGATTGGCTTATAAGAAAGCAAAGTAAGACTCATGCCATAATGCCCTGCCCATACTAAACCTTATTTATCCATCCATTCATCGTTCCGTCGAAATGACCTCGAGGTGTATATGGGGTTTGCTGCTTCATTTAATGGCAAGTAATTTTCAGATTTTAGCGCCGTAGAATTGTGCCATGTCGTAGGTATATGAGACGTTGTATATTGATTCACCACGTCCCATTCACTCAGATTAGTTAGTGTGTTGTTAAAGGATACCTACCAAATGCATGAGTCTTTGTACGGTACGGTTTGGTGTGAAACGTCAAAGGTTCAATAAGATCTTTTTAGCAATAACATTCCACAGCTTTTGTTCATTTCAGAGTAATCGGTCTGGTTGAAACTGGCTGGCTGGCTGGCCGGCATACACACAAGACTGATCCCTTTGGCGTTTTTCTTTTCTCTTCTAAAATATTGATAAAAAGGTTGCCATGCAGTTAGGTTTTCAAAGAAGAGTCTTAGGTAATAGGTTTTGCTGAGGAGGTCTTAAAATTTTTTAACTTAATTTCCATAGCATTTGAAGTCTTTACAGTTGCTCCAGAACAAAGAGGTTTGGAGGTGTTAAAAATTTCCTTACCAAGTTTATTACCTACACAAATTGCAGGTTTTACAAAAGGTTTTGAAATCAGTTAAGTGGCAAATAGGACAACTACTTTAAAGTTTTTGAAGTCTTTCCAGTTATTTAAAAACAAAAGAGTTTGGAGGTCTTAAAGAGTTCTTTGTTACACAAAATAGACATGCAACCAAATTTCAAGAAATAAAAACTAATAGTCGATTTATTTACAGAGTTCGAAAACTAGGACCAGTACTAGTCTATTTTAGCGTTAATATTCTGCAACCAGACCTCCTGAGAGCTGAATTATTTCCAACATCATTCAATTCTCCGGCATTTTCAGGACAGTGTGCAGAATATTAACGTTCGAATGGGTACCCAATTTTATAGGACTACTATCGGTTATAGATTTAAGATTAAGTTTGTGGAGAAATCGATTGTAAGAGGTAAATTTTGAGGTCTTTATAAAGTTTTAAACTAAAATGGAACCAATTCTTGAACTTTTACAGTTCACATTCTTTAGATTTAAGCATACAATGTGAGAAGCGAAGTGAGTTTGAAGTCTTAAAATGTTCTTAACTAATTTTTACGGTGTTTTATATGGGAAGTCTTTCAGATAAAAGAGTTTTGGAGGTCTTAATAAAGTTTTTAACCAAAGTTTTATTGAAAAATATAGGACAATGCTACAACTTTAGTTAACAAAAAGTCTTCCCAGTTTTTTCAGAATCAAGGGATTTGAAGGTCTTAGTAAAGTTTTCAAAGAAGATAAATCGAAAATTAAGGTCCCACTCATATTTTTTTTAGGAATAACCATTTACAGTTGCCTTAGAACGACAAAAAACGTGAATATTTCGACTGGGGTCTCAATTATGTTTGGGACCCTAAAGACCATTGCAATCCACATGTCGTCTTCAATCCCAAATAGTAACAAAATATTTTTTTTTCTACCATAATCCAGTATTAAAATTGATAAACGGCAACCCTGCACGAAATTTCCTAAGACCTATTGGATTAAGAAAATAAAAATAAAATAAAAAGGAATGAAATAACAAAAAAAAAAAAATAATAAAGCGTTAAATTTAAGATACTATTCAATTTCGTGATTATGTCCATTGATGTCGATCGGATTTTGTCGTTTTGAGACGGAATTTCCTAGAATTTTCATTAAGAAACCAAAGCCGTACAAAGTATTTTATGTTACCTCTATAGGTATACCTATGCTATGCATCATGCGGTGCTTTTGTGACTTGGTTGTTTTTTTTTTTTTTTTTTTTTTTGAATAAGGTCCTACTCGTATTATAGTCCTCACAATTTATTCTTTTCATTCACATTCCATTTTGAATATCTCCTTAATTTTTATGCATTATTTTGTTTGTTATTTTTTTTAGATCCGGAAATAGCCTTAGATGTCCCAATGCCGGTGAATAATGAGGAGGAGGAGCGCAACATGAAACGTAAGTATTTCAAGAAAAAAAAAACTAAAACCTATTCCTTTTGTATGCATATATTTTCGAAACATACTAACAATGTCCCTTTGTATTTTATTTTTAATAGATTTTGCAGCACTATTAACAGGAAGGACATCGTATTTTTTGAAAGGCGAAGAAATGAAAGCCATGTACTCGACACACAATCCACAAAATGTTGTTGCCACTGGTCGCTTTTTGTTCCACAAGAAAAATCTTTATTATTCATTTTATGTTTCGAGCAAAATAACCAGACCTCGTGCCATTCAATTTGTAGACGACTCTGGTACCATACTCGAGGAGCATAATCTAACGACACCATTAAACGGACCGTTGAGTGTTTATCAGAACACGACAGGAAAGATTTGTGGCGTTTGGCGTCGTGTACCGCGTGACTATAAGCGTTTGTTGCGCGACGAGCGTTTGCATGTGGTGCTGCTGTGGGGCAGCAAATACCAAGCCGAACTGGCATTAGCTGGCAAAGTTGCCAAGTATACGGCACTTCAAACGGAGCTATTTAGTACATTGATGGAACCGGCGCCAGGAACTAAATCAGATCAAATGGCTGGAGCAGGTGGTACAGCAATTGTTTCCACAAGCAGTGGAGTTGCGTCATCCGTTCACTTGACACTGGTCTTCAATGGGGTATTCAGTCCCGAGGAGTATGTCGATGCACCGATTAGCATTCGCATTGAATCATCCGAACGCAAAGAGATAATATTGGATGAGATGCAAAAAGTACGCAAGCCATCGGCCGAAATCAATGTCTTGGAGATTTCATCACCAATTTCTATACAAAATCTTCGTTTACTCAGCAGAGGTAAACTTGTTCTGATAATTGAATCGAAGAAGAATCCCAATTTGAAGATTCAGGGCCAAATTGTAACTCGTGCAACATGCGAGCTCTTCCAGACACTTTTGGCACCACACAGTTATGAATCTAAGGCCAAGGCAAGCGGACTGGCATGGGTTTACATGAACACAGATGGCACAATGGCCTACAACATTCTAACCGATCACTTAAATGCCAAGGAACGACCAGAAATCAGCCTGATTGAAGACATTGGCAAAAGGAAGACTGTCCTGGAGGACCTAACACAATCATTCAACTTTGACCAGGCCATTGGAACCATTGACAAGATCAGTCCGAAAATAATTGAATCATTGTATGGTGGCGATTTGGGAGTAAATATTGCAATTGAAAGCGATCCAAATTTGATTCGTGGCCGCTTGATACCACGTCCCGTTGCCGATGCTCGTGACTCAGCCGAACCAATTCTACTGAAACGACAAGATACCTCAAGTCCAGCACATCTCATGGGAATGGCATGGATAGCCATTGACAATGATTGCAATTTACACTACGAAGTAACCGTGAATGGATATTTCAGTAATCAACAGGAATTCCAAATCTACCTGGAAGAGAAACCAATTGAGGCAATTGGCGCACCCATCACCCGAAAGATGCTAGAAGAATTCAGTGGTCCTTACATGGAAGGCTATGTCCTAGGTATGGCTGCAAATGAGTTAATAAAACTCGAAACAAGTGTGTGTTACCTGGAAATTTATTCAAAAGAACGACAGGAGCTCCTGCTGCGCGGCAAACTGAAATCAACCAAAGTACCAAGCCATTGTTTCCCCTCGTACACCGACAACAATGTGCCGAGTGTTATTGTGCCCGGTGATCACAATGGACCAATTATACCGGAAACGGATACAAAATGCTATCATTCGGGACGTTTCTACGATGAGGCCGAACAATGGCGTAGCTCACAGGAACTATGCACAATGTGCGCTTGCCAGCATGGACGTGTTACATGCGATGCCATAAAATGTCCAACCTTAAAATGCCGCCAGGGTGAGGATTTGATATTACGTGACGGTGAATGCTGTCCCACGTGCATTTCTCCGAATATTGTTTTGCAAACAAATAATTCAGCTGAACGTGGCTGTCGTCTGGGGGATCAATTCCATTTGGCAGGTGCAACATGGCATCCATATTTGCCACCAAATGGTTTTGACACATGCGCCACATGTACGTGTGATCCGTTGACATTGGAAATTCGTTGCCCCCGCATGGCTTGTCCGGCGCTGACATGTCCCGAGAAATTGGCATATCGACCCAACAAAAAGGCCTGCTGCAAGGTTTGCCCTGAGGGAAAGACAACACAACATGGCGACAAGTCGGGACCGATTAATCCGAATATTCTGCAGGATCAGGCATCACCACGTGCGGCGATAAAATCAACCGAAGAGATTCTTTCGAATGGTGGATGCAAAGTGGGAGCTTCGTTGCATGAGAATGGACAGGAGTGGCATCCAGTTGTGGTGTCTTATGGCGAACAGAAATGCATCAAATGTCGTTGCAAGGTAAGATAACTTGAAATTTATTTTTTTTTGTATCCTTTTTTTTAATAACTTTTTTTTGTATTCCAAATAGGATTCATACGTGTCGTGTCAAAGAAGATGCACACGAGCAGCATGCAACAACCGAGTGTCATCGAAAAGAAAACCATTCGGAACGACAGACAATGACGAATGCTGTTCATCACAATGCCGACGATCACGGAGACATCAACAACATAGAAGGACGCACCGGGACAGGGAAGAAAAGTCAGCCACAGCATCAGGGACCAAAGCGCCCGTTTCTAGCCGAAGCTGAACAACCACCATAGGCTCATTTAATGTTTAATATATAAAATATATATCTACATATATTCGAACACACTTAATTATTATATTTATATATATAATGCACCATTATAGTCGCACGCAAAATATGCACACATACACCCAAACACAAACACATTGATACAGTTAACTACTTGAGTTAAAAATTTAATTTATTTCAAAAAGGACCTTAAAAACACGATACATACGAGGGATAACTGCGAAGGATAATCTTTTTCCAAAAGCAAATAAATCCGTTAATTTATAGGTCAAAGTTGAAGAAAAGAAAAAACAAAAAATGTCATTAATTCAAAAAAAAAAAATCCCACATGGAAACACCAGCGTCGACTGGGGGGAGGGGGAGTTCAAAAGGCTTTTGATTTTCATATGAATTTTTTTTTTGTACTGTTTACTACTTAAATAAAATTCATAAAAAGATACATAGGACCATGTATATAATATAAAGATTTATGAGAGATTTTCAAAAAAAAAAAAAAAAATTAGAAACGAAGAGAGTTTGCAGGACACAGGCGCGCGAACAGAGAAAAAAAAAACAAACAATTCACCCAACAACAACAAAAAAAAAAACAAGAAGCAATTTTTCAAAGTATTTTTTTTCCCACACAAAAAAAATATTACAAAATTTTGAAATGCTTTTTTTCATTAAAATATCAAAAAAAAAAAAAAAACAATGTTGTAATAACAAAATTTGTATTTGACTTGAATACATAATTTTCGTATGTAGTCATGGCTGAGTCAGTCAACCAAATGAATATTTTAATGGAACTGTTTTTAATTCATTTTTTTTTCAAAATACTTAAATTTTTGAAAAGAATTAAAATTATATATATATACCCGCAATCAATCAATAATAACAACAAGAAAAAAACATTTAAACAATAAACAAACCTAACTGACAATGAATATATATTTCTTAGCTTTTAGTAAGTGTATTTTGTATTATAGAAAAAAAAAACAATTATTATTTATTTATAATTAAAAACATAAAAAAAAAAAATGAAAAAAATAATACACACAACAACAAACTGATTTTTTAAAACTTTAGATTTAATGTTAGTTTTATTATGATATTATAATTTTGTTTAATTTTTTTTTTAATTTTATTTTTATTTTTTTTTTGTTTAGTTATGTATAAAACATATTATTATTTTTTTTTTTGTAATAATGAATATTATATTATTTGATAACCATTATTTGTATTATTTCGGCGTAGTGTTTAAGAATAACGATGGAGCTTTATTAAATCTAATTAACCACAACAACAAACCAACAACAAAAAAATAGACTATTTCAAAATTTGCAAAATAAAAAGAAAAAAGAAAAAAAAAGAAAAAATAAATAATAATATAAAAGAAACAATGTAAATGTGATTATTTTGAAATAACATAAAATATATACAAAAAGCTTAATACACAAATCGATTTAATATTTGTTTTATTTTTTTACTTTGAGACTATGGGCCCCATCATGAAACTCCAGGAGAATTTTGTTTCCCTGGTGGAAATATATTTTTCCCACGGATTTTTTTTAGCGATCGTGAATCTTCCTTCAAATTAATTTTGAGGGAACAAAAAAAAATTATGAAATGACAGATAAATTTCTCTGGAAATTATGTTCCAAATACCAATAAGTTCCCAGAGAAACATTCTCTCGGTATTTACGTTCCCAAATTTCTTACGAGGGAAAGATTGTCAGGGAATTTTGTTTTCACAATAGCCCCCTATAATGTGTTCGGATTGTTTAATTGAATGATCGTTACGAATTACGATAATCGTACAAAATCCCTCGTTTTCGTTAAATTGCGATTACAATTTACGATAAGCGTTTTTGTAAAAAAGATACTAGTTTTCCTTTACGCCTTCTTTTGGTGGTCGTATTTTGCTTGCAATTAGATGCCATTTGTTTCGTACGTTTCATGTTTTGCGGTTTGAAAAAAAAAAGAAAAATGATGAGTAAATTTATAAATTCACACATTCGTAATTCATAATTGGTTTTTGTCCAGACTTTCGTTTTGTTGTCTTTCGTATCGTAATGTGTAATACGCCCTGGCCTTAAACTTTTTTCCGATTAAGTTTATCTCTCTGATTATGAAATTCGTAGCAGTCGTAATTGTTTTGACATGTGGACGAGAGCCCACAACAATTTTTGAGTGTGTTTGATAGCATAAAATCACTGGTACTGGTACTTTAAGATATATCCTTAATTTCTACGAGTATAATTAAATATCGAGTTCCTTTATACTGTAGTGTGGCGTCTATTTCTAGGGTTGGAATTCAAAATTAAAGTTTTTGAAGCTGTTATGCGTTTTGTAATTTGTTATGGGCACAAGTTTGGAGAGGGAAATGTTATGAAAACGAAGAGAAACTTTTGCGCTTCTCTTTTTAAAAACAATTCTCAAGCTACATTTAACCACGCCCAACTACAGTGGTGGAAAAAAAATAGAAATGCAATTCCTATATAAATATTTTAATGCAAAGATAAAATGCAAATAATGAGAAATAATTAAGCATATTATTGTTTATAAATACAGCATCGAAACTTTTTTTTTATTAAGTTAAAGACATCGACGCTTTTGTGCTGTAAAAAGTAATAGAAATATAGTCAACAACAGATAAATTTAATCCGTGACCTATTTTTGAGATTTCAATTGATTTTTTTTATTTTAAACAGAATAACGAACTTGAAATTATATATTCTTCAAAATCAAAGTGTAAATCGTTTGTTTCTATTATAATTTCCAGGCAAAATTGTAATTATTAAATATTTTTTGTTTCGTAAAAGCAAACCAAAAACTTATTAAAAAACACACTCAAACCTTACATGGATCTTACAATGCTTGATTGCTAACTCAAAAGTATGTGGTTCCAGCCCCACCCTAGGTAGCAGTTTTTTTTTTCTTCATCCCTCAGCTATGATTGGACGCCACACATGGGATTTTATAAGATGATAACCAATTTAATCTCAAATCTACTGTACCAGTAAAAATTCCTTCGAATCTTTCTATTTCTTCTAACTAGTGCAAGTCGCATTTTAAAGAACCTACAGGCATATAGTTAAATAAAATAAAAGAAAAAAATTTGTCCACTATAGCCCACTCTGACCCTGAGAAAAACATAAAAGAGATGAATAACAATAGCATACTTTGAGGAACTTCTAACAATGCAAGATATATATTTAATGCAATTAATAAACGATAATTACTACAATAGGTGATTGAGCGATGAGGTGAATAAGGTTGTGTATTACGCACTGGCTTCTGAAACTTAGCTTTGTGGAAACTAAGTCTATGGCTCTTTGTACAGATGGACGCAGAGATGAACAGACGAACAGACGCACAGACGCACAGACCAACGGACGGCATGACGAAAACCATTTTTTTAAATTTTAATGTTGGTCTTGAATCAAACCTCAATTTTTTTTTTATACGAAACCAATACTTGCCCTAAGAGCCAGTAAATACAAAATTTTATGTAGAATTTTTTTTCTTTTTTTTTAACGGCTCTAACGATTTAAAATTTAATAGTTCATTATAGAAGAAATCGAATTGCATACTTTGTTTTGTGAGTAAATTTATTTAAGAACATTTGAAAATCGAAATTTATGCTTATTTAATTTGTTTTTTCTAAAACTGCATTTACAATTTAATTAAAAAAGGTTATCAAATATAGTAACTTTATCTATAAGAGCAAGTAAGTGCAATCCAGTGGTGCAATTTATTTTTTTTGTCTCTGAATGTCTCGATTAGAACGAATACCTCCCATATAACGGTTTCGAGTTATTGGACTTTTATCGAAAACGTTTCTAACGATTTCGATTAAACTTGGTGTATGTTATGTAATAATTGATTGTCTTTTGGTAATTGTTGCATAACGTTCCTCCTACCTTAAAAAGAAAACTCCATTTGAACCAAAATATTTTGATGCACTGTTTTGGTTCTTTGTTTTCATTGCAAATGAAACGTCCATGTCAAATTTTGTCGTTGTACCATTATTGGAAAGGGGTTTTCTGAAAAATAACCCTTGTTGCACTGAAAATAGAAATTTACATAAAGAGGACTATGATAGGTACTTATGGTAGTTGTATAGCCTTGGTTTTGATCTCAATAGTTTTAGCATACAAATAAGCTTATTTTAATTAACATTTAAATGATCTCCGAAGGACAATCAGTTTAATAGATATAACTCAATCAAAAATTGCATTATTGATGCAGTTTTTTTTCAAGATGGTGGCCAAAACCCAAATGGGATTGTTTGGGACTTTTGGGATATGAGTAAGGACATTACTCCCAACAATTTCCACCAATAAAAATGCTGTAAAGTTTTTTGTCTGTTACAAAATCTAATAACCTGGGCTACAAAGATTTTGAAATAAATCAAAATTTTGTTCGCCAAAAACTTTATTTAATGGGTAAATCCTAGTACTGCCCAGGTCTGATGAAATAAAAATTAAAAGCGTTTCACACCATTTTATGGGATATTTTACCACTTTTTGAGGAAAAGGGACTTTGCTCTATTTTAGGCGTGAAATAATCAAATATGGTTTCAAACGACAAATACACAATTCCACCATAATGCACTCAAATTGCTAATAGTTAATGTAAATATTCTGTAAAACAATTATTGGCACAAGCGCTAGCGGTTGCAACTGGATTCTTGATTTGTTTGAAGTTTAATTTTACCAGTCACTGTGGCGTATGAGTAATTTTTTTTTATTGAGCATTTTAAATGTCAATGCTCGTAGTCTAAGATCCCGCCACAGGACAACCTAGCCTCATCGCTATACCAGTTGATACTAATATTTTCGTATGGGTAGTGTCTAAAGAAACAGTGTGCACATAGGTTGCCTAGCAATATCCTGCCAAGGCATAGGGTTCCCTAGCATTTAAGTTCAATTTTTTTTTTTTTTTTTTCAAATACCTGACCCAGCTATAGGTTGTCTTGACAGGATATCGGAAGGCAACTTTTGTAAAAATGAGAAGGAACATTTCTCTAAATGTATTTTTCCTTTCGTTTTGCATCCGCAGCACTTTATACTAGCTTAAAAAATAAAATAATAGCTCATCGGCCATTTTTTTAAAGGAATGTCTTATGCGGCAGTGAAAAATAAAAAGAATAGAATGCCATTGAGGTGGAGAGATTATCAATGATCCTTCAGTACAAATCGAAACAGAAAATAATTTGAAAAAAAATTACTTTTATCATATATGCAACAGACAACTGATCGAAAGGAATCAATGAACAAAGATGCAGTAAAAAAAACATAAAAATACCTCCTATAAATTGCATACACGTACATTCCAAGAAAATTATATTAAATTGATCAATGATTAGATGCTATACACTCTTCCTTGCCTTAGTCCTTGAAAGAGTTTCTATAGTCTAAAACATTTCTACATGCAAATAGAAAGGGAAATCACTGCACTTTGATTTCAAGGCGCCTATTTTTTGACTGTCGAAGTCACACCTTTTCCTTGTACTTGTGGCAGCAAAAATAATTGAATGCAAAGCAGTTCCTCCGATGTTGGGTGATTTTATTCTTTGTTTTTTTTTTTTTTGTATTTCTGTTTGCCAAGTATCCACTAATTTCAAATACACCATTCACACCCACACCCAGAATCGTGTCATTCCATCTGTCCAGATTCAGTCGATTAACATTTTTATGTTTAAATAATTACACCTGAAAAACATCGTGTCGACTCGCATCCATAGTATGACAAATTCAATAGTTCACAGTGGGATAGAAGATACCTACTTTTGTTTATTGGTTTTGTTATTAATTTTGATTTCTTTGATAGAAAAAACATAGAAAAATTCTTGTACTTGCATTTTCTTTAGTATTTCGATGTCGACGTGGAGGTTTTAAAAAGAGCGATATTGATATTGAGATTTGTGCCAATTCACAAATTATTGAGGTATCAAAGGGCACGATAGTGTCCAGCCAAGTTCTAGAAACTTTGACACTACACCCTTATTAACAGAAACACACTCAGGCCATTTTCGACCCCCCTCTAACTTCTAAAGAAATTAGGACAGAAATTTTCAATATTTGTTGAGGTAGTCAAGAACACCCAGCTCAGAAAATTTCATACACTAAGCATGAGAAGTTTATGAAATAACTTATTAAGAAATTAGGCCAGGAATTTTCAATATTTGTTGAGGTAGTCAAGAACACCCAGCTCAGCAAATTTCATACACTAAGCATGAGAAGTTTATGAAATACAGAGCTTCAAAAATTGCAAAAACCGTAATCGTGGCAGGGTTGCCGTGGGCCGAAGGGTTGCCAGACGAGCCTAAAGTTGAAAAAAAATAGGCACATATTTTAAGATATTGACTACAGTTGTTGCTCAATTTTGTTTTTTTTTGTTTTTACATGAATAGTTTAACAAGACTTTTATAATACATATATGAAGGTTACCGCAGTTCTAGAGTTGCCGCTCTTTTTTTTTTAATTAAATTTAAAACATGAAATTAACGTACTTTCAGAGGGCTGTATTGTTGATATGTACAACTTTATACCTTCTCGTGCCTTGCGAATATTATATTTGGTTTTTTTTTGGCTAAATATAAAAAAATAAAGTCTTGCAGGGTTGCCGTAGGTCGAAGTGCTTGCCATACGAGCCTAAAGTTTTTGTAAATAGGTATTAGAAAGTTTATCATATTATTTTACTGATTAAACTTTTTTTTTTTACATGAACAGTTTAATCAGAGTCTTATAATATATCAGAGTTGTCGTAGTGCTAGGGTTGCGATCCTTTTTTTGAATAACGCTTTAAATAGATATAAACACAAAATTAACGTACTTTTACTGTTAAAATTGTTAAAAAAGGTTGTTATCTTTTCTTATACTCATATTTTCTTTGATAGTTTTTCTTTGGTAGTTTAGTCTAAAAAATAAAGTCTGGCAGGGTTGCCAAGTGATTGCTTTAACTAAGCGTGAACTTATTAACTGGAGCTTACAATCAATGGTCTTATACGAAACTAACAGTGTCCATGACTCTGCCCCATACACCAGGACTGGGATGATTAAGGCATGAGGCTTCATATAGGGCCTCCTCGTAGTTAGGACAACTGAATTTCATTATAAAAATGGTGTAGAGTTTTTTGTTAATTTATTTTTCCCATCAGCCTATCAAATAATGTGTATGATTTTTTTCCAAATTTACTATGTAAGCTGCCCCAATGTACGGTTGGGCGACGTGCAGGGGCGACATTGTCAGCAACATTAATAGCGCATATTGCACAAATCTGTAAGCTGTAAGCCTTAACTGGCAATGGCGACAATAGATCGATACGATAAAAAAAAACACATACAAAACTATATAATGTAGGTACGTCTATGCTAATTCTCTTGTCCTGGCTCGATATTTATGATTCCAATGTGGCCAATCAACAGCATTCCATTTGCAGCAACAGCATTGCACCGCGCGCACGTTTCCAACGTTTAATACATTTTATATAGTATTTTTCAGTCTCGTGATATCATATCGCGGGATGCAGGCAAAAATAATGAAGTTAACAACGTTTTGTCGAAGACTTAATTTAGACCCGCCAACATCTTGTACACTTGTACAAGTAGTCGATGTCACCTGGAGTTAAAAGAAGGTGGCCAAGCTAAGCTATTGCAGCTACATACATATATTTATACACAATACAGTAGATATCGGTGGTAAAGGCTAATTACTTGCACTTTGTGATTTTTTTTTCTCTCGGCTTATACTATAGGTATTGGTTGGCAGTAGCTTCAAATCAGTTTGTTGCAAGTGTTAATTTACTGCGCGCAAAGTCAATGAATATTTTAAAACTAATGAGGTGGCAGACAATTAGCATACTATTAGCACATTATTATCAATTGAGTCTAATGCTTCTATAAGTCTTTATAAATATTAATAATGATGATAGAAAATGCATAATATCTTAATTGCAAGGCATAAAATAGCAAATAATAGTGCGTGTTGATAGTTTAATTTTATTTGTTATCAAAAGCAAAACAATAAATAAAGGAGTGTTTTAAATTGACATTTTTGACATTTTAAGTGCAGATCGTTTTATGGACGAAATGAAGAACATATTTGTTTTAGTAGGATGGGTATACTAATAGTAAAAACCAAGAGATGTTTTACTTTGTATGCATATTGTTTTTAGAGGGATGAATATATATATATATATATATTTCATTTTAGCTGACCGTGCAGGCGTTGTCCTGCCCTGCAAAGTGGTTTTTATTTTCTGCCTCCATTTAGTGCCTATAACACAAAGGTAGCATAGGCAAATAAGTTTGTAAGTTTTCTGACGCGTGAATATTAGGGTGGACCACAATTTCAACTTTTTGGTATTTCAGAATTTTTCTCAGATTTAAAAAATTATATTTAGAGGTCGAGAGCATCGATTTTATGCAAAATGGGTTCATTTTCGAGTTTTATATTGTTTAAAAATACAAATAACTGGTTTCAAAAAATGTTATTTATATAAAAATAATGTATAGAGAAAATGTTGTTAAATAGCAATTTTTATTCCTCAATACAAACTAAAATTGATAGTTTTTAAATTTTTTTTAAAGTTGACTTATTGTTAAAACATTAAACATTACATTAACCCTCAAAACAACCTTTAAATGTTCTTTTAAAGAGTTGAAAATATTTTTGATTAATTGCCTGATTAGCTAAGAAGAGATCTGTTAACTTTGATTTTAGGTTGCCTTCATCAAGAATTTATATTTAAAAAAAAAATTTAATAAAAAAACAAAACAGTGAATTTCTTCAAAATTGTTTAATATCATCACGTCCCTGGTTAAAAAAAACCGTCAATACCTTCATATATCTACTAGATATAATTCAGGTATTCCGAACACGATGGTTACTTTAGTTTTTCTAGGTTAGCTCAAATAAGAAAGATTTTCTCCTTTAAAATTTTAGTGTTAAAAAGCAGGAATTAATGATATTTCGAGTCAAAATTTTGTGTTAATTAATTTTATATCGACGTTTATTGATCAAATGCATGTTTTTTCAGTAAAATTTCAGTTTAAAGAAGATATTTTATGAACAATATTATCAATTTTATACTTTAAAAGTTTTTTTTTCGGAAAAAAACCTGATTTCTTAAAATTTGTAATAATAAAAACTTTATTTATTTCATCGGGGATTTATTAAGTCTCAATTCTATTGTTTGGATAAAAAAAAATTATCTAGAAGCTATTTCGTACAAAAAAAACATCAATTTTTAACAAAATTAAATTTTTTAGTCAGTTTTTTTTTTTTTTTTGAAAAAATAATCCGTCTGAATGGTCCCATAAAAATTTAGTGAAATTCAGATGAGTATCATTGGAGTTATAAACAATTTGGTATTTTTTTTTTCAATTTTGTCCTTTTTTTAAATGCGCGCTGTTTCCTTATTTGAACTCATTCATAACTTCCTGCTTTTTAGACTTATTTTTCTATGTTCCGCGGTTTTGCACTAGTATTACGCACTTTTTCACGGTTTTACGCGCTTTTGACCGCAGTATTTTTTTATTTCTACGATGTTTCAAATTGTATTCTGCGATTGTCTTAGCCAAAACGACAAGCAAACGAATCGCTCTAGAAGCTCATCATGCAAAGTAAGATAAAGAGCGGAGAACTTGGAGAAGTTTAAGGTTTAATAAAACGGCAATTGTAACTTCTAGACGCTGTCATTTTTTTGTCAAAATTACAATCGTAACAGAAGTGAATGTTTTGGTTTGTCGAAAACAAAATTAAATTTTATTAATTATGAAATCTGTTAGTTTTTCGAAAAATAACTTTCAAACTCAAAATTTAAAAAAAAAAAAAATTCAATTTTTCTTATATTAATTATAAGCACTGTTTTTGGTTTTAACGAATTTTTCAGTTTCAAATAAAAGTTGAAATTTTGTGGAGTTTATTCATAATTCCCAAAAAAACACAATTTTTAATTAAGAATTAGTCATTCAAAAACCTCTTGTTGCTTCAACAGACAAGATTAAGGAAACCAAGATATATCGTACCCAACCCAAATCTTATAAATTCCTCCATAAACAAATATCTTGATAGAGTAAATTCATTCGTATGTACCTAAGTTATCTTATGAAGATCAATAAAATGCACTCATAGAGCATGAACAATGCGTTTAATGAGACGTTCCTTTCCTACATCTGCATTTCTTGTCAATTTGAAATGCCTTTGCAAGGGAACTTTTTATAATGGCATATAATGGCATAATCTGTCATTCAAAGCAAGAATGCATTTAAGTTTTCAAGGCGTGCAACAGAGATAATCTTCCATCACTATTGATACAATTTTGTTCTTCTACATGGCTAAACTTCCCATTCCCACCTTAAATAATAAATCTATCTTATATGGAAACCTTCGGGTAGTTCAAAGTCAAAATCATATGCAACTTACCAGTATACACCACATATCGATCGATTTTTTTAGATCAATTGTCGATTCAAATATTTTGTTCCCTTCTTGCAGACAGCTTGTGTCAAATGGATTTCCATGTGCACTTTATGTTCATAATGTGCAAATAAATCACTGAGCGATTTATATTAATTTATTAAGAAAAAATCTAAGAAAATAAATGAGATCATTTATCGGAGAGCAGCACGTTGAAAATTTGTAGCAGTTGGATAATGTAACAATAATAATTACTAATGGCAGCTATTCATAATATTATCATTGGAATCGTGGTTTTAATTACATGGTATGTCACAATTTGTCACAATGGGGCGTGTTTATAAGTTGCAATTGTTTTGTGCTTTACTGAGAGATTTATAATAAATTGTAAACAATTTATTATTTTGCTGTGCATGGTGACTTGAAAGGAGGCTATTACATCATAGGTGCATTGTTTCAGAAAGGATGACGGGTTTTCAACTCAATTGCACTGGATTATAATAAGATTTATCTTTTTTGGAAAACAAAAATGATTTTCTTAGACTATGAAAAAACCACCCAACCAATCAACCCCATCAATTTCCTTGACACTCGAAATGTTTCTAACATGTTATGGCTCCCCTACACGATGGCTTATCAGGATTCTCAGAATAGATGAAGAACAGTTAACCAACAATAATTGTAAACAAAAAGAAGGTAGAACAGTTGGCCAACCAACGGTCATTCTCGTTAATTGAGCGGAGCGACTCTTCAAAAAAAAACAAAAATTGTGCGCAGAAGATTTAGTTAAAGATTTCTTTCTTAAATTCATGTTGAGATCAATATCCGATCCATAAAACTGTAAAGTGAAAAAATATTTGGGTTGGGGTCAAAATCCTGAAAACCCAAAACTCGAAAACCCAAAATTTCGCATAAAATCCCCAAAAATTCTATAAAATGTAAAATTTGCGCAAATATCTATTCTTTGACAAAAACGTTAGATAGCCAATGAAAAACGGACAAAAAATAAAATGCACGACTGGATCCTCATGTAGTTCAAGGCTATTATGTATTAACTTAGATTGCAAATTTTCTAACTTCTAAACAATAATTTGTTGTTATTGTTCATAGAGCTGGTGAATGAAAACGAGGTTGGGAATCCAAATTTTAGGACAACTACTCCAGCTACCAAGCTCCTCCAGTTTTAAATGTTGATGAAATTGCACGGGTTTGACTTTTACGCTGAGCTAACAAAGATAAGAAGAAGTATGCAAGCGAAAAAGGTTCAGCTGAGACCATTACAGTGGAGCTATGTTAACTAAAATTAATGATTAATCATTAATGAGGCGTATTCTAATGTGAAAAAAAATGCCATACAAGATTACAAAATCCAGGAAAACTCTCCAAAAATGAAAGTGTTGCCTTGCAGCTCAGCCAAATTTACTTTCTAATTATATGAAAGAGTGCTAAAAGTGAGGTTATTCAAGTGTTACGGACTGTATAAATTTGGAGTGATTCTGAAGGTGTTGTTTTTTTATTTCCTTGAAAAATACTTGCTTTGCCAAGTTTTAACCACGACGAGAAGTGGTCGATGAATATAACAATAAGTGTTCAAAAACATGAACCTTAACTACCACAGGTAAATAAAAATGACATCTAGGAATGCTTGGCACCACTGTGTTTTTTCATAATTAAGGGATTACATTTTAAAATCTAAGAGAACACACGAGTATCTAAATGTCTAAAGAAAATAAATTTAATTACACTTGACTTAAGACTCTTCAATTTTTGATGTAACAAAAAAAAAATACATATCATAACTCAAGAGCCAGCAGCAAATTAAGCAACAGATAGTCTCGCCAGTACTGTGCCACTGTGCATTGATTCAATATATTCGACAACAGTGTATAATATAGCTTCGCAAACGACTCGCAATGGGATTTATAAATACTTTGTTTTTGTGTACACATGCGGCCTTCTAGACTCAGGATTACCAGATAAGGTTTTTTACTCTTTAAAAAATCATTTCTTTAGAAGATACATATTTGTGACATTGATTTAAATTAGATTTTTTTACGTTTTTATAAAATCGATTTTTTTTTCGAATCTTACAACTCACAAACATTAAAATGTGGTATAGATCATTAATTATGTCGATTTTTGTTCCAAAAGCAAAATAGCTTATGGTGAAAATGAACATTCACATTCACATTTTGTTCAAATACAGGTCACTCCCTCGCAAATCATGCAAAAAAAACAGGTTAACTGTATCAAAAACTTTTTTTTTAAACTTGTATGGCGTATGAGTAGTTTTTATAAAAAAAAATTTTTACATTGATTTATGAAATATTTAAAGTAAGTTATAAGCTCCAAATAAGTGCGGAACAACGACTTAGTATACTAAATCGAAGTCAATAAAACAAAAAAAATAGCATACATATTATTGTTATCTATACGTATAAAACAAAACAAAACAAAAAGAAATTAATGCATTTCCAAGACCGACTTCAATTCACACTTATGAATATGATTTTCTCTTTCAATGCAAAATATATAAGATTTGACTTTTCTGAATCAGAAAAATTCTATTACGTACATTTCTTTTAAATCGATTTTTAAAAAATGTTATTGTTTGGTAGAAAAGAGCTCTCTTAGATTTGAATGACCTGGTAAAACTTTTAAACGTTTAAGCCAATTAGGTTTGAATTTTTAGTACTTATTCTTACATAATATAAGACCAGAAATCAGATTTGTGTTTATTCATCAATGCATACATTTTAAAGGTTTTTTTAAATTTTAATCACCATAAATTTCAAAATTCCGTACTTATTGGGATGTACACTGCAAAAAATACCTCTAATTTGAAGGAGATTGTAATTTTTATACTTTTGATATTGGACACGTTGATTAAAAAGACACGTTGATGTAAAAAAAGCATTAATCACTGAAAAAAACAATAAAAAAACATTTTTTCTGTTTTTCAAAAAGGACTGATTTTTATGGATTTTTGAAAAAACTTCTTTTGAAGAAACCAGAAGTCCTATGAAAAATTGGTTGAGACATAAATTACTTGTAATTTCTTCTGCTTTTCAACTATACGCAAAAAAAAAACAAGTAGGTATTTTGAAGTTTTTTTGATGATTTCTCATGTTTCCCGTGATAAAATTGTATGAAGAGCTTCAAATTAGTTCTCAGCACCCCAAAAACATAAAGTTAGCCATTGAAAATTATTTCTTCAGAACTTTTCACCACTAAATACGCTTTGACTGGACTACAGAGAATATTTCGGTCAAATAATAAATTTCAATTTGTAAAATCGTTTGCGTGGAAAACGAATTGTAAAACGATTAAAAATAATTTAGAAAGATGAAATGCAGTTCTTTCACATCACTTTAACAATTTTGTAACAAAGTATTTACCAGTGAAGAAATTCGACGTTAAATGTACCATATCTTAAAAACGTGATGTGCTAGAGTAGTTTTAACTTCAGATTCGGATTCATTCAAAATCCTTTAGAAAAGTATATTTTGGTTTGAAGGCGATTTTCGTTGCAGACCAGTCGTCGAATCAGAAGCAAAATGTCCTATCACAAAATCTAGAGTTTTGCAGAAAAGCGATTTGAAATATTTTTATTCTTAAAAAAATTAATTTTCGTCTAGAGTTTATGCGAGGAGCTTAAAGTCGAATGGTATAATTAGTTTTTGCATAAAAATATATTCCTATTCTTGTGTTTTTTTTTCAGCAGTGCTTGAAAAAGTGTCGTTTTGTATTGAAATGCACCAATAATTTAATATTGTTCGAATTTCTCGGCAGTTCAAAATTATATTAAAAAAAAACAACACTTAGTCGCATTAGAATAAAAATTATCTAGGATTTTCGAAAAAAACACAAAGTATTGACAAAGTGACACTTCTTCGCTGCTAAAAATAAAAAAAAAATTAAGTTCCTAGCTTGTATTTTCTCAAGCAAAACGACATACCTCGGATAATGCCATTTCACATTTTGATAAGTAAAATAATTATGACATAAAACTAAATATATCATTTTACTAGTGAGTAATTCAGCGATAATACATCAAACGCAAAACGACACTGTTGCCCTCACGCCTTCAGTTTGAGAAGTATTTATATGACAGTAAGACCAAAAATTTGCATTTTTTTTTTTATTTTTCTGTATTCTTAACTCAAAATCGCTAAATTTTGAGATATGACACTTTGCTTTTGAGGCGACGCAGTGTAATAGGGGTGATTATTTAAATTTTGTATGTTTTAAAATCGAAAGACCCCAAGAAAAGATAAGCCATCATAAAGAGCAAAAAATTATACAGTAAGTTGATTTATCTATTGTTGGCAACCATAATATTATTATAAACCACTCACACAAAATGAAAAAAAGTATCTTTGTGTATGCATTTGTGTGTAGCCAAATGGAAATGGTATACGCAAAAAGCAACACATGTTTAGAGTAATCTCAACATGTGGATAGATACAATATAGTTGCATACACTCTCAAAACGATCAAATAATTTTTCGGTTTATTTTTATTAAGCACTTAGTTTCGTCGGTTCTTCTGAAATTGTCGGACTTTTGTAGTCTGTTTGGGCAAAAAAAAACTCTTTTTTTTTTTTTTGTTTTAATTCTTAAAGATACCTACTTACTATTCTTAATAAAAATGATTATCACGCAATGAAGTATGCTCGTAAATAAATTGTATTCAACGCAAAAATAATTATCATTACTCATTGCGGAAAGTTCAAGTGAAATTGTGAAAAGTGAAGGTAAGGGCATAAACTCGCAGTCGGGGGGTATTTATTAACGATACGAATACAACACATCAACAAGTTTGCAACATAAGCAAATCGGCATTTTAAGTTTCCTTTCCTACCGCTAAGCTACCATGTGAACTCTGAGATTGAATGAGCACCAGAGAAATACATCATTTGTCGACTTTTCTTCATTGCAACCGCATGTTTTTTTTTTCTTCTTATAACTATTATTATGTTGTATATGTAGATCGCACGCGCAGGTAATTAACATCAAAAATTGTGTTTTCTAAGTTCGATTACATTCCAAGTGAACACAAATAATGAACACAAGCAAAGGGTTCCACTTCCAATGTTACAAATTACAATACCTACGGTCTACGGATAATATAAAAAGTGTAACTTTAGAACGAAACAAACTGTGGATTGTGTAAGCAACATCGATGACGGAAATCTATCAACAATAACAACGATTCTCATGTGATTATTGTATTGATATCTTTATTTTATATTGACTTTTAATAAGATACATTGTGTGGATTTGTGGTTGTTGTCGGTTTTGGGAAGCCTTAGAAATTAAAAAGAAGAAGAAAAAAAAAACACATGAGACTAATTGAAATGTTGCTTTTATAATATTTATTTATTTTTCAAATGTGAGAACTACGACCGGAAATTGTGGTAAAAGATACATGACTACATCTAGGGATCTAAATAGTAGGTATATTGTGCAGCTGGTTTTTGTGGCGAACAAATGTGTATTTACATCAGTGAGCGGCTTGAATCAATATGTTGCAACCACAGAAATATACCTACATACTGGAATTGGTCGATTACACTGGTCTGCAACAAAAATCGCCTTTAAACCAAAATATACTATACTTTTTTAAACAATTTTGGAATGCTTTGGAAAACTTTTACGCAATTTTACAATTAATGGCAATTTTTTTCTTGCGATATAGGTACTATATATCCAGTTATGCATTCGTACAAAAAAAAAGTTGTGATAACAATCAAACATGACAGTACGATAGCAGAGAATGAGAAAAAATTGGGTCTGTCTGCCTGTCTGTCTGTCTGTCTGTCTTTCTGTCTGTCTGTCTGTCTGTCTGTCTGCCTGCTTGCCTTTCTGTATGTATCAGAAGCCACAGCCTAAACGGATGGGTCGATTTGCTTCAAACTTGATGAGTGGCGTTTTTTGGAAACTATCCCCAGACGCTTTTTGAACTATTTTGTTTACCAAAAACAACGGTACCTGTCATATACCGGTTTTAGAAAAACTCATTTATCTCAAAAATGGTTCCTACGATTGTGATTTAAAAAAATCATGATCATTTTTTGGATGCGAACTATTTGAAAAATTACTCTTCTTGGAACAGCAAAGTGTGTGTTCGTAGTGCATTCTCTTCAGAAACACATCATGAGAGGATTATATAAGAAAAAAATTAAAAAAATTGTTTTTAAAAATAGTTTTCTAATGAAAGTTATTATATAAATTAGATAATGTACTTTTTTATCAACTCAGTCTCATTTTAAGAGCTGTTTTAGTAATTGAAAACACTTATTCAAAAAACTAATAAAGTTTACAAATTTTAAAATGACCTTAACCTCAAATCTAGCAAGTTGGAGAAAGTATAATAAAATTTGGTTTAAAACTCCAAATTTTCATGAGAATCAGAAGAGTTTGTTCAAATATTTTGGGTGAAAGGATTGCCATTGACAGCTTATTTAAGTGTGAAATTAACTTATTTGTAAAATTGTAACACATACCAAATTAAATGCTTATAAAATATTGTAGTTACCATTATGTCAAACTTTTGATTTGAAAAGTGCAGCACTCACGCTTCTTTAATTTAATATTTCAAACATATTTCAATGCCAGACATGAATTATTATTATTATTCTCCCTCTTTGGATGAAATTCATTATTCGAAGCGACTATGAAACAATAACTAAATTAGGTTTAATAGATTCATCAATGCAAACCCCTTTAAAAACGATTCGTACTCTTACAGATACTGTTTAGTCGAGACTTGAGTTAAATAGAGACAAATTGTTATAAGTTTTTGGGAAAATTATGAGCCGAAAATTTAGAGGTTTTTGGTGCATCCATGCAGTTAGCACAGATCTTTCAAAGCCGCAAATATTGGTCCTACACTACTGGTTTCTATCTTAACATGGAAAAAAATCAGTACAGTTCAATTTTGTTGCGACCTAGAATGCATCTTGAATGGCTGGGCTAATTGAATTAAACAAACATACAAATATATTTATTTTTTTTAAGTTATTTTTATTAATTTTCAGAAATTAAATTTTTAAAAATGCTTCAAGCAGCTATGTCCAAGAGAAAAACACTCATATTCTCATGCTTTGGCATAGCCATCGGTCTATGCATTGGCACAGTACTAAAAAACTATCGAGCCCTAGAAATAGTTAAAAGATGTAATCTCAAGCCTGGTAATCCTAATTCACCATTGGACATAATTGGAATGAAACACAATGAAACAATTTACAATTCACAAAAGAATTTGGTTTTTGTTGGCGTTATGACGGCGAAAAACTTTATCGAAGGTCGTGCGAAAGCTGTTTATGATACTTGGGGCAAAGAAGTACCAGGACGTATTGCTTTTTTTAGTGCCGAAGGTTCTTATTCCGATGAGCTGCCAGTTATTGGATTGAAAAATGTCGACGACAGATATCCACCGCAGAAAAAATCTTTCATGATGCTCTATTATATGTATGAGCATTTTATTGATAAATTTGAATGGTTCATTCGGGCAGATGATGATGTTTACATGGAACCAGATAAATTGGAACGTTTTTTAAGATCCATTGATAGTTCGAAGCCACAATTTATTGGTAATTTCTTGAAGAGTTTTCATTTTGGAATTCGATACATAATGTATTTTGAAATTTTTATTTTTACCATCAGGTCAAGCTGGAAAAGGAAACAGTGAAGAATTTGGTCTACTGTCACTGGAGTTCGATGAAAACTTTTGCATGGGTGGACCAGGAGTTATATTGAGTAGTGAAACATTGCGAAGAGGTATTCATTTACGAACAAAAAAAAAATAACTTCTTAAAATGTTACACAAAAATAAAATGTTTTTCTTTTAGTCGCTCCGCATATACCAACGTGTTTGAAAAATCTGTACAGCACACATGAAGATGTAGAAATAGGACGTTGTGTTCAAAAGTTCGCTGGAATACCCTGTACATGGAACTATGAGGTTTCTAATTAGTTGCTAGTTTAAAACTAACAATCATAATAAATGAAAATTCGATATTTTTCAGATGCAATACATTCTGAGGCATAATTCTAGTGGAAAAATGGCATTCACTGGAAGTTTAAAGCGTAAAGAAATACACAACGCTATTTCATTGCATCCCATTAAACAAGGACCACTTATGCATCGGTTACATTCATATATCCAGGTTTGTTGATACCTTTAACGGATTTTGGAGTCCAATACACACCAACATAGTTTCGACACTTGCTTAGATTCTCAGACATTTCAGGTCTGTGGCGTTACCCTAAAGCAACAAAGGGTTTCCGTTACTTCGCGGTATCGTGTACGGTTTCTGGAAATTTACCTAAGTTCTCTCTATCTATTTCCTAGTTGAAGAATTTCCACTTCTTAGACCTATAAAGAACCCAATTAGCGAAACAGTCACGACTTGGTCTTTAAGCTGAAAGAATTATTTTTCCATGTTTCGGACAGCATTCCAAACGCATCCTTTGCCTTCCCGATACAGCAACACGCAAATACCTCTTAATTTTTCACATTTCAGATCTTACACATTAGGTGTTGGGTTCCACCTTCTGAGCTGGTCCTCATCCGAATGGAGCAGAGAATCTTCTAAATGTTTTCACCGTATAGTGTTTAGAGCTTTGTATGTCTTCAAACTGTGTAAGTGATCCAATACACAGTTCAGCGCTGTCGCTTTGATTTGCGGCCTCTTCTGCTTATTCAGACAATGCGTTGACGTAATTACACTTATCACGTCGCACGTTGCAGTAAACTTTTGCAATACGCACTCTTTAAGACCCATTTCACACGTAGCAGGCGATCCGCTAAACAGCCTAGTTAACCGGTCGTAGAAACACATTCTTATGGGCGCTTTCGGTTTGATCGTGTGAAATTACGGCCAACCGCAATCACATCTGCACTGTCATCTCTGGGGGTGGAAAAGTCGCTTGGAGATTTGATCAATCAAATGCTAACCACCAGGATTATCAACTCAAAGCTAGGCGATTTTTCTGCAAAAAGATCTGTCATTAGAGGGACGCCGCAAGGTGGTGTCTTATCTCCCCTTCTCTGGAACTTAGTAGATAGAAGTAAATGAACTGCTCGTCCTTAGAAGCGGAGAGCTACAGAGTGATTGCCTATGCAGATGACATTGCCATTGCCGTATCAGGAAAGCATCTTAGCTTCCTAAAAGATCTCTTACAATTTGCCTTAAACAAGCTCACAAGCTGGGCCGATCGGTGTGGACTTGATGTCAACCCGCACAAAACGGATCTTTTCCTCTTCTCTAGAAAATACAAAATTCTCCATAAGTAAATTGCTGCTCAAACATGAAAATATACAAAACCTGGTGGTGGGAATTGATTCCCCACTTTCTCTTTACATGTTCTATCGAAAAGACGAAGACTCTATCTGGGATACTTCTATGGTCTATGGTCTTAGTGTATCGGCGCTCCTGCCGGTAGCCACGTTAACCTAACCCAACCTAACCTAACCTGCCAACCAGGCCATTTAGCCCAGATTCTCTCTGCTGCTCGAGTAACTGCTAAGCGAGCTTTAAGCAGTTTTCTGGGACAGCCAAGCACTGTTTCTTAATGGTTCGCAACACACTACTCTTTCAGCACCGGCTATAAAAACATTTTGCACAGCACAAAATAGATTTTCGATGGAGGCAGATTGTGTGCTTCTGATTTCCTTGAAAAAGATGGTTCCACAATTGTTCTTATTTTCTATTCGTTCAATATTCGCACGGCAAGTGAATTACGATTGGACAGGATCCGTATTCGGCAGTTACTACGAGTTGGTAAAATAAGCACAATTGATGTGTAGAAAATGAAGCGGTTCACTGGGTGTCGCCAAGTTTATCCCGGTCAGTGCCTTAACATTAAATCTTTTAACAGAATAACCTCCCCACTGACTTATCTCCCACATACTTTCAATGTTCAAAAACAAACATAAGTTCCGGCATTCAATAAATTAATTCTAATTCTTTTAAATTTTTACTCCAAGGGCTTAAAGGCAGAGGAAATTCGTCAGGAATCATTACTACTTCATAGAGATATTGCACGGATGGGAAAGCTTCTAGAAATTCCAAATGAAAGTAAATTCCTCGTTCCAGGTATATCATTAATTCCAGAAATTGAAAATGGCAACCGTTACTTTGAAGATCACAATATATTAGGTAAATTACTATAAGAAAATCCTTTAATAACTGTTGAAATTAAAACTTCCTTTCTAGGCATTAGTCCCGATTTAAACAAATTCACACCATCATCAACAGAAGATCTATTGGAATGGTCATTCATCGCCAGAAGTCTTTACTCAACTGATCACTCAAATCCAAAGCACAAAATCGATTCAGCAACACGTGAAGGCTTAGAAGATGTAATTAACGAAGTTATGGAAAATATAAATAACTATTCGCGACAACGAGGACGTGTCATTGAATTCCGTGAATTGCTTTATGGCTATTCTCGACTAAATACTCTTCACGGACAAGATCTTATATTGGATCTTCTTTTAATATACAAAAAGTATAGAGGCAAAAAGATGACAGTACCAGTACGTCGGCATACGTACGTTCAAAGATCATTCACTGGAACATTTGTAAAGGAGTTCGAAGAAGATTTCTATAATGTAACTCTGCAAAAAAGTAAGAATTTTTGTAATTATTTTTTATATTTTTTTGATCAAAAATTTGAATACTTTATTTAAGGTCTCTTCAAAAATATGTTCGATAAGGGAATTCAAAAATTTAGCAATTCATTCACGATCCCAGGATTCAGCAATAACGATCCTAGCTCACATCTTATCAACAAATCTAAAATAACATTCGTGTTGCCTATTTCAGGGCGTTATAATACTTTCAAACGGTTCATGGACAATTATGAAGACGTGGCAATTAAATTAGACACAAATTGCGATTTGGTAATTGTTATGTTTGGAAATCAAACCTCCGTGCGTGAGCATTTTAAGTTAATTCGAGAATTACGTCAGAGAAATATTTACCAACAAATTCATTACATTCATCGCAACGAAGAATTCTCTAGAGGTGTTGCTCTTGATTCAGCCGCTAGATCGTCATTTATTCAAGAAAATGATATTATTCTCTTCATTGATGTTGATATGGTTTTCAAATTGGAAACATTACAAAGAATACGTATGAATACAATTCAAGGCAAACAAGTCTACCTGCCAATTGTATTTAGTCAATACGATCCCAGAAGACGAAATTCAGCCAAATTGCTTGTGAGTGAAATAAACAACGATTCTGGATACTTTCGGCAATATGGTTTTGGAATTTGTGCAATATACAAATCGGATATATTGGATCCTGATATAAATGGATTCGATAGAGATATTACCGGTTGGGGTCTGGAGGATGTTAAATTTCTAGAGAAAATTGTCAAAGTTGGCAATCGCCAAGGTTCATTTTTGGTTAATACTGCTGATGTACCAAGTGGGTATAATGAAGCAGCGGAAAAACATCGACGTTTGAGCATTTTCCGTGCTCCAGATCCTTCGATGGTACATGTGCATCATGATATTGTTTGTGATATCAATTTGGAAGCGCAACAATACAATATGTGTTTGGGGACAAAAGCCAACACACTTGGCAGCACAAAACTAATGGAGGATATATTTTTAAGTAACAAAGCGAATATAGATTTTATAATTGATTATAATAAGAAAAAAGAGGAAAGATAGAGTAAGATATTTTCTCGTTGTTTTGTATGATTATAAATACATTTGGCATGTAAAACCAATGATTAGTTTTTATAATATTTGTGGGTAATTCCGTAAGAATTCCAAAATGGCGAGTGTCTTACTGAGGAAAAGTAAGATTTTTATGTGCCAATAAAATTAAGTACACCTACTTATGGTTTTTCTACATAGCCAGTAGAGGGGTTATAAAAAGTTGTTTTGGGACACCCTGTATCTCTAGTATTATTTAGTGTAAGTGAAAGTTGATTTCAAGATTCTATTTTTATGTGAAAGAAAATCATAATTTTTAAATTTATTTTTTACTTATTTCCTCGCATGAATATGTAGGTACATTTGGAGTGAAATTATTTTTTATACAGTTGAATAATTTTGGCTCTTTCAACACGAATCTTTGTAAATTATTGTTTTTTTAAGTACGAATAAAATTAATAAATTCTATTTTAAATAAAAGTGTTCCTAACGATTTTGATTTAAATTTGTGTGTCTAAATTTGTTAGTAGGTTCATACTTTTGAAATGATGGAAACGTTTGTAAAAATTCTACTAATGGTACCCGTACCACAAATAGAACTGTTTTTTTTTATTATTGACTCTTAAACGACATAACGTGACCCTAAGAGCAAGTACGTGCGACCGGTAATACATTTTCCAGACGAATTTTCATACTTATTTAGGAACAAACACGTCTTCAATTTGGAACCGTCTTCAATTTGTGAGTCAGTTGAAGAATATAGTCAAATCAATAATTGTGAAGACAGCACGTTGCTTATACCATTCACATGGAATGGAATACAACTTTAAAATGAATATTCCAACATGAGAACGACTCAAAACAACTCAAAGTTATCCTTTATCCTTTAGAAAAATCAGAAAAAACCATTCTTTTTAAAAAGACGTTTTCACCCAAAAACACACATATATTTTAGCTCATCAGAATACATCTAGTGACTTGAATATACAAAAAATGCGAAAAGGATGTTGGGTTTGCAACAGTCTATAACAGAATACATTAAGGAAAACCTTTATATAATTTTCAATGATGAGTGCTTTCACCTTGGTAAAGAATAACATCATAAAGTATATTCAGTGTTGAGTAGTAAAGTGTGAGCAAATAATTTATATTAAGGTCAATCCATGCTTTTTTGATGGCATCAGTTAACTCCTCTTTGGTATTTTAAAGTTTTCTGACTCTTTGATCTTGCGCGTTATCTATCCATAAACATTTTTAATGATATTCAGTCATGAAGACTGTGGGGACTCAAGTAAGGAAACATTTTGACCTTTAATTTACTTTCTCACTACCCGAGAGATATGGATGGGTATTTTATCTTATTGCTATGTCTAAGACAGATCTAGAAAAATGTTAAAAAATTGTTCTTTTTTAACGCACCGACACAAGAAGCATTTTTCATTTTTGAAGAAAAAATAGTGTAGTTCTTCTACTCATCACTCCACCCTTACATCATTATAAACGATCAAATTGGTGCGTTTCCTTTCTAGAATCATAATAATAATAAATTAAAGCCGTCGGGTCGCTTGCAAGTTTAATATTTTTCCATCAGAAAAACCATCCCCGATTCCACTTTTTTTTCTCTAGTATCATAGTTGCTGTATAAAAGTAAAGAGACACTTTGGGGTTTGGTATTAGGGATATTTTGTTAGTATGATATGTTTCACGGTTGAAAAACTAGCTGTAACATGCGATTAACCCTTAAGTTTTGCAGCAGAAAAGTGTGAATTCGAAGTAGTTTTGAGGATTGCCTATCTATCGGTGGCTGACGTGGCCACTTAAATTTTAGGCGAATCGTATGAGAATAACGACCAGAGAAAATAGTCCAAAGATGTGATATCGCACTATCTAGGCGGCCACGAAGCGTAAAATTAAGTGCACACCAAAATCATTTCTCAAAAAGTCCATTGTTTCACGAGCGGTTTGACTCGTAGTGCCGTCTTATGGTCTCGCTGACCTCTGGTCTTAACAAGAAGGCGCTACAAGCCATAAACCACATGAAACAATGGACTTGTTGAAAAAATATTTTGGTGAGCACGGTAAATTGGCCACCTAGATCGTGCGATACCATGTGAAACGTAGGGTAAATTATGAACTAGTTTTTTTCAAGTTAATTGCATCTATATATTACTGATCAGATCATAAAAGCCCAAAAAAAATAACATTTTTATAAACTTACGGAATGCTTACTATAATACGCAGCCAGCATCCATAAATTTTCAACTTACGAAAAAATAAAATTGTCGTGTCATAAAATAATATTATTTTTTAATAACAATAAAAATAAAAGAGCTTTGAAACAAATTTTGAACTTTTAATTTTAATTGATTTTGTTATGCTTCGAAAACGAACCCGATCGCAGTAGGTTGATGCGACTGTTGTCCAATGATGTAAGAAAAGTGAAATTCTCTACTGAAGAGCTCATATTGAGTGTCATATCTTACGACTTTAATCGCCGGCCGCTTTCCTATTTTTCCAAACTAATGTAAAATGGTAAATATTTTACTAATAATGCATATTATGTATATTTATAAACGTTTAAAGTATTTATTACTTGCCTAAGTGCTATTAAAAATAATTAAAAAAAAAAAAAAAAAACAATAACGTGAACACAATTCACATAAACTCAACCGGCTCAATGTCCAACAGCGCCAAGGTCATATTAAATATTTGTCTCACTGCTTTGAGTAGATAGATTCGGGCATAGACGTGTGGCATCAAATGAGCTCTGGTTTCCTGAGAAATTAAAAAAAAAAAACAAACAAAGTTGAAACCAATGTTGTGACGGTTACAAAAACCTACCGTTAGTATACGAACACGTCTATAATAAACACTGAATGTTGAAACCAAACCATCCAAATATTTTATCAAGCAATGAATGCTACACGATCCTGAATCAAAGTTTTCTGTACACCGATTGATAAGATTTGGAAAACCAAATATATATCCATACACCAATTCCCATTCTTCCTGAAATTTGTATTTTTATGTTTTTTTTTTTTTTTTTTATTCAAGAAGAAAAATATTCGTTTACCTCATTGGAAAGCAAACTAAAATCTATGTCTTTTAAGGAAGGTAATTTTTCGTAAATGCCTTCTGTGACCTTCTGATCGAAAGTCCGTAAAAGTGTTTCTAGTCGAGCAGAGTTGTAGAGAATAAAAGATGCACCTGCAACAATAATATAGTTTCTTTCTAATTAATTTCTTTTTTTTTAGGAAATTCCTTAAAACTTAAAAGTTAGAAGTTAAACGCATAAAAACATTTTATTTTGATGCAAGGTGTAAGGAAAAAAAAGTTTTGAAATGAAACTGATAACTGAAGCCCAAAACCAAAGTAAGTTAAGCAAAAAAAAGAACAATGCACACAAAATTAAGTAACAAATTGTGATGAGTAAGAAAAAATCAAAAAATAGACATCAGATTGGTAGTATATAAATATAGTAGTAAGTAATTAAAACACTTTTTTTTATAAGACTTACCCTTCGTACTGCCTTGACCACTTCTTATCATGTGAACTGGACTTGACTGCTTAACTTCAAGTAAATCAACTGTTACAGCTGCTTCTCCGAGTCTTGCAAATAGTTCGCAAAATTTTTTGTCATCTTTGACGCGTATTCCATATTTATGCATGGCCATTAGTCGCATGTCTGTTGATCGAAGACTGAAAAAGAAATCAATTAAATATTTAAATCTACGCTTAGTTTCGAAAATAAAAAAGAAATCAAGATCAGTAGTTTATGTAGTAAATCTTTTACAAAGAAACCCTTAAAATATTTTTATTTTTCGGACTGTAAAATATCAGTCGAGTGTTTCCGAATAAAACCAAGGTTGGAATTCTGTATGGATTACTAGGATCATTGTATCTTTCAAGACGATGCATGGAGAGAAAATATGTCAACATATCTCTGATCAATGATCAGTTGAAAGTTGGGTCGTAAAAGACTGCTGGCCTAAACCTACCTTAGTAGGATATCTAAGTGAGATTGGTAATCGAATGGTTGGTTTAATGGCAGGAATGTTGTTGGGGACCAATGTGCGAGTCTTTTTCTCAACAAAGTTACGTGAGATTCATTTGACTCTGGTCTTATTGCCTCTGTTTATTTAATGGCTATTATACCTCAAACTGATAGCATAGATAAATTAGTGATGGTAAAAGTGAGCCAACGCATAAGTGAACAAACGCATAGCTTATTTTCCAGCTTCCATTAAGCGTGTTAGTCCAGCAAAATACCTCAAAGTGGTAACCGTGAAAGTTACCTGCTTATGACCTAATTATCTCTGCTTGATTGAAGTGATAACTTCAATCAAAAGATCCTTTTCTTGATATCATTCACATATAGGGATGTTGAATGTTTATTACCATTACCCAATTTAGGAGCCGTATATATGGCTAGCCAATGGTTTAAGCTCCGGCTTCCATTCCGAATCGCAGGGCTCGAGCGAAGTTTCTCCCGATGGGAATTCTTGCCCCTGAAACTTAACCTCGCATGCAGCAAAAACAGATATCGCTCATATCTTAAGAGAATGAAACATGAGAATTAATTTCTGACAAAAGTGACTCAGCGGACGGACTATCACATCAATGGTACTGCGGATGTCAATGCAGTTTGGCTTTAACCATTCAAACGTGGCCGTGGATTGCTGTTAGTGGGTGAATTTAAGCCACACTGTAATTACATCCGCAGTGCTTTGACATGTAGACGAATACATAGACAAACTAGGTAGCAAGCTTCAAAACATTGGCGACAAATTTCACTCGCTGGCACTGATTACAAATAATCAAATAAACTAATAATAGCATATGATAGACATCGCAGACAAATACTTACTTGGTTTAATACCTTAAATTTAACTCAAGAAAATTATTTTACAAAAAATGTTTACAATTTACCTGACATATTCCGATGGCGGTAGTCGTGCTAGTTTACCATCTTGTGGATCCAAAACGTTGCCGCATCTTATTAAAACCGCTTTAGTTTGAGTATCGCCTTTAGGGACCTTAGTCACTACGCTTACAACGTTGATTTGTTTGGCAGACTCATCGTCGACCTCGGACCAAGTAGAATACATTAAAATTTTCCTTAATGTCTTATAAACAAGTCTTGCTCTATACTCGGATAAACCCTCTGGATTATTGTTTGTTAAGTCTAAAAGCCTAAAACTCTTTCTTGGATCTTTTGATTGAATACCGTAGCTCTTGGTATTCAAAACTTGATCCATAAGAATTTCAATACATTTTGGTCTATCCAGGAAGACTGCACAGCGGTCTTTCTGTAGCTTAACTTCGGCTATGGGATATCTCCAATTTTGAGAACATTCTTTAAGTTTTTCGAGGGCTTCTTTTTCTGTGCAAGTTTGTAAATCAAAAATATTTATTTCTCTATCAATAATTGGTATTTTAAAATAATTTTCCCATATCTCAGGATTTAGAGGGAAACTTATGTCGCCTATTTGGTTGAGTTTGCAATTGTGAACTTTTATTAAACTTGTTGCATTTCGAATTGGAGCAGAAGGTAGAAAATAGTTTTGGATCTTCTCCACCATGTAGTGTGTTGGTTCATCCATTTTCTGTGTTAAATTATAATAAAATAGATCACCTAAATTATTATTAATTAAACCCGAAATTTTTGTTTATTTTGTACTTCGCCCGGAAATCGTATTTCAGAAGACGAAACAAATGGAAAATAAAAACAAAAAACATGTGAAATATAAAAGCATTCAACGGTATACAAAAATGTTACATGAATGGCTGCGTGCAGCAAATTATATTTTTATAGCAAGAAATTCCCGATTCCATTCAAGTAATTTTTCATTTTTCAACGCGACAAAGCGTTTTTCATATGAAAGCCTTTGTTGTCGTGTTGTGTTGCCGTGTCTCACTATCACGCAACGGTGTGACACTTTGGTTTGGGCAAGCCTTAAAATCTCTTTTTTGTGGCCTCGCGTTACCGTGTCGCAATTATGAGGGCCATTCCGTAGGTTACCCCACCCAACGCGACACAACAAGCTACAACATAAAAGGAGAACGCTGCATTTTTTTTGTTGTGGTGGTGTGGGTACTTATTAGGGTTAGGGGTATGCAACCTGGTAGGCTCTTGGTAAACGTGATAAAGTGCCAAATCTGGTATACGCGTACTACCATGTTTTAACACATTTACCAGGGGCCAAACATCGCATACGTAAACGAACGAATGACAATGTATTGATGATAGCTGTCTCTATAAAATCTATGCAAAATAATAGAGAGAGAAATAGCAAATACGTTTACGTTCGCTCGTTTTCGTCTGCGACGATTCGGTACCAGATTTACCACTTTAACCAAGATTACATGAATACCTCTATTATGTTAAGACACGTTGACGTAAAAGAAATTAGGGGTGTTCATGCAACCCTGGTGAACGTGGTTAACCTGGTATTTGACCAAGAGTTTCCCATGTTACATGAATACCCCTATTTTATTCTGTTGAGGGAGCATGTACTCACCTGATAATCTTCCTATAATTTCCATTTATGAAGATCTTTGCATTTTGATCTACTCTCTCTTTTCATCAACTGGGGGTTTTATACGTTGTGTCGCCTTTTTTTACAGATTTGAAGATGCAGAATAATGTAAATCCAACTGGGGATAAAATCATTGCAAATTTTATGACTCCATAGTGCAGCCTATAATTACAATAGATCCTTTTTTTGAATTTTGTAAATTTTCACTAAAAATTCAGAAAAAATGACAGCAACATAAACAAGCCTAATGATAATCACCTTTGCTATAAAAATACTAAAACACACCTATTTTGTTATCGCTGTAATTTTTGACATTCTCCTTTCGCTTTCATTGCATCTAAAAGAAAAACTTGAAAACAAACAACACCTAAAAAATATTTATTTATTTAAAGTCTATATATATATATTTACGTATAATCTATTTCCTTTATTGTTTATTTTAATAAATATAAATAAAAATATATACAAAAATGTCGTGCACTTATGCCGATGGATTATCCCCATATGACGACAAAGGAATACTTGGTGTAGCAGAGGTATTTATATTAAAATAAAACATTTCAAATGCAATCAATTTATACAAATGAGATTATCATTTGAACAGAAATTTGATAAAGAAGACGAAGTGAATGAAAAATGTGAGAAACTAGCTAAACTAATTGAGGCTTCCCAACATGTAGTCGTCCATACTGGAGCTGGCATAAGTACATCTGCTGGAATTCCAGACTTTCGGTAAGTAAAGTGAAAATAAAAGTGAATTTTACAGATGGTCTGTGAGTTAAGACGTTGCGAAGCCAGCGTGTTGTCTTACAAAACAGAGCTTATTCACATAAGTTAGTTCTACCATGTGCGGTCGGCTATTCACATAGCAGCTCCGCTCTTACACTGCTATTGATAATCTGTTTGTATTGAAGATTATTTTCCACTTTAACTCTTTGAATCAATTAGAGGACCCAATGGAGTTTGGACTCTAGAAAAGAGAGGAGAAAAACCCACCATCAACATATCATTCAATGAAGCAGCTCCCACAAAAACCCACATGGCCCTCAAAGCATTGGTCGAAAAAGGCTACGTTCACTACATAATAAGTCAAAATATTGATGGTCTACATTTAAAATCTGGACTCTCACGAAAATACATTTCAGAACTCCATGGAAATATGTTTGTGGAGCAATGTAGTAAATGTCACAGGTAGCCACACTAAACATTTAAATGAAAAAAAAAAAAAAAATAATAAATAAAATAAATTCTCAGGCAATATGTTAGACAAACTGCTGCGGTGACTGTTGGCCAGAAACCATGCGGTGGTCTATGCAAAGGCGGTGGTAATTCACGTCCATGTCGTGGAGGCAAATTGTTGGATAATGTTCTAGACTGGGAACATGATTTGCCAGAGAAAGATCTCGACATGTCACTAATGCACTCCACGTAAGATTAGTTATAGCTTTGAGTTTAAATTTTATAGCCCTAAAGCCCTAAACTTGTTTTTACAGCTTAGCTGATTTGAATATCACTTTGGGAACAACCTTACAAATCGTGCCAAGTGGAAACCTTCCACTGAAAAACAAAAAATACGATGGCAAATTGGTCATTTGTAACTTACAGCCCACAAAGCATGTAAGTTTTGATAATATTTGAAAATTATAATCATCGTTTACATTTATATCTTGGTTTCAGGACAAAAAAGCTGATTTCCTAATATCTACATACGTTGATGATATCATGACGAAGCTATGCAAACGCCTTGGCATTGAAATACCAGAATATACAAAAGACAATGATCCAACTCTATTCGACATAGGCTCACAATGGACGATTCCATTCGAGATAACAAAGAATACAGAAAAAATTTACAATCAAAAAGTAAAAGAATATAATTTAAAAAGGAAATCAAATTTTAGCTTGGAAAATAAAAATTTAAGTAAACTGCAAAAATTCGAAGTGAAAAGTCCGAAAGATGAAAAAGAAATAGAAGAAGAAACAGCCACATAATGGTACCTTCATAATTTGGTTGGTTCAGTAAATTATTGCATTTTTGCTAAATAAAATCGTTACACCGCATTTTTATGAGAAACTTGTTCAAACCTTTCAAATATAAAACTACATTTATTTTATAAATAAACTCTTGCAGATTTTTGTTTTTGCTGACTAGAACTAAATTTGGAAAATGGTTTATATTAGAATGAGTATTAAGGTGATTAAAAAAAAATATTTTCCTCCGGCATGCTGTGACACCAAGCTCAACAGTTTAAAATTACAGTTCTTAAAATTATTGCAGCATACCCCCATAGCCCAAACATATCTCACTTTTTGCACTTCAGTCTTAAGATGGGAGGACTCATGCGCGAAGTAAGGTACCAAAGCAAATACTGAGCTCTAAATGGATTTTTCAGATGTCCCCCACAACTAATGGTGTGGTGGTCTGGTTTGCTATTTGAAAGAAAGAAAAAATATGAGTAACTTCATAATTCATATATTCGTAATTCATAAATCGGATAAAGTCATATGGCTACACCTACAGTTTTTCTCGGTTATAGTTCGTAATTCGTAATACGGGCCCTGGTCAATAATGAAACTAAAGTTGTAAAGAAGCGTCCAGTTATTAGTTACAGAATAATTCTGAGAAGCAATAAAAAAAAAACCAAAAGACCTCACCAATAAGGTATTTTTCTTTAATCCCTAAAAATGAGGCATGTACTTATAAACCCAAACGACTTTTTTTTTCGTGAACGGGTGAAACCGCATATTAATAAAAGTCTTCATTACAAAATATATAGAATTGCAACGAATTTTACCAAAATCAAAAACAAAAAAAATAGTTCGACCATAATTTTTCGAACGGCACTGTACATATTTGATAGTTGAGTGAAAATGCGCTTAAAAAGTCAAGAAACCAAGAATCAAAAATGTCCATTTAGTTTCTAAAGTGAAGGGTATTTTTTCGGTGAAAATATAAGTAAAAGTGGAATGAAGAAAAACGATATAGGTCAGTTTTTCAATCGTACTAACCTATAAAATCCAACTACAATCATGCTGTTGTCGATTCCCTCTAAGTCGAATTTCCCTCTAACTCGATTTTTTTTGTCAAGTTTTGTATTCCCCGCAATTTTAAATGGCCTATTTTCAATCCCTCTAACCCGGGATGCATTTATTTTTCCAGGCGTTCTCGAGATATCAGCAAAAACTTGTTTTTTTCCGTCGGAATGCGATAGTGAATCTTCCCTGTATTTTTTTTCTAGGGAACAAATAAATGTATGAAAATTTCCCTGGAAATTATTTTTATATTACCAATAAATTCCAAGGGAATCATTCCCAGGGAACTTTTTATTCATGATAGCCCAAAATATTAAACAATGGGCACTATCGGGAATGAAATTTCCCGGGAATTTTTTTTTTTTGGAAGAAGGGCTTTCAATCGAAAACTTGCTGGAAAAGTCGCTTCCTTTTCCGTTATTCTTAATACCAGAGGAACAAATTGCAAGCGGAAACGAAACGAAATTCCTATAAAATTTCGATTTGGAGCCTTTTTCACAAAATAAAAATTCCCCGGGAAATTTCACTATCCATAGGACCCAATAATTCCAGCGTAGTAAAAAATCAACACCCAAACAGCGTAGTGATTCCGTTTTTTATAATTTCAAAATCACTGGAATATTGGAGAATATTGGAAATAATGTGTTCGACTCCCTTCGAACTCGATAATATAGCAATTCGAGGCGAATCAAAAAGGAGGTATTGATTTCATATTCCATAATCTGGTGTAAGGTCTACAAGCTCCCATCAATTTTGTATGCGGTTACAGGTCGGGAGATTGCATGATCATCACAAAACATCTAAAACATTTCTTAACAGCCGTTTGGTGGGTTCTGGGGGTTACGTTACTTTTACGTATTACGAAACTAGCGGCAAGTCAACGATACTTAAGCAAACGATAGTCACGACAAAGAGCGATTATGTAAAACGAGAAAGGCATTTTATTTTATTTTGGTCGCAACCATCTTTTCGCCTACATTAAAAATTCAAAAACGAAAGACTAGCTTAAGGAAAAACGAAAATAGTTCAAGCGAAACGATTCTCGTTATACTTAATCGCATTTGAATGATAACAAAGTAATTTCAACGATAATCGTTTTACAAATAGGGGACCCAGGGGGTCATGATCGTGATGGACCTCAATATGGAGTCATATGGTTTCCCAGTACAAATAGGAAATCATCCGGCCGCTTAATAGACATAACTAACCCACAGTGCTTTGCCAAGGGTTTGAATATTTCATTTAGGATATATGTAGGTAATTGGCCAATACGTTCGCCCATCGGCAATTCTATGACAATGCTTGGAATTTTTCCATTCCGATTTCTTTTTTTCGTTGTTTTGAATTTTATCAACAATTCATTTTAAACAAACAAAAATATTAATACACAAGATTTATGCTTGATTAAACGGTTTTATATTTCTACACCATAATGAATTTCCCTAAGATTAACATTGTTTTTTTCTTTTTCATGGCAGTAAATACATTATTATTAACTAATTTATTCATAATTGTTTTGTTTGTATATAATATATGAAATGATTAATATTTGACATGATTTCCTTACAATTTAATTGCAATATCATTTTTCTGTTTTTTTTTTCTTTTCTCATTTTACTGTTTACTCTTACACATAAATGTAACTGCATACATTTTATATAATATATATATTATATTTAATGTAAAAAAGGGAAAACTATTTTTAAATTATGTTTTTTTTTCTTTATTTGTATATCATTTATGTAAACAATTTCTTTGTGATAAAAATTCTGACTTTTAATCTCAATTAAAAAAAATTATTTTTGTTTTTTTTTTTCTATTATAAACATACAATCTATTATTATAAATCTAAAAGTAAGTTATCTAACAACTAGTCATTGTTAAAAAATTGTAAAATAGTACATTATTTATATTTAATTTCGCAATACATACTATGATTGATTGAGAGACAGATAGATAGAGAGAAAGGAGATAATAATTATTATATTTCTTAAATTTTAGGATTTTGTCTAAGTTTCTTATGTTTGTTTAAATTGAATCTACTGAGAGAGTTATCGAATATATATTTCGTTTAATTGGCGATCAAAAATGTTATTTTTTTTTTCTAAAGTTACCAAATAATTTACTTAGTCCCAAGAAGAAAAGGAAAATTAAAATTCATATCATCAGGAGAAACGTTATAGACAATAATTTTTGTTTTATTCACAATTATCTCACAAAATTAATGCACATGAAAGTATTTAAGTATTTTTTTTTTAAATTTTTAAATTAGATAAATTTAAATAAATACAAAAATTTGTCTAGTACCGCGTTTGGGGGTTTCGTTTACCTAAAATAATTAATTTAAATCACATAAAATGTTTTGGAATTTATATTTCTCTGGCATATAGGCATAGAAGTCTATACAATAACAGGAATTTGTTTTTTTCTTTTTTTTTCTAAATAGCTAATTTTTGTCTCGATGAGTAATTAACAGAAAAAAATTAATAATATTTAAAAAATCATTTGGTGCTTTAGATTTTCATTTTATGAATGCACTTGAAGTCTTTGTCTGACAAAGCGAATGCACAAGTGTTTTCATTTTGCATAAATGAGAAATTTATTTTTTGTTTAACAATCTTATTTGTAGATTCAAATTATTTTTTTTTTGTTGTTTTGTTTCTTTTTTTTTAATAAATATTAAAATATATCTTTATCATAATAAATAAGACGTCTTGTAAAAAAGAGTTTAAATGCAAAGACTACATATACAAAAAAATATTGTAAAATTTTATTTATCAACGAATATTAAATGAGACTTCCCTTTGTTTGTTTGTTTTTGTTTTTTTTTTTGTTTTTTTCTTTAAATAC
Organism: Meliscaeva auricollis; assembly: GCA_948107695.1. NCBI lineage: Eukaryota > Metazoa > Arthropoda > Insecta > Diptera > Syrphidae > Meliscaeva > Meliscaeva auricollis. The sequence goes on along the minus strand of OX403617.1, from coordinate 27,052,791 downwards.
TGCAATGGATTTCACTTTATACATTTACAACTATTTATTGTTGTTACCAAGCACGCGCAATTTACTTTTAGACCGGCTCAAAAGTATTCGGGGGCAAAATTTGGAAGAGAAATACATAAAGTGTAACCAACAACAAAATACAAAAAAAAAAAAAAAAAATAATAATAATAAAGGAGTACCTATGATTCTAATGATGGTCGAGCGACATAAAAACTTTGGGTTAATTCTTACACGCCGATTGATTATTATTATTACTGTTATTGTATTTAGTCTTAACTAGGATAATTTTCTGATTCAGACTTGGTACAGAGGTAGAGATTACATTGCTACTGTCACCGGTGCTGCTATTTAATATGATGTTCGTTGGTGTTTTGGTAAGGTGACTGGATGAGGATGTTGTTGTGGTACCACTTTTTGAGGGGATAGCAATAATATTCGGTGATGTTGATGATACTGTAGTAATGACGGCTCCGTCTGAAGGCTGACTATATATTGCACGCATTTTTTGATGTCCACCACCGGCAACAATCTGGGCTATTTTCACTCCATTACGATTCTGAAAAATAAAATTAAAGAAATATTTTTATAAAAGGTGTTTATGGGAAAGATAAATTTCTAAGTATACAAATATTTTATTGTTTTCTTAGATTTCAACCGCATTATTTGCGTTTTTTTCTATCTTCGTTAGTCAGCTGAGTAAGGAAAGGGAAGCATGCTTGGTTTTTAACTTTGTTTTTTTTTTATTTTTGAAGCCAATTTTTATCTGATGTTAGCGCTGAAGGCCATATAATGTTTACTGTTTTCTATATAAAAGAATTCATGAATTCAGAATGTGCATCGATGGAGAATGGAAAAGAAGATACAACCACGAACTCTGTGGGCTTCATTGCGACATCCACCTTGAGAAAAAGCTGAGAATACAGCGATTGAGATAACTGGGTCGCATGGAGCGTATGGACACCAACACACCAGCCCGACGAGTCGTCGCATCCAAACCCGATGGACAACGTGACAGAGGAAGACTTCATCTTAGGTGGCGCGATCAAGTGTACTCAACTTGGTGTGCAAAACTGGTGGCAACTAGGTAAGCACCGGACTAGTTGGAGCGGTTTGTTGGTCTAGGCTGAGATCCATCCTGGATTGTATGCGTCATCTTAAGTAAGTAAAAGGGTTATACACCGAATGCCGATTGGAAATTTTGGGAGTAAGAATGTACGTACAGCGGATCACAGTAAAAATTGACCACCTCAAACCACTTCTTTTATCCTTGATTTTAATGAACGCACAAGGCAAATAAATAAAAAATGACAACAAAATAATGAAAAGGGACTAAAAAGCATCTTACAGTCAATATGGCACGTAGTCAATAGTGATAGTGAAAATCAAAGTAAAAGGATTAAACACATTTCTTAAAAAAATAATTTTAGAATCATTTTTGTTTTGCCAATTATTTAAGACGATTTCAAACTGATTTCACAAGCTCGTTCGTCGAGTTTCGACTTTTTTTTATAAAATTCCATTCAAGAATCTTTCTCATCACGAACTCCTTTTTTCGTATTTCAGTCTCTAGTTTTAGATGGAAAATATGATTAATACTTGATTCAAAGAGTTATTGCACATAAAAAGCGGACTGAATGCTAACACGAAACCCATCCTGGATTGTAAGCGCCATATTAAGTAAGGAAATGAGTATATCATTAGCTCTTTGAACTTTAAACGACTTTTATGTATTGAGTAAGAAAATTTTCCAGAAAGGAAAGCAAAGCTTCCCATCATTAATTTTTAAAATTATGAATCACAAATGACATCAATTTGTAACGTAAATATGGGATTGGTAGAAAACGCCTCACTTTGTTATTTATTTGTATATTTTGTTTTAGAAGGAAGATTTCGAAAATGGTTTTCAAAATATAAAATTTTAGATTATTGCCGTACAGAAATTTTGATTAGATAAGAAGTTTTTGTCGCTTAGTACATTTACGCTGACAAGGCATTGTCGCTTAATGTTAATACAATGGTAAATGTCGTTAAACCATTTTCATGGTCAAACTGAACACAAAGTTTGAAAAAATTTAACTTGTCGGATGGATGTCTTGTCGCATACGACAATGGCTTTTTCAAATATGTCGCTTAGTATTGTATTGGCGAATACTACAATTCACATCAAAAGGTCATTTTTGAAAAAGGAGGAGCTTAATACATTTTAACGGAAAGGGATCGGATATGTACAAAATGCAATTATGTGTTGGCAGTAGTTGAAACAAGTGACATGATTTTTCTATCGCAATTATCCCCTCGTCCATGAAAATTGAAATTAAAGACCAATGTATGATTTCCTAATAAATGCATTTAGCTTCAAGTAAAATTTATTCATACTTACACTTTGCATTTGTTTTCGATTCTGTAATATTTTCGCTGCTACATCGTTCCCTGTGAGCAAGAGATTCTGATGTTGACCGTGTATCTGCACTCCACTGGCTAAATACATTGTTTGCACTGGTATTGTCATGATCTTCTTTTCACCATCATCTTGCTGCAAAAGCAAAATATAAGAACGAAAAATGTAATAAAATTCATAAAAAAGATAATTTTTCATTTTATTTTTGCACTTACCAATGGACTCACAGATTTTCGATCTTGTAAGTTTTCATCGAATCCAGAATCCGAAGAATTGTCATTAAATTTGGTAGCCACTGATTGCACGGAGGAGCATGGCACATTATCCAAACCCATTTTCTTTAGTTTATCTTGAGAGACAGCAGATACAGGCTTTATCAGGAACGGTTTGTCCATAGTCTTGACCATGTGCTTAATATCGGTCAGTTCAGTTGGTTTAAGTCGAAGAGTATTGAATTTCTCCAAGGAATGTTTGACAATTTTTCCCGTGTCTGATTTAACTTTATGCATAAATGAACTCGTTTTACTGCTTGCTTTGTGAATAGCTTGTTGATGATGATCAAATGGAGCGGCCATCTTGCCCTGTGTTATCTGAAGATGACTATTGTGAAGACCAAGGTCGATAGGATTCAGTTTGGCGATTTTAACTGCTGATGAGGTAGGAAGTGAGTTGGGAAGAACTTTGAAATCTAGTACAAAATCAGTCTTGGGAGGATTGTTGGTGTTGGTATTTGTGTTGTTTGATTGTTTCATATCGCCGAGCGGGAAACTTTCTGATTGGCGCTTGTAGAACAAGTGGTGTTTCTTCAGTACCGGCGTGGGATTGCGATTCGCTGGCGGATTAAAAGGCAACTGATACGGAGTTGGCTTAATATTAAATTGCTGTGGGGCACTGAGCTGAGAAGCTAATGGTAATGGTAATGGCTTAGCAGGAGTTTCTGTTTTCTTTCGCTGCTGATGATCGGCACACGGGTTGTAGTTTTGAATATCTAAAATAATAGCACCAAGATCTTTGTTTTCCAACACGATACCACAGCAAGATTTCCGTTTGACCCATAAGTTCTCATCAAAGAATTGTACTTGTTGTATTGTGTCAATGTTGCGGAACTTTTTCGGTGGTAGACATTTTCGTTTACTGCTGCCACGGCGGTTAATTGCTTGTCGAATCTTTAGACTGGCCGATTCGATTGCTCTTGTTGGTGAATATTGCACATCGTCGCAATCGCTGTCAAGAGATTCGGGTGTCAAAGGCAGCGATTGGCTTTCCCATGATTTACTTGTTACAGTAATGTTTTGTGATTTACTTTTATCCTTGACAACTTTCTTTTTGTTTTTCTTAAAAATTTTTGAGAATTTCTCGGGAATAAGAGATTTTTGATTATTGGCAGCACGGTCAGATCCATTGTTTGAAGCGTGTGTACAATCATCCTTGAGTTTTTTAAATTTGGTCATAGATTTCATTCCAGGTCCAGCTCGAGCATCAACAACCTATTTAGTTAAATTAGAATGGAAAGCATTTTAAAAAAATGTGATTTATTGAGAAAAGAAACAAAGAATAAATAACTTACGTGTCCCCAATGCCGATTACTGCCTACTGGCAGGCGTTTGAACCTCTTTACTAGCAGAACACAAGCGTTGCAAATTTCCCCATGTCTGGCATCTCTCAAATCGAAGCATTTCACAGAGTCTTCTTCGTACTTTTTAGAGTCAGTAAAACGGGAACTATAAAAGGAATACAAAATTTCATAAATGATATTTTGGTATTTGATTCAATAAATTACCTGCTAGATTTAGCTCTGCAAATGCAACAGCCTTCGGCTGAACGATATACTCGTGGTTTATGAAATGAAAACATTTCGGATTTGTTTTTGTTTTTTGTTTTTTTTTTTTTTGTTTTAACTTGTTAACTTTTTATTGCTTTTTTTAATTAAATTTGTGCTTTCTAATGATTCTTCCTATAACTGGCGATTACGATAGACTTCACTATCTGTTTTGTAACATTTCAAATGTTTTTAAACTGAAAAGAAAGAAAACATAAATAATTATAGATTTTTAAAGGGTTTTTTTTTTAATAAAATTTGTTGGTTTAACAAAAAATTAAAGACGAACCACAAAATAGGAAACTTTTCGTTGGGTTAGGAAAACGCAGTTTGAATATGCGTAGTTTTAAAACTTGATTTTTTCAAAGAAATATTTCTTAAGGTATAAATTACACACATCAACTACTTTGGATGTTTGGAAACTTTTGTGGAACAGTAAGGCCTTCAGACCGAATTAACTTCTGCCAACTTAAATACTTATGAAATCAGTGAAGAGGTTTCAGATAAACATTTTAATTTTATGAATCTTTTACAGAATTTTGCGAAATTATCCATTGGGGCCCCACAATACATGATTAACAACTCAAACTATAGATTGTCAGACAAATAGTTTAAGTGGACATTCGACGATTAACAGTCTGGAAAAATCATGGATTAAAGATGATCAAATGTGAAGATTAGGTATTACTAATACTTAACCCAAGTATTAATTGGTAGGTACATATTTGTTGGGAGATTAAGGACCAATTTGTTAACATTTAATCATCTTTAATTCATGATTATTCCAAACTGTAAATCGTCTAATTACGACTTAGAGTATTTTATTTCTGAAAATCCATAGTTTGAGTTGTTAATCATGGTCTAAACTAATCAACTGATTTTGGTTGATTCGCGCCATTTAGCTGAAACCTCTGAAAATTATACATACTAAAAACTAAGACGCTGTGAACAAACTTGCCCTAAAATTAAGGAGGACATTTCTTTATTGAAAACTAAGATCGAAGATGCTCGAGTTATTACATTTTCTCAGCATTTAATAATGATCCGCAAGGTGTTAATGTGGTCAACACGGGATGAACAAGTGCGTAAACCTGCTTGTTCGGCGTCGAGTGTGTCTCCTGTCCTGGATGATGTTCCTTCTATTCGCTCTAAAACAATATTTGCTGCTATCTTGGCAACCGCGGGCAGAACGCAAATCCCTCTCCTTTCTTCGGGAGCTTTCACATGGTGTTGTTTTGAGTTTTGTACAACTGTAAGCTCCTTAGTGATTCTATAAACAGTTCTGCTGTGACACCGATTTGCGGCCTCTTCTGCTTCTTCAGATAATGCATTGATGTAGTTACGCTTGTTACGTCGCATGCTACGGTAAACTCATTTCATCTTCATACGATACGTACTCTAGCGCGTTTCTCTCTGCTGCTCGAGTAGCTGCGATACGAGCTCGAAGTTGTTTTCTTTCGTCGATCTTTTTCCAGGTTTCTGCGGATAGCCAAGCACTATTTCTTCCTTGTGCCCGATCGACTATTTTTTCACCACCGGTTATGAACAATTTTTCACAGCGCAACATTAGTCTTCGAGGAAGTTTCACTTCTGCTGATTGTTCTGTCCTTGGGAAAGATGGTTCCCTAGTTGTTGGCGCAATGCGGGGTTCTTTTAGCCTGTCGGTATTAAACCTGAGAATTTGGGTAGTTGCCGATCTCCGAACGGCAGCTGTGCGAAATCTTACGAGAGCTACCATCAGATTGTGGTCCGGGCCATACTCATGTCTGCCCCTCTTCTTTTTCTGACAGGACAGGACACAACTTCTAAGACGTAGGCTGATCGCAAAATTGTTGGCTGTTGCTTGCCTATCGTTAAACAACTAGTTTCTTTTGTGGCATTATAAGACAGTTGACAATTGCAGAAATCCGCAAAACAGTTACCATTGTCGTTACAATCGCCTCTGTCCTTCGTTGTTATTGCTAACTTTGGCATTCAAGTCTCCCATAACCATTACAAAGCAAGCTATTGTGCCTAGTTTTGGTAAGTAGCAGCCCAACACCTGACACTTTCGGGCTCTTTTCCGGAGTAGAGTAGTACAGTGTTACGGGCTGGTGATTTATATTTACCCGAGCCTAACCAACGAACTTCCTTTAACCTAAGATGTCCAATTCATATCGCATGAACTCTCATTCAAGTTAGAAGAATCTGGGGTTTTGGGGACCATTTCTGCAGTTGTCGAGAAGGACACATAGAATCAATACAATAGCTAAAAGTTGTCATCGTTTGATCAGTGCTTATTCGAGGGGTAGTGCCCGTTTCGTTAGAGGAATTTGATTCAGTTACGAAGAATGCTAGCCTCGTAACCTATCCTAGAAAGCTAAGAGATTTTTTTTTTATTATAGTGTTCTTAGTTTCTTTCGTTCAACATTCGCGCTTATAAGTTTAGCAGGTCAATTCCGGTTGGACGAGACCAGTATCCAGTGATTATCACGAGGAGGTAAAAAAAAGCACAATTGATGTATAGAAAAAGTTGCGGATCACTGCCAGAGAGAATTCTCTTAAATCTCAGAAATCTAAACTGGGACTGATTCAATTCAATTTTTGAAAGGAAATTCCAAGTCTTCCTCAAAGATGAAATTATTTGGAATTGTCTTGTTATTTTTCACTATGGTATGCAGTTACGACATTGGTACATAATCGAGTCATTAAAATAACTTAAAGCTTAAACGTAGCTTATCTGAATTTGGATAACCTGTGTATGCATGTATTTGTTAGTACCTATTAGTAGACTTATCTAGAGATGAAGACGGTATCATGATTTATAAACATTAAATAAACATTTTTTTTTGTTGCATTCAATTTGAAATTTATAATTTTATTTATTATTTCTTGCAAAAAAATAATATGATAACTTCATGGCCATTTGCTTTATACAAAAACCATCAACATAAAACAAAAGAAAATATTTTTCATCAAACGAAAATCTTTTAATAAACAAGAGAATACAAAAAAAAAACAGGTTGACTTCTTCACTACCTACTATTAATACCAAGGAGTCAATAATAATTTTCGTTAACAAGAAAATATTCAAGTTACCCATTCTTTTTGTATTTTTTTTTTTTTTTGTTTTTTGTTTTATTGGATGAAGCCACCCGTTTCTCTAGTCTTTATACTTTCTTGTCTAAACTGAAGCTCTGCCCTGTCTCAAATAAATTTCTTATATCATATCGACATGTAGCATCTTGTTCTTGTCGACTTGTATCGCTCAATTTTATTTTTCTTTTATTCGCGAATATTTCAGAATCTGCCATTTTGTCACGATTCGGATTTTGTAAACAAAAAAAAAAAAAAAAAAAATGAAAGAAAAAAAAACTGCAGTGTACAAATACATGCTTAATAATTATTATTGAATGTTATAAATTGAGACAACAGTTTATATTAATTTTTTAACAGATAACAATTTTTCTTTAATTAAATATTATTTTCTTTTGGCAAAAGACTTTTGTTAAAACAGGTAGGTTAATCACAATATCAGATATCACAGAAAAAACAGATAGAACAGAGAAAAGTTAAAACCCGCCATTACCTTTCAATTTTTATCATTTCTCCAAAAGAGTGCACCAAAGCAATTCTAAACGTATATAGGTACAAACTAATGCACATAGGTATATATAAACTGGATTTGTTTTTTTATTTAAATAGTCCACAAGAATTAACAATTCTAAAAACTTTTTTATATTTTAATCAGATTTAATTTGATTGTTGTTTAAATTTAAACCAATGGGGAAACTTTTTGTTATTTACTTTTGTTTAAAAAGATTTTTCTTAATTTTGAATGAGAGAAAAAAATTAACTACGTTCTCTTCAATGGCGGGCGGCAACAACTAATACTAAATCGAAAAAAAAAATACCGAAAACCGAAACGAACCATGGAACCAAGAACGGCAATAAACCAAGAGTAGGTAGGAAAGGAAGGTATCACACACTAGATTACCATTACCACTATATACACCACGAATTGAAAAATTCAAACAAAATCAAAAAATGGACAACATTTAAGAAATTAACCAAAAGAAAATAACATAGGTACACACAAAAAAGAATGGCAGCACCAAAGCAAAGACCGACAATATTAAAAGCAAGAAAACAAAAAAAAAAAAAAAAACTGTCAAGGTAGAAGCAGAAGAATAAGCAAATAAGCAAAACCAGCGATTAGCAGCTGGCTGGATGAAAAGAAAAATACAGAATAACATGCGCAAAAGAAAATATGAAAATGATTTTGTTTAACAACAAAACGAGTATTTTGTGATTATTTTTGTGGTGTGTACGTTTTTTTCATTTACGCTAAATATAAAACATACATATACATATTTGTGTTCAATGTACATTAAAACATACCTATTTGCACGGCGGTATAACCTAGTAGGTATCTATGGGTGTGTGTGAGTTTTTAGGCGAATTGGAAAGTTGTTTTTCTTCGCCTGCATGTCTACGTGATTGAGTGAACGAAGAAAAACAAGAAAAGGGCGCATTTTTCTCCCACCATGAAAACATTTGTTTTTTTTTTTTATTTTTGTTAACCCCATTTCCATATTTTTGAGTGCATCGAATTTTGTTGTTGTGTTGTGTTGTTTGGAGATCACTCGTTTTAAAAATTATCAACGAAATGTCATTTGAATGAACAAACATAATATAAAAAAGAAAGATAGTTTAGCAAAGTAGAACGTAAAGTGTAAACAGGTCATTGATCTGACGTCACAATTCATAGCAACCAACACTGCCTACAATGTTGTGATTGTCGTTTATGCCTTGTTGCCGCATTCGCGTTCTGTTTTAATAATAAACCGGATTCGCCTCCCCCTTTTTTTTTTGCAATGAAACGCTTTTTTGAAGGATGTGTATGGAATGGAGGTAAATTTGAGATACTAGATGGTATAGCAGCTTACCCGTGGTTAGAATTTGGTTTCGGAAGGGGCTGACTATCATATTGATTTCGCAGCTTGGTTCGTAGTCTTTTGAGAACCAATATATTTGTATTGTTTACACTCGTTTGCCATTAGCTGTGTTCAACGAGAAAACAGTGAGAACATAACAGCATGAGCAGAACAAATTTTTGAGAAACGTCAGAACAGAAAACAACAAGAAAAACTTTTGACAGTTCTACGAATCTGTTGTAACCTGTTTTGACTCCAAAGCAAATCCTGTTCCAAACTGTTCCAGACAGTGTCATTGAACAGCAAACTTTAAAAGTCCAGAACAATGTCATTGAGTACATCTAGTACCTACTTCTTCCAATGGCTAATTCTAAAATGAATTAAAAAAACTTTAGTTACAACTTTAATTTAAAAAACGCTTAATTGCTCTTTGATGGGAGATATATTTTGCATTTCATATGACACTTCTCTCTCGTCGTTGCCAACGCAAACTTTAAATCTATTTAAGGTACCTGTACGTACATCTTTTAGATACTTAATGAAGCCTTGATACTGAATGTAACGGATACCTAAAAAACTAGGAACAATAAATTAAAAAAGAAAGTACACTCAGTCACGAAAGTTAGTATACACTAGACTTAATGGTGTGTATTTGCTTTTGTGATAGATGTATTGAAATTGGGAGAAATTGTTTTTATAAAAGAAACTTGACCTTTATGAGTTTCGTTGCACCATAATTTTGATTACTATTGGGGCCAGTGTATACTTACGCCAGTGACTGAGTGTGTATGTACTAATATAATTAATTTTTTTTTTTAATTATTTTGATATTCAAAATATATTTTTCAATTTTAATAATTTGACACATGAGTATGCTTTATTTAGCTTTAAGGCCTGTCCTAAAACCAATGTGTCGCATAGTGCGACAAGGGCTTTTATAAGGAAAATGCTTTGTCGCAGTTGGTGTGTGTACTCTTGGTTGACTCTGTGCTAATATTTTTTTTGTCGTGCGACAGGAGGCCTTAAGAAAGCTATTTACTTCACAATTTTTTTTTTATTAGACTGACATTCAAAGTCTATATTGGTTTATTAAAAGCTCCAGCTGGTTTAATTAAAGGAATTTCCTTACTTTTTATGTTTTTATGTGGTATCACAAAGGGCCTATTATTGGCCTAGGTGTGTCAGTAGTTTTCCTGAAAGCCACCTTACTAACCTAACCTAACCTAACACATTTGTTATTGGTATGTATCTGTTACATTTAAAAATAATTCGCATAATCTTAGATTCACAAGATAAAAAATACATCAAAACATGGTGGATCTAGTATCATGATTTGGGGATGCTTTTCAAACTATGGTGTTGGTCTAATATGTTGTATTAAAGATTAAATGTACCACCATTATTACGTTCAGTAACTGCTAAACATCGTGCTTCCAGGTTCTGAAGACTAAAAAGCCGTGAAATAGGTGTTTCAGCACGACGCCGACCGGAAACGAACCATCAACTAAGCAGTGGAGACCAAAACATTAAGGTCATGGAGGGGCCTGCACAATTGTCCGACCTGAATTTTACTCATAATTTGTGGGCTTATATACAAAAAGGAAGTATTGAGGCAAAACAAATAAATAGCAACGAGTTGTTAGTTGTAGTTGAGCGGGCAAGAAAATCCATTTCACCCAAAAGTTCCCAACTACTTGTTGACTCCAGGAAGCGCAGTTTGGAGACAAAGGGCATGCCATCATATATAACTTAATGGCAATAAGTTAATGCTTAATAGCTGCTCGAATTGTTCTCAATAAAATTCTTATTTAATCCATACGTTATCGCTCTTAGAGAAAAGGCACTGCTATTTTTTTGATCGGCGTTTATTGAAGTTTTCTTAGTCACTATGACTGTTTGACGTTGTTAAATCACGTTTAAAAAAGTATATTATAAAAAAATATTGCTTTATTTTTATAATCGTTTTTTTAAATTGATTGCTTTTATTTTGTATTCCTGATTATTGTTTTATACTGAGGCGCACTGTTATATTTTTGACCGCATTTCCATATTTTTTGTCCATCATACTTTTTTGTACGAGGACCAAATAGCGAGATATTTAACAATAATTTCTTTTTATGAATTTAACAAAAACTTAAATCCAAAATGGCAAAAACAAACAAATTGAACTTCGTGAATGGGAAAATATTAGGGTTATAATATAATTTTTGATTTATTATTTTTCGCATGAGAAAACAAAACTTTGGGCTTATAGGTAGGTATCTACTTACAGTAGCAGGCAAACAAAATAGGTACATAATATAGCCTTGCCTTAGGATGAATGCTCATTTTTTATAGGGTAATTCTCAAAACCATGATTACACGTTTGGAGTTCAATATCCCTGAAAACAGTTGATTATACTATACGGATAAAATCGACTCAAATTTATGCAAAATTTCAAGCTATTACCACGTAAGTAGCTTAGTTCTTCCCTAAGACACTATTTCGTTTGCATTATTTTGATCTCCACTGTATTTGCTGTTAAAACATTTCCACAAATTGCACTGAACAAAGTCTAATGTAGGAAGGATTTCGTATCATAAGGGGCTTCTGACCCCCCATTCCAGTGTTAACCTCTCTAGCTACGTTTTTGGATACAGAATGTGTTCACAACTGTACTTGCGCAGAGCAAACAATAAATTGAAAACAATATCTATACAATTATACATACCAACAAAATATGAACACAAAACAAAAACAAAAAAAAAAAACAGAAAGAAGCTATGTGGATACCAGAGAACCAAAGTTTTGTCATGATAATCTTTTGTATTTGTGTACACTTGCGCTCCTTATCGTTGCAATTGCGGTGCGGTGTGCCCCAAATATGTCAGCCATCATGCGTTTTGATTCAAACAACAACAAAAATTGACATAGCTGCAGCCTAGTGCTGTGAGTATAAAGTATACACATTTTTTGGCGATTTCCACTTTGGAGCAAGTGTGTAGTGGAGATGGAGAATAGAATCAATGACGACGATTATGAACTGAACTGAGTCGAGTGTCGAACTAGCTACGCACGGAGATGGCCTTCTACAACGAAAAATGTTTATTTTTTTTTCATTTCTCGTTTTTATATTGCCTACAACAATGTGGCCATGGCGAACAACGACAAACAGACAGACAACGAACAAGAAAAGAAAGTAAAATGCTAACCAAGATACACAAAAATATTAAGTAATGCCACAAGTGGCACAGTTACCAAATACTACTGTTGCATACCAAAGTCAGACTCTCATCTTGAAATTGGTAATAAAGAAATATTTTAATTAAATTTGATTTACAAATTATTTCTAGAATTCATATTTAATCACTGTTAGAATGTCAAAAAAAAAAACAAAAACTCATTAAGAATAAATAAGAAGGCAAATGGCACCGGAATTTTGTTGGGAAAAATTTGCACTTCAAGGCGCACTGACGCCAATTTTCATTTTGAAAAAAAATATAGAAAACAAACTTTTATTTACCTGACACTTTGATATTTTAACTTTTACAGTTGTTATTTGTATAATGAGTGTATTTTTTATGATAAATTGTCCAATTTAATTAATAAACATAAAGATTTAAAAATACGAAAAATTTAAACGCACCACAAGCAGCACTCACCAATTTCACTTTAACTGGAAAATCCACAATGAGAATTAAAAATGGCCGTTTTCTTGGTACGTTGTCGTTTTGTTGGGCGAATAAGCAGGTAGATGACAGAGATGGTTGTATACCGTAGATATGTGTTAAAGAAAAGGCAAGATATATTTTTGTATCCAGCGGCAGCGGCGACACCGACAATGGTAAAATTGTCAATTTGCCGAGGTCACTTATGGAAAAAATAGGCACAATCTCTTTTCGTTTTTGCAAATTCTTTGTTTGATCTTTTGATGTATAGAATCGATTTAAAAGATTTTTAAATTGCTTTTTTTTTGACAAAACTTAATTTAAATTATTTTTTTTTCATGGAAAGTTTCTTGCAAAATTAAACAAAATGGAATGACACTGCGCCAGCTGATGTACACAAGAAATTTGTTTGATGATTCGAAGCGAATTTTGATTTGTTGTCTGGAATGGAAATGGGAAATGAAATTTGAGGCGAAGTAAATATTACGTGAACGCACTCAAAAAAAAAAAAAAAAAATGAGTGTGTGTTGTAAAAACTAAAATGAAACACTTCAGATTAGTTGTATGGTGTTTGAGTATTCAGAAAGTAGATGGCGCTTTTGCTGATTGGCTTGTGATGTTCACATTTCACACTTACCACAAATCCACAACCAGATAGCGCATTCAACAATTTCAAAAATGCGTCTCAACGATTATTTTATTCTAATTAAATTCTTCAGATGCTTCACACCACTCTCATATAGTTTATCTCTTGCCAAGTAATTTTAATGTTCAATAAAGTTTATTCAATTCTGAGTAAATAAAATCGAGCTTTTCTTTATTGTGGAATTAAATATTTACTAAACTTCAAATAGTAATCCCCACAGGCTCGTTGTGTACTTTACTGTGTTGTTTTGGACCCTTAAAGGCCTAACTACAACGGCTACTTTTTGCAAAAAAGTGCAAAAGTGAAAATTTGAAACTCATTTTTCTGACTATTTAACTTCCGAAAAATTTCAAAAATGTGTCAAAAACCTTAGATTTTGAATTTTCAAACAAGTGGTGTACTTTTTTCACAAACATATGAACCTATAAAGAAAAAAAAATATTTTACTTTTGCACTTTTGCCAAAAGTGGCCATGGTAAAGTTTTCTATAGAAATTTTGACAGTTTAATTACCAGATTTACCATTTTACCAGGTTTACCAGCTTGCATCAGTACCCCCATTGTGAAATAGAATTTATGTTAAGTTTTCCATACACACGACACTCGTGCACGCACAGGTGTTGGTGCACTGAAATGTGTTCTGTGTGTGGGCTGGTGTGCACGCTGATTTCGGTGTTAGACACGGTGTTCGTAAAATCGAACTGCTTTGATTTTTGGTGTCGGTGTCTCGATTGTTGTCGTGTGGGTATGGCGGAATGCCACACCAGTGTTATGACACCGGTGCGTGCACAAGTGGTGTATGTATGGGCCACTTATTTACACAGCTGCCAAACTGCTACCCTATAGTTGATAATTCACGAGAAATATGGCCCCTGCTTGCAAGTTCAAAATTGTATTTAAATAGCTTTTAGGACCTGTCAAATTACTTGCATCTCAAATGCATGCCAGTTGATTTGCAAGTATCAAAAGTTTGAATGTGTAAGTTAACATGTTTGAATGTATGACAACTTGCAAGCAAGAACTGGCACGTATGACCTGGGGATCGGGGTATGAGTGAATGAATGTAGATAACAAATCCACTTTTGTATCCACTTTTGCATCTTTGAATAAGAAGTACAGGTATGGGTCTTCTCAAAAATAAGTGAAGCACTATTCTACTGCTGTGAGTTAAGCCAACACATAAAACCATCAAAGTGCAGTTGGATGAGAAATAGGTGGGCCGCCAAAAGAAATGTTATTAAGCGTTCAGCAAAAATAAAAGATTGTTTCAAAAATAATTTACATTTATCTTATCAGATAAATAAATGAATAAAACTGTAAATAAAATAAACTTACAATCTTAAACAAAACATTTAAATCGACTGCAGTAAAAAACAGACCAAAAAATTCAGCGCCTTATCGTCACGAACAAAAATTATTGCGCCCTTGAAAAACTAGCTTGGAAAATGACACATAGGGCACTATTTTGACTGAAAGGGCACCGTTTTGACAGATTAGCACTGTACATGATAAACAGAAAACAAGGTATGCTCATTAGATTTTTGGCAGGTTTTCTGTGACGTAATAGTCACCTTTCTCATGGGCAGTTCGCCCGAACGTCAGTTATGGATTGGGAAAAAATATTTTTTTTTAATTGAAAACAGCAACAATGAAACTGAAAAAAAAAACGATTTCAGCATCGGAGATGACTCCTACGTCATCCGTTTTCCAAAATGGCGACATGGATGGCGTTCATAATAAGCATACCTTGTTTTCTGTTTATCATGAGCACTGTAGGTGTAGCTTTACACCCCTTCCTGTACTTCTTATTCAATGTTTTGCATCCGCTTGAGCATCCACTTTTACTTAACACTTTGCACTCACACTTTTTTGCATCCACTTCTGATGCCGCTTTTGCATGCGTACGCTATTGCATCCGCTTCTGCAGCCGTTTTTGCATCCACTTTTGCATCGGCTTTTGTATCCGCTAGTTAACAATTTAGCTTCCATGAGGTTCAATACAAGCTATTTTCTGATGACTTGTATAATAAGAACAGGAATAGATCATCTCATCAAAAAATTTATTTTCACTACAAAACTATTATCTCATTGCGTTTGAAAGCTCATTTGCTGTTGCCTATTCCTGACTCTTTCTTTCTCAAACACTTTATTACGTGTGCGATGATGTTTTGTTTCCTTCTCTCACAGGTATTGAACAAAGGGAATTTATATCATTTGAAAACTCGTTTGGCAAAATTTGTCGAAATCATCTCATTTGTCGTATTCGAAACAGCTTATGCAAAGTTAATAGTTATAAGGTCAAACAATTTTAATTTTATTATATTCAAAACACCAATAAAAAATTCAAAGCTCTTATCCAAAGTAGATTAGGTTTCAGAAGTTTAATTGCGTTATGTTATGTATGTTAATTTCAACGCCAATTTCATCAATGCCTGCAGCCTTTTTTCCACTCAAAAAAATCATTGACCAGTTGAAAACAATAGTAGATTGGTATTACTTTCCCAAGTCCCAAAATGGTCATTACCAACAAAATAAATCCCATAAGTTATTAACAACATTCATGGCTTTCTTTATTTTCCTTTTTTGTTGCTTTTTTTTTTGTTTACATTTTTTGTGGTCCTTTTATTAAAAAGGTCCAGTCGATGATGATGTCGTGTACAATATCCTGGGTATTATTATGATGATTTTCGTTTTAAGGTGACCATTCTTCGTTGTTAATAGTACTGTCATTTAGAATGTACAAGTTAGTACAGACAAAGCTAATATAACAAAAATGTAAGCGCACCCGCAATAACCCTAATTGCCGATTTCACGAACATTTAAAAGCTTTTTAAAAGACGTTTTTTGTATAGAATAAACGTCATTTAATGGTTAAAGGCCTGATTGTAAAATTTTTAAAAGGGCTTGGTGAAATCTGCGGTTAATTGGCCATTGCACACTGGAGTAACTTTTTTAATCTACTCCAAAAACGTTTGAGCATTTTACCCGTTTCATTCATCATCACTTCCCTCGTCCACAAGCCTCGTTTTCTTTCGGTTCAATTACCCCAGTTTTTAACGAAAGCTTTTAACGAAACGGAATGGAACTCAACTGAAACATTCTTTCTTAAGAAAACTAGAGAACTTTACCACCCGGGACTCCATGGAACATTTCCCATACCAGGACTGGTGTCAAAAAAAAAAAAAATTCAAAAATGGGTCAAAAACCTTAGATTTTGGATTCTCAAACAAGTGGTGTACTTTTTTTCGCAAACAAATGAACCTATAAAGAAATATTTTACTTTTGCACTTTTGCAATAAGTGGCCATTGTAGTTAAACCTTTAAAGCATAACTAAAATGTCCACTTTTTGCAAAACTGCAAAAGTTGAATATTTATTTTTCTTTCTAGGTTCAGTTTTTACGGAAAAAAAGTACGCCAATTGTTTTGGTATCCAAAATTAAGGCTTTTGACTCACTTTTTAATTTTTTCCCAAGTTGAATAGTCAGGAAAATAAGTTTGAAAATTTTCACTTTTGCACTTTTTTGTAGAAGTGACCGATGCAGTTAAGCCTTTATAACGGAAAAAACTTGGCGTACACCCAACCTAGCACCTTTAGTGAGTATAAGTAAAGGTGTTAAAGGGGGGATAGCATGCACCTGAATCGAGTTGTCGTTAGTATAACCATAGATGGTTGTAAAAATGTTCTTGGAAGAGTTATTTATTGTAAATTGTTGGGAGTTATAGTGAAACATTTTTTTTTTTAAATAAAAGTGGCTGAAATTGTTTTTCTTAATTGTGCTTTCCAGAAATATTATCTGGCCACCCTCAGTATGTATATAAAAATTCATCTACAATAAAAGCTGGTTAGTAAAAAAAAACCAACACATTGCAGTTGGCTCTACGATTTTTTCGTTCCCAGAGGCGCTTTGTACATTTCATTTCGCAGGATTGCTTCCTCGATGCCACAAAATAAAATATCAAATTTTATTTGGCGAAAAACACGCATCCCGTTCCCACAACCGATTTGACCATTGTTGTCAATGATGCTTTCATGTTTAGTTCGTTCACTATATTGTACAATGTACATTGCCCAAAGGTTTTCTCAATATTGCTTTTAATAACAATTTTACCACCCCCTAATGGATCATTATGGGCAAACAAGATTCACAGTTCGGTCGGCGCGCAGCGCGGTGGACGGCCCATGGAGTATACATATATGTAATGATTTGGCCCCAAGGTGTTTATGTCGAACGCTACACACAAACTAACGGTACATTGATACTCATATTAGCATAAAAGAAGATTCTTTGCTGTAAACTTTAACATAGGGACCAAATGGCAATGACAACCACTGATGGTGGCATAAAAAGATGTTGTTGGTTAACTGCGTCGTCGTCGTCGTCGCCCCCAAACATTTTTGAAATCAGAGTTCGTTAAGGGAGTTAAAGTTTGTTTGTGAATTCATGAAAAAAGGTTAAAAGAAACATCTTACGACCATTATAAAACCATAACACAAAACGAAGTTATTTGGATTACCCTTGAGGATGGCCAGTTTATGAACATTAGAAAATGCTTTCATAAATCAAAAATGTTGTAGTAAAACAAGAATAATTTTATTATTTTATTATACCTAATGGCCACAGAGAGATGTTGTTAGTGGCAATTGCAATATATTTTTTGATTTTATTTGAAAACCCATTACGTTTGTTTAGTAATTGGCAATTGGTTACATTGCATATTTTCCTGACTGCATATTTTGAACCAGTGTTGAAAGAGTAAATTATAAAATGTTGAACCAGAATGAACCATGTTTGCACAGCATATTTCCATGGTCAAGGTAAGCCAAATAAATATTTAGTGTAGGGTAATTCCCCAAAGGGGAAATTAACATTTTTTTTAGGACCAAAACTAGCCATTAAGGAAAAGCTTACGTTTATCAAAAACGGCTCAAACGATTTTGATAAATTTTTTTGTAATTACTTTCAATTGTAAGGTCGTACTTTTAAAAGGAAATATACATTTATAAACATTTTATTAACGGTACTTACCATAGAACCGTTGTTTCATTTTTGACTATCTCTTAAACGACTTAACCGATTTTGATGGTATTTTTTTTACCTTCTTAATATCCTTAGGATTATTTGATAAGTAATATAGACTAAAGAGCCCACAGCAATTTGTGGGTGTGAGTGAGAGCATAAAATCATTTGTACTTTTAGACAGATCCTTACTTTCTATAATACTCAAGATAAACGGTATAGCAAAATTCATTATCGTTTTAAATAAAAAAGATAAGCGCCTTAGATATGAATATGAGGGTCCAAGACCTTTTGCATGCTGCATTCTGCCTGCAAGACGCATTAAAAAAAATGCATAACATCGAATTTCGAAATAATTGCGATTGCATTATAATTCTTTTGTCCAATGATAGAGTAGTCTTTTTTATTTATAGACTAGCGAGAGTCCCAAACACTTTAACATGCTGTATTCTGCCTGCAAGATGCACTCAAAAATGCAAATACTTGATTTTGGAAATATTTCTAACAGCATATAGATAGATATTAATTCAAACGGTTAAGCAGAGCATCTTTATTACAATAACGAGGATCCAAGACGCTTTAATTGGATAATTTTAACTAAAACACTTACTTATTAATGCAAAAAATCAACAATGATTATTTATTTTTTTTAAATATACATTCCTATGGGTCTTATGATAATATTCATGAGTATTTACGAGCTTAACCTTCATTTAGCTTTTCATGATATCATAATATATGTTATAATTTGGGGGTTAGCGTTTAGTATACGCAACAACGGCAAGTTTTCAGGGTGTGTTGATGACGTAGAAGAGGTGCATTATCCAGCGCTTTATGAGTATCTTGTTTGGAGGTCCTATAGGACAATAATTTTTGTGAAAACATTTTTATTTGAATAATCAATTCTTTGAAAACGAGTTGGTGAATTTTGTTTGAAATTTTATATGTTCGTAAGCTTTAACTATAAACTGACATACTAGATTAAAAAAAAAAAATATTTGTAATCAGGTAACTTTTTTTTTATAACGGCTCTAACGATTTTCAACGTAAAATTCTATAAATGCAGTAAAAGGAAGAAATCAATTGAAATGATTTGGAACTCTAAACCTTACAACTATGAATAAACATGTATAACGCGGGTCCCGCGCATCATTTGACAACTCCCAAGCGGCTAACTTGTGACTGCCGCTTGACTTTCACGCAGCTTCCTCAAGGCTACATCACAACACTCGCGCGTCTATCACAGGGATTCCATGCGGCTACCTAGTGGCTCCTTCGCATTAACCTCTTGGCTCCGACTCGTCTGCCTAATAGCTCCCATGCGGCTAACTGTTTGCTTCCACGCAGGCTACCTCAGGGCTCCCAAGCGTCTACTTAATGACTTCCAGCTACCTTATCTCATTTCTTATTGAGAGTTATAGAGATCTCTAGATTACTATGAAAGAAAGAGACAGATAGTCTTCATTCCGTTTCGTTCAGATCGCTGAATGAAAGCGTTCAGAGCTTTAGTCATTAAGGAATAAGGTTAACATACATGTACTATTAAGCTATGGTGTGTTTGCTCGTACATTAGCTACAATATTTTCCCCTGCAATAATAAAATTCTTTTTCTATTTGTTATATCCCAAATCTCTTAAAGTACAACTGTTTTTCTCCTATTCATTTCCAATTAATTCACTGTGGCAGGTTAAATTCAATCGATATATTTTTTGTTTGTTCCTTTAAAATCCCTTCCTCTTTTTATTGTGTCATTGAATATCCGTTTCCTTTCTTAAACACAAAACACAATCGAAATGGCGAACTTAAATTTGATTCAAATTACAGTTACATTCCTTTTTATGCTGTCATTTTCATGTTAATGCTCCATTTTACCAACTTCACAAACGAACACAACAGAGTTGAGGAAAGAGGGAAAAAAAAACTGAACAAATACATACATACCTTACATACTTTACGCAGATTACATAGCCCGATTGGAATTTTATGTCAATCGATACAATGACAACATTGACTTCGTTGTATGCTAATTCCGTATCGTTTTCTGTAGCTTCACACCAATAAAATGACTATTTTGTTCTGATACATATTTAGATAAGGTCACGCAGGGCGGTGGTGGTGGTTTTCCTCCATTCAGAGCAGTGTTCACATTGGCGATAAATGGCAAACAATGTATGTATCCGAGTACTACCACAATTCAGACAGTTAAATTGACCTGCCTCATGCAGGTGGTTAAATGCTCAATAAAATTGAAGACTGGCAGGTGGGAGTGATCGGTAATTGCAATCAACGTAACGTATATAGAGAAGTCAGAGACTTTAATTTAATTTTCCATTGCATTACATACAGAAATTGATTGGATTTGTTTTTGAAAATATAAAAAAAAAAAGAAATTAAAACTATAACGACTCAAACGATTTCGATGAAACTTGTTGTATTAATGTTTAAAGTAGTTCTAATGAAAATGGAGATTGGAGTTTGCTCAAAAATCAAATAGTCAGCTATTATACGGAGACCCAAGAGACGCGTCTATTTTTCGAAAATCAAAGAGGGCGAAAGAGATGCATAGTCATTGCCTCCCTTTCGCACTCATTGATTTCCGAAAAGAGGCACGCCTCTTGCGACTCCGTGTAATAGCTGACAGCGATTTTTCGTAAAGTGAAGAAAAAAAAAGAGTTCCTGGCAGCAACAGAAGAGTTCCTTATTCGTTATACTTATGCTGCCAAATATTAAAAACGCAATAATTCAGAACTCTTCTGATTTTTCTCTGTTTTAAAAATATTCGTTCGTTCGTTGTTTTACATAGAAGAGAACTCTAGACCTAAAGTTGGGTTTAATTGAAAAATTAATGATTTATTGTTTTTTTTAATCAAATAGGGTTGCCGTATACTCATACTCATTTATGAGTTTGTACCTGACATTTTTAAGATAGAAAAGATGCCGATCGAAGATTTGGTATGTTTTTATATTTTAACTCTCTGAAATAAACCTGAAAATTAGTGTTTTTTTGCTTATAAGTAGAGTTGCCGTAGTGTAGGTACCTCCACTTTAAAGTTAGCACCTAATATAATTTTTACAATAAAATAGAGTTTAGGCTTTAGTTTGATTCATAAGATAAAAATTATTTGAATGTGTTTTTTATTTGGACAGAGTTACCACGTTCTTAGCTTTAAACTCTTAACTTTATTTTGACAATTTGACTTTTTTTTGCATAATTAATATTTCCCTTTTTTTAATAAACTAAAAATTTATGAAGTCAAACTATAGGATTATGGAAACCTAGGTGGTGGTACTATCGAAATCTTCATTCTATTGTATCGCCATCTGAGTTTTCGTTAGTGAATGGGTGACTGTCACAGTCTTAAACTGCAATCATATTGTTACGAATATAGGAGCGGCTAAAAGACACATGTAGGTCTTTGGTTATGATTAATAACTAAAGCTCTGAACGCTTTCATCCGAACGTCAAACTTTCGAACTTCAAACTGAACGAAATGGAACGGAACGAGATCTGTCTATATCTGTCTGTGTGTATTTGTCTCTTTTGCTTAACGAAACTAGAGATCTCTCGACCCTTCGAGAAGAAATGAGAGGAGTATAAATACGAGGCTGAAGAAGGAGATCGGCACAGTTTAATTTTGACAGTAATAAAGATGAAGTGATTGTGAAAGTGTAGTTTGGCAGTGTTAATTCTTGTAAATTGTAAAGAGTAAAAGTGAAACAGTTTGTTATAGATAAAAGTGTTTGTTAATTTGGAAAGTAAATAAAAAGTGTATAATAAAAAGTGAAATAAGTTTCATTTAGAACTCAGAAAACATTATAATTAATAATAAACGGCAAACACTTATTTTGTGGTACATTTTAAGCGGGCCCACAAAATATTAGGTGTTTTTTTAGTAGTTTAGCTCTAACAATAATATTTTGAAACATAAAGCGTTAGTTACAATCAGCAATTTTTGAAAAAATGAAAAAGATTACACACATACAGAAGCAACTTCTGTTGTTGAAAAGAGCGTATAATTTACACCATACAATTTCAGTTTAGACATCTTTGGGTGATTTTCTGAACAAATAAAATAAAAAATAAATTGGCACTCGAATTTCGTATGCTTGTTTTATTAAATCGGTAACAACTTAAAAGGTTAAGTGGATGATCCGTTCTCATTTTTTAATTCTTCAATTCTTCAAAACTAAACATAAGTCTCATTTTATTGTCCCTTTAATCAGATCCCGATTAATTTTAAACACCCAAATACAAAAACAATATGAGATCCTGCTTTTGTATAATATGCAGCTTTTTCAATGATCCTAACAAATAACTCTTACTTTGCAACCCAGATGGCTTTTGTGTGTCGTTAAAGGGATTAAATCCATAACCGATTTGAATCCAGATTGTTCTTAATAGAAAATACTCTTGCATAAAATTGTTTCCATAAAAATAGGTAGGTATAGTCTATAATCTGAGTTGGCAATTTTCATTTTATCTACCAAAAATGCCAAAATAATATTCCCCAAAAAGTGAATGAATATTTTCTAATTAGTTGATATCCTTTCCAAGATAAAAGACCTTCTGCTACATTGTGTAGGTTATAGGTAGATCCTTGTGCCTTGTCCATATAACACTTCCGAATTATAAAGCTAATTATTAACGCATGGTAAGCAACTACAGCATGTGTGCTCTGGACTGGACTATGGTCCAATAAAGAGTTAAGGGATAGTAGAAATAGCATGTATAATATGTTCCTATGGACCATGGTTCTGTTTTGGCATAATTAAAAACTTTCAGTTTGCATGCATTATTTGGTAGCATAAATCAAACACCAAACCTTATTGTTATGAATGGCTAATGAGTTATTATACAACATCGCAAAGGGCTCTCCCTCTTCTATACCGTATACAACACATCTGGCTACAGTGAAACTTTTAATGGATAAGCATAATTTTTTGACAAAACATTTTTTTAAGCACCACAGACATTTTATTTAGTAAAGTTTGGTTTTGACATCAAGGAGAATATTAAAATGTTAAAGAATAATCAATTTATTATATAAAAAAAAAATCAAAAATATTTACAACTTAAAAATATTTACATGAGTGTCTGATACTTTAATAATTTCATATTAGCGTTTAAAAATTGTTCAATTTACGGTTGCATCTTCAGCTCCCTAAAGCGCGGAAGTGTCTGATATTTGAGAATTACTTAAATAAAAATATTTCTTCATGATTTGGCGATTAAATTTGTGATTGCGATTTATTGAAAAATTCAATTAGGTGAGAGGAATTCGTTTGATAATATTTTACATGTGTGGATATGTTTGTAGAATTGTAAAATGTGAGAATAAATTTTTTTCTGTTAAAGGAAGGGTGACGTATGTATGAGAGCTATTTGAAGAAAAATCTGATTTGTGGGAAGGATACGATTCAAATTGCTCCCCTTAGTTTTCTTTTTTGAGCTACGGTCGTTGACTCAAAAACTTTGTAGACGTAATTTCTTTCGAGTTAAAAAGCTTATATGGGCAAATATAACAGCTAAACATCGTAGTGCCGTTTATTTTAAAGCTGGCTTGATAATGAACTAATTGTGTTCTTGTATATAAGTAATTTCGCCTACTTACTGGTACTATTTTGCATCCTCAATGAAAAGAGAAACTGGCTCATTTCTGTAGCGTGTTTGTTGAATTTCTTGCGGTTGGTGAAATTGACAATACACCCATATATTTGGCAGTATCCTTGGTTGTTTAGAAATCTGATTATGGTTATGTTTTAAATTCTATATATAATCCATCTTCGGGTTCTTTTTTGTGGTCCTTACTGGGGGTGATTTTCAGTCACCATTTCAGTTAGGTAGTGTATTTCCATAGATAGATAAAGATATGTTAAACTCTATGCTATCTCTGGAAATAGTAATGTTGCGTACTTTATGGAGTTTTCAATACAATACAATACAATACGGTACAATTTGAAAAAAGGTATTTATGACAACCTTTCATACTATTGTCCGTCCACACTGTGAGACGGCTCAATTGCCATATTTGTAACGTATTGAGAAATAAAGAAATCTATCTTACTTGTAATGTCAGGTTTGTTGTTCTTAACAATGAAGAAGTTTTTTCTCACTTAAAAGTGTAATAAATTCTCTCCCGCTGTGAGAATTTATTCCAGTCCAGAAAGTGAGATAGATTCCCACTCAAAGTAGAATAAATTCCCAAGTGAAGCAGATTCCCGTGGAATTAATTGCCTGCACCGAATTTAAACTAATTTTCATATTTAAGTAAGTAAAGTTTTTGTGAATTAATGAATGTGAAAATACTTTAACTTTCCTTAGAGAACATACATAACTACAATTAAATTTTAAACTTCAACGTTTGAATAAATCAAAATCAATTACAGAAAATTTTTAATTCTCTTCCATGTTCACCTAAAAAAAATGAACTTTAATTACAAAAAAAAAAAAAAAAAAAACAACCCTTAATTCGGATATATGACATCAGGACAATGCATCGTGCTTTTATTTCATTCATTCACAGAGTAACCCCTTTTGAATAAATTCCATCATCATAGTCATCCTCATCATTATTGTATATTATGAAGTTACATTGGCATGTAGCTATCGCATACACCATCTTTACCTACACCAAAACCAACTATAGTAGCGTGTATCAAAGGAGAAACCAGAAAACCCTAAGAACAACACAATGCGATGCTGCTCAGGCATCCATTTTTTCCCGTCATTAATTAATGCAACCAACAACCAGCACTGTCGCACAAAGTTATCCTTGAGTTCAATTGCAGAGCAACTCGCAGAATCGGAACGTTTGCCCGCTTTTGAATGCAGTGTCAATTGCTCCAGCAGAAAATATTATGAATGCATCTGCCTCCTCTTGCGAAAATAAAATGCTTCTATAAATGATATACATATATTCAGATATCTATCTCGCATGACATGTGGATATACTTATAGGAACAAGAACATACAATATAGTGCAAGGAAAGGGCCGCTTGTGTCCGGGCCCAATCCATGGGGCCACTATCTTAAAAAAAAACTTGATCAATTTAATGTTCTCAACTCTTATCATAAAAGTATAAATAACAAAATTGAGTTATAAATTGCTTGTATGTACTTTAATAGCTTAGTGTCCTTATGCAATTCAGATGAATTCAATAAGCGTTTAAGTGGAGCTGCCGAAGCCTTACCTTTCAAAATTCCTTGTCTAGTATGTTTATTCGCTTTAAGTTTTTTCTCCAGCGAGACTCCCAGATACTTTATATTTGTTTTCAATTGAATAGCTGTACCCTCGATACTAAGTGATATTTGCTTGCTCTCTTTTACCGCAAAATAGTGACCTCTTGGAGAAGATTTTCGGAAGCAGACTAATTCACATTTACTATAATTACCATTTATAGCCCAATTATTGTGTCATCGGCATAATGTATGGATTGGGAGATTTTTATGAATGTGGGAAAATCATGCAAATATTAAATGAAAAGAAACGGTCTGAGGATCGAACCTTGCGGAACTCCAGCTTCAACTTCTACTTCTCTTGAATATATAGAATTGATTCTTATTCTTAATGTGCGGTCTGACAAAAGTGAAATTGGTCTGAAATCTCCCACATTTGTAGAGCTTTTGCATTTTTTTATTGGAACTAGATTAGCATTTTTCCAAAAAGAAGGTAAATAGTTATTATTAAAACATTAATTTTGGATTGGTTTATTGGGGTGGTTTATAAGACCACAAACCTAATTCGAACTTATAATTTACCCAAAACCCTACCCAAAACTCCCTGTTTTACCCTACAAAAGTAACAATAACTAAGAAAATGCGAGATTTTTGAAATGTTTTGTTTTTCGTTTGGTCAGTAACTCATAATCTTAATCCCTCTCAAATATTGAGAGAGGAAGATTTCGAATTTTTGACATAAAGAAAACAAATTATTTCAAAATAGTGCGTTTTTAAGCATTTTTTTTTGCCGTGTACGGTATCACTCAAAATATCTCTCTGTGAAAAATCTTTTATTCAAAATGTTTGAGAGGTAGTTTTTGACATTTTGAGTTGTTGAACATGTGCCAAATTTTTGCTTTAATTGTTGGTAGTAAGGACCATACTACCTTAGTTGGTAGTAAGGACCAACTACCTTAGCTAAATGATGTTAGATTAAGTTGTATCGAGTTTTGAGTTTTTTCAAGCGTCAAAACATTCAAGTAAATAAACTACATATTATTATTATTATTATCCATAAACATTTTCGGGACCTTCCCATAAATCTATCAAAATAAACTCAGTAATAAATACATGGGCCCCCATTTAACAGAAGACAGCCCTGGTCATGTTTGTAATGTATGCCATTGTACTCTATCTTATGGGTGTTTTGGTGTTTTATTTATTTTTCTTATCATCAACGCGACAGAAAGAACCTGTCTGCCGTTTGTTATTTTATGCTATTTAATTTTAATTTTTATTGGATTGCAGCCAAACTTTGTTTATTATCAATACAAAATAATCTACTTGATATATGGATGGTTTGCGATATAGCTTTGAACGTAAATCTTAAATGCAACCGATCCAGTAAAATAGATACCAAAATTTGTGTCCAATCTTCTATTTAATCAGATAAAAAAAAACGTAAATACTAAAATAGAAGTACGTAAGTTTACAAAATGAGTATTACAAAATGAGTTAATATTGTTTTTGTTTTCTCAGCCACTAAGCTGGCACTATTTTCATATCAGAACAATTTGAAGAAGTCTACTCGTTTTCACAACTTCGAAGATTTTAAAGAAATAAATAAATCAACGAAGACTTCTTTTATTTTTTAAAACATGAAGATACTGTTAGGAATGAAAACAGCCTGTAAAACATATCTCATAAATGAAAATCGCATACAAATTAATTTTATTGAAAGTCTGCATTCTACGTTTACATAATATTTTTTGTGTACATTTGTACAGTACATCCTTAGACTTTCTATATATATGTGTACAAATCTATAAACGCTTTAGCCATTTTTTGTTTACAATTTATCCTTTGAGAAGTTTTAGTGTTTACTTAAACAAGACAATAAAAAGGGATGTTCTGTTCATCCTTGACGATGTTTCTCCACGTGATGTGCATTTTATTTATTTCCAGTTCTATTTTATTATAAGTATCATACGTCGTCGTCCATTTTTATAAATAAAAAAATATATATCGCATTTTGTTTGATGAGTAGTAGTAGGTATGTAACTAGAAAGATTCTTATTCGCAAAGTCTGTCTGTCAGTTTTGGCAAATATTTACTTCGTATATTTTGAGTGCTCTTTTATTTATTTTGGGTATTTGTTTTTGCTTTTTTGGTTTGCTGAATATAGTGGAATAATATTAAATATAACTAATCAAGATATTCAATTAAAATAATCGCTGTTGGCTTAAATGTAAATAAAAATTAATATTCGAATTAAAGCAAACATATTTGTCTATTTCCAAGGAACTTGGCAAATACATACTTCTGTGCCGTCACTTTTAACTATAAATTTTAATCTTCTTTTAATTCTAGATGAAAATAAATTAAACAGTAGTTGTTGCCAATAAGTCAGTTCACGTTTCTGAGATCTCTGAGCGCTCAGTAATCTCAGCAACCTGAATTTTGGATTCGTTTTTCAGCTGCCGTCAAGAAAAATCTCTTAGATCTCAGGAAACCTGAACTGGCTAAACCATTAAGAATTTTGATCCTTGTAAATTATGTGTCAAAAAAATTTGTTGAAAATTTGTTGAATAGGAGGGGAAATTTTTTCAAAGTTTGACTTAAAGCAGACAAAAATTATTGTAAATTATGTAAAATTTAGTTTACCTGCTTGGGTACAATGGAAGTCATTGTTTTTCTTGGTTCTTCGTGAGCTAGTCAATAGTCATACCACAAAAAAAGTGTATGAAGATCTAGCATATACCAGCATTGAATATTGAATCAAGAGTTCGATTTCGTACGAATCATAATCAGTTTGATTTCCTATTGACGATGATGACCATATCAGGACTTACACGATCAGTCTGTATGCATACAAAATCAAAATACGAGCAAAAGAGTATTGGTGGGCGCTCTTTACGTCAATGATAAATCTTGGACTGGTAAATGCTTGGATGGTTTTAAAAGTCACAGGTGATTTCCAGCATGAATTACTAGCATTTCAGAGAATTGTTGCTCGATTATATCTAAAAAGAAACATATCTCAACCCTTAGTCTAAAAGCGCTTCAATTCAACAAGCAATATTTTTCCTCATTTTCCCGAAAGAATTGATAATCCCCTTAGGTGCACAGAATACAACATGATTTGTAAACTTTGTCCTTTGTGAAGTAACTTCGAGCATTGGAAAAGTTTGCTTCAAAAAATTTCATACTGCTGTACTGCTTGGGTACAGCTTAATAAACATATTAGTGACTTTTTTTTAAATAATTACAAATATATTTTTGGAATCTTATAGTCATATTCATTAAAGTTTTGTTACAAAAAAATTTAGTTTTGAGTTTTAAAACGAACTTGATAGTAAAATGAGTTTTTTTTTTAATTTCTCCAAAACTAGAAGATATAAATTTACATTGACCTTTTTGTATTCAACTTAAAAGAAATAAAACCACAAAGTTTTGGTAGAAAATTCCTTAATTTCAAGGTTGAATCACAGTTTTATAAAAATCAAAAAAACATTAACCCTTTACTTTTCTTGAGTCGGCTGACTATAAAAGTAAGAATACTGAATTTTGGTTGAATAAATTATATTTTATAAAAAAAAACAACAAAAAAATTTGATTGAATTTCTTCTTCAAAATCTTGAGTTAAAAAATCATTTTTTCTTAGACAATTCATTGGATTAACTTCAATACACTGAAAATGAAATAAGAGTTTTCTAGATATCAAAAAATATATTATTTGTTCTTTAATTTATTTATTTTCAATAATTTTTTTGTCAGCTTTCAGTCAACTTTTGAGAATATTCCCCCTGCTATCTGAACGGGTTAAAATAGACCCTTATCTTTTCTAGTTGTTTTCCTAAAACTTACCTGAAAAGTTTTTATAAAATTTTAACAAAATTATTTGAAAAATAAAATATTTGTTCAGCAAAAATCTGACGTATTTTTAAGTTAAAAAATAAAAAAAAAAAAAATACGATAAGTGCAATGTTTCCCCAAAACAATGGAAGTATTTAAAAAAAATCGGAACAGTTTCGTCCGTTTTCGCCATAATTTGTTTTAGACTAAAGAATAGATCTACTTACTTCATTATTTAAGCTTTAATAATTTTTTAATTTGAATATAATAAATACATAGATTCATCGCTGAATGATATTGCAATAAGAACAAAACAAAGGTTACGTATACACCA
Source organism: Meliscaeva auricollis (assembly GCA_948107695.1). Taxonomy (NCBI): domain Eukaryota; kingdom Metazoa; phylum Arthropoda; class Insecta; order Diptera; family Syrphidae; genus Meliscaeva; species Meliscaeva auricollis. The sequence continues at coordinate 27,022,998 of OX403617.1, read as the reverse complement.
CAGTAACCCACTTCGTAAATAGTGTATCTTTGGCAATTTTCTTTTGATCTTTAAAATACAAATATTAAATGAAAGTGCATATAATTATTATATTCACACTATTATATTGTAATTATAAATACAATATCCCCTAGCCCAACATCAAAAAAATACCTTTAAATTATGCGTCATAATGTTTATTTTACACCAACATTTTTTTTCTTTATTTCTTATAAATCTTTAACTTCCGGTTTTACCTCGGAGAACGTGAGTCGCAGACATTTAATTTATTGTGACTTTTCAGATAAGTTATTGAATACCAAAATAAACATTTTGAAAAGAAAAATTTACCCTGAGCATCAATTCAGCAGTTTACCATTTTTTTCTCCTTATTTAACTGAACTGTACATTTAGGCAATTATTGAAGCTATTTCGAATATAAAAAGCTACTTTACAATAAATTAATTTTGTCATTTGCAGATTAAAAATAAAAATTAATTGCAGTATAAATTGCTGCGAAAATCAATACAAAAAAAAAAAAAACATGTTTAATTGGCTGCCATGTCCCGTGGATATGTCTACATTAGGCAGCATATGGCAAAATGCGAAAAACTGCAGGAGGACACACCTGTTACATGAACCAAAGGCAGCCGCGACAAGGAATGGATGGAGTAGTGCGCAATTGGACAAAAGGCTACTGCCATCAGCGTGTAGCCAAACCACGAAATTCCGCATGCATGACTGCATGTATGTTTGGTGATTTCTGGAGGCAAAATGTAGATATAGATGTCCATTCCAAAAGTGCAACATTCAGTCCTTACATATTATAGTAGCCCATCACCATCAGCATCAGCATACACTACACTAACTACACAGTAGCTTTATACGCTCACTGGGTGAATTGAGATTGGTTTTAGCGGTGGTGATGGCAGATTCTGTGCATCATCAGTTGGAATGATCTGCCCCTATAATTGCTATAAAATAGCCGTAATGTGATGGTGTTAAATTACTTCGTAATGGCGCTAATGTTGGATCGTGATTGCATGCATTTTGCTGGTAAAATGATTCGCTGCGGGCGTTATAATGTTTTGAGAGAACCACAGAATATGGTGTGAGTAGATGCAATTTGGCAATGTAATTTATTATATTTCAGTTGCTGCCATTATGAGTAAGTGATAGCAATATAATTGTGACAGTAAAAACATGGTTTTTATAATTTATTATGAAATAATCTTCGACTCGTGCAAACAAATCATACAAATGTGGTTGAATGGTTGAAAGCTAGCATAATCGCACCCCGTTCAGGCATCACACACAAAACAAATATGTAGGAATTTGAAGCACGATCTTTAATAAGACTTCTGAAACTGTATTGAAACTATGTATTGTCTGAACAAACCTACATTGTATTACCTATGTATTAAAGTTTTTCTCAATCAATTTATTGCAGCCTGGCTTTCAAATCTGAAGTCAAAACTTTCCAACCACGTCACGTTTTCGAGATATGCTAACATGAACATGTCAAAAACCCGTGTTTTTGGTACATTTAACGTCGAATTTCTTTACTTCTAAATACTTTATAAAAAAACTATTAATATGAAGTGCATTTCATCTGTCTAAATCAATTTAAACCATTTAAAAAACTCTTTCGGTGCAAAGATATTGCAAAGTGAAATTTATGATTTTCCCCAAAATACTCTCTCTAGTGAAATTAGAGCGTTTCTAGCGGTGGAAAGTTTTGAAGTAATAATTTTCAACGGCTAGAATTTTTCTCAAACCAGATTTAGATTAAAAAAAAGTCCAATCTTGAATAATTTCAAAAATATTATATAAAGGACAAAAAAAACTTTATTTTTCCAGACCATCAGTGATATCTAACCAAAAAATCAAGAGAAAAAAGTTAAAAAAATGAGAATTTTAAATTTATTTCCCCCAAATCCCTTACAATTTGTATTTTTTTAACCAGGCACATCCAAACTGTATGCTATATAGTAATAAAAAAAGAGAGGTTAAATACTTTGACAATTTCTAACAATGGCTCTTCTCAAATAAACGAACAAAGTTGCAAGAAAACAAAAAATACGCTCGCCATTTTTAAGCGCGCTTTACGCATTTTTATGTGACGCAAGTGCTAACAAGGGTTTTGACGCTCGGATGCGCATTTTATGAGCTTTAACATGCGCTTTGACTTGCGTTTTTACTCCCGTTCTTACGCTTGTCAAAAAACAATCGCATCAAAACGCTAGTAAAACCGCACGGAAAACATGAATCAAAACACGCGTCAAAACAAGGGTAAAAACGGGAGTGATAATACTCTTAAAACGCGCATCAAAACGCTATTAAAAATGCGCATAAAAATGCCCGTCAAAAGGAGAACTCGCGTCAAAACGCTAGTAAAAACGACCGTCAAAACACGCACAAAAATGGGCGTCAAAATACGAGTAAAAGGTCGCATCAAAACGCGAGAAAAATGTATGTCACCAGCCCAGCACTTTTAATAATCTCTACCGTTTTATGGCTGGTTCAAAACCCGACTTTTGTTGTGCAAAACTGTAAAAAAAACTTATACAGAACCAAAGATTGTTTTTAATTTTGTCATTTTAAATATCCAAAAATAAGTATGAGGAACTCTAGAACTCATCGGTTGCTTCGGGAACTAATTTTTTTATTTACGTTTTTGCAAATTCGGACTAAGGACTAATTTTTCTTTCGTACAAAGAGAATTAGAAATTTTTGTGAAATGATGAACATAAGTCTAAATATTGCCAAATTTTACGATTCGGTATTATTTTTGGCGGAGTTATTTCATAGCCACATATCAACGAAGAACAACTCAATAAAATCTTGTGTGCTTTTCTGAAATCATATTCCTTTTACAAATCATTTTTGTTAATGCTGATTGAAGTTGTTAAAATCACACTGAGCCGGCTACAACGAAGATTGAGGTTCCGCATCTTTTTCACCCTCCTTTTTCATCTATATCATGGTATACGTTATAGTTGGTGTCATTTAAGACAGGCAAAGAATTTTCCTGTATTTATTATTTCATGTAAACTATATCTGCTTTTTGTTTTTCCTCTATCTCTTCCTGTTTATTCATATTCTTGTATCCTCCGGCGACAATCTTGTTAGACATCCGTTTTTGCATTTGCCAACAACAAAACTCTTTCTTCACAGACAACTACTAGGTATGTACTACATTACAAATTTCCCACCTCTTTACCACCATTCCTTTCCTTATAGTTATTATTTAGCAAGGTACATTTAAAGATAGGGAATCAAAGGAAATCAAGCCCTAAATTTATTGCCAAAAGATAGCGGGCTGATTCTCCACACACCATACCATCAGGTTAGCAATAAATGTTGCCCCCTCTCTCCATTTAAGATTCAATAGCTCTATAACTGAAATCAAATTACACCCCATTTGGGGAAAGAAGTGTAAAGTAAACATAAAAAAGGTGCTGCGTACTTATACATCATCATGGCGAGTTAATTAAATTTACACCTCGTTTCTTTAAGAATCCAAAAGCCGTAGGGTAAGGGATACACATTTACACGAGTACATTTATATACAAATAGGTGCGTTGTATGAAGCGAACGTGGGCGGTCGACGACGTACATAGATATACTTCAGAACAAATTTAACCGCCACCACTAACGTCCTTGTTTTAAAGTAGAAATAGTTGAAAACACTAATGCAGAACAGCAGAGTATTATACCGGCCTTACTCGACACAATATTATTGAGCAATACTAAGAATTGCTAAATGTTATTGACCTTGTAATGGCTGTATTGCACAATAATTTTGGTTTGCCCAATATATTGAGTGACATTAAAAAAGTTTATTGCGGGATTTAAACGACACAATATTATTGCGCAATAATATTGCGAAAAATGAGCTTTGACTCAATATTACTGCGCAATATTTCTACATATGTCTCTTTGTTTATTCTGTATCGTTGTGGAAACGAAAAAATATTGAGTAAAAATTCGAAAAAAACTAAATTCTTTTAATACTACTCAAAATATTGAGCAAACTGAAATTATTGTGCAATGCAGCCCCTACACGGTTAATATAAGTAGACAATACTGAGTATGTTGTGTCGAATAAGGCCGGCACTATAGCTATAGTAGGAATACACGACACATTGCATAAAACTCAGTAATACTTTATAATATTGACCGTGTATAGACTATATTGCTCAATAATTTTGGTTTGCGAAATATATTGATTGGCATTAAAAAGCGATGCTGTTGCAAAATGGTCTGAAATTAATTACAATATAGGTAACCACGCCAAAAACAGGTCTCGCACAAAGGTGTCTTTTTTACTTAAAGTAACAGAATTAGTTAAAAGTATAACAAAATAATAACTGTAAAAACAAAATAGTAACTACGGAACCTTTTGGTGATGTGTTTTTAATGACAAACGAAACATTATTTCTACATAATGGCAAAAGTGCACCATTTTTCTCATAGTTTTTTAAGGACACTCTTTCACGCAAAAAAAGTTACAAAAAACTTTTTGATTCTTAGTTGAAATGAAAAATGGAACGTTTGTACAAAAAGTACAAAATTGGTATGCCTTTTTCAAGAAAATATATAATGTACTTGCACATCTAAAACCAAAATTTCAAAAAAATACAGTCACCCGTTTTGAAAAATTGAATTTTACTTTTAAATTCAAAAATAATTTTTTTTTAAATTTTTGATATCAAATAATTTTAAGGTTATTAAGAAGCTTTCGTGTAAGAAATTTCATAAAAATCGGTTGAGTCGTTTAAGACACTCAAAAATTATAATAAATCGGCTCTATGGTAGGTACCGTTATTAACATTTCTAAAATATTTCTTTTATTTCAAAAGTACGGCCTTTCAAAATCGTTGAAGCCGTTTCAGCAATTCAATGGATGTTCCCATAATTACGTTTTGCAACATTTCGTGAATTTTTTCATAAGTTTTGAGATCATCTGCGGTTCAACGTACAAAAACTGACAGTTGGTTGGAATTGTTGTTATAAAAATAGAGGAATAGAGGCGGAGATCCAATTTTCGTTCGTTTTTGGCATTTGCTTCCATAGAATTCCATTTATTATAGTTTTATATTTAGATTCTTGGCTTATAATGTCAAACATAACATTTTTAGCAAGTTTCATAAATGGGTGCTCTCTCTCTTTTAGCAAAAAAAAATTAATTGAAAAAGTCACTGTCTTCTGAAATTTGAGAAAGTTGTAGAGTATGTTTTTTTTACACTTGAGTGTTTACATAATATAAATTTGGAAAGAATCTCATTACAACTTTTAAAGATTCATCTTTAAATTTTGTTAAGCATTAACTTTTATGACAGACGAAAAAGGTATGAAGGTCTTTGATAACTTTTTTTTTTTTCTCCAAAGACACAAACACACATCACACATACACGCGCCTACACACGAATATTCATTAGAAAACAGTTGCTTTTTTTTTTTGAAATTCATCCAAAAAGGACGACGAACGATCCAAAGCAACTTTTGTAATCTACCGTCTTCAGATTCAAAACGTCAAGGAATTCAAGCAAATTGGCCACACAATATACTGAATGTGGAGGTTTCAGGTTTGTTGGATGAAAATTACCCATTTGAAATTCAAAAAGGATAATCCGAAGGGAAAATCAGATATGAAATTTATTGCATAGGAGAAGGCGAATGTTTGGTTTTCGAATGATAATTTCCAAACACGTCTTGCCTTAGCATCCAGAGGAACCAATAGACATCCACATCAGACAGTCATCATTCCAATGGAGCAATTCAATCGGAAGCAAAGTATTTTTGGTTAAAATTCGATGCGAAGAATTTTTGTGGGCCGGTAAATTGAGAAAGAATACCTTGTATAGAGTCTGTTTAACATGACAGCACACAGGAGTACCAATGTATAGTGAAGTTTTGATAAAGCGGCACACGAGGAGTGTTTATATGTATATGTGGAATGGAAGAAGCCTTCAGTTATGAATTGAAAACGACGATATATACTTTTGGAATGAATTTCCCGTGAAAAAGATAAGTATTATCACTGAAGTCAGACAAACAGAAAGACAGACAGAATCAATTGCCAAAAGTGTGTAATGTAGTACTATAAGGGTGAATTTGTTTCAATTGTTCATTATACAAACGTGCTGTGAAGTAAAGAAGCGGTTTCATTTTTAGAATATTATAATATATTCACAGACTTGCGAGGTTCACATGGAGGGATTTTCTTCTTTCTGCATTGAATTTCAATGTGAAAATGTCTTAGAAGCTTCCTGTGTTGAACGTGAAAGTTTTATTATGACTTTTGATAAGCTACAGGATATGTAGGTATATTTATTTCTTTTTTCAATTTCAAAATTAACTTCTAATGTTAAGGCAATCACGTTAAATTATCCTTAAAAGTGATGCGGAGCTTACGAGAAGAAAATATTTATTAAAGCCTCTTTGACTCATAACCTTCCAATCCCATAATCATGCTGATGCGGGTGCATGCATGACCGTGTCGTGTCGACATCGTTTTTTAAAACATAATGTACATAATATGTAGGTATTTTATGTTTTTCTAGCTTATAGTATCATTTAGAAGGTTTTTGAAGCCGCTTTAAATTGTCTGAATCTATAAGAAAAAAAAAATAAGGTTGGAGCGACCTACACTGGTGGCTTTCCATAGAGACCCCATGTTATTTTGGTTTTTAAAATATCAAAAATTCAAGATATTCAAAAACTATTAGCAAACTTAAGGAGATTTTACTCCCTCAAAGTTGAACACAACTTCTGGATTTTTATTTTCAACTTTCGAAAATGTTTTTATTCACTCGGAGTTTAATTGATCAACTTTCGATATTCCAAAGTTGAGAAAAGTCAAAATTAGTCAACTTTGAAATTGCTGAACTCCCCGAAATATAGCAAATCAAGATATGTATATATTTTTAGTCAAAGTCTGTTATATATTTTTTCGTTTCTGATTTCTGGTAAAAAAGCTACCACAGCATCTAACTGAAAAATGATACATTTCTGAAATTTGGTAAAATTATTACATTTTACTTAGAAACCAAGAGTATAAGGAATCCATAAAATATATTTTGAGTGAAAGGGTGTTTTTTTCAAGAAGAACAAAAATATGGGATAAGCAGTGATAAAAACTATAGTAATAATGTAACCCTGATGAAAATTGATAACAATATTGTATTTGCCATTGGAACCAAAAATCTAAGGAGTACGTAGAAATATTTCAGGTGAAAGGGTGCTTTTTTTTAAGAGTAATGCAAATCTGTTTTTAAACCAAGTAACCAATAATTTAAATGGTACGTTCACAAAAATTAGTATAAATATTTCCTCTGTCATGGTTACGAAGAATCAAATGAGTCTATCACATTGTTTTAAATGAAAGGGTGTTTTTTTTTTTGAAGTGAAAGAAATATACGGAGTTATACATGTTTTTAGCTGGAAAAATAAATGAACTTCATTTTCTTGTTCAGCAGCCCAAAATTAATCTAAAAAATGCTTTTTTGAGCAGGTACTTGTACTTGCTATGATAATAATAATCTAATCTAATAATGATAATTAATAATCAGTACCATTGTTCATTGGAACAATTAAAAAAAAGTACAAATTTGTAGTACTCCTCATAAAAAAGTGAAATTTTTGGAAGGTTTTTGTATGAAAAACACAATAAGGTTCTATTCAAAATGGTTGAATTTAACAAAAGTTATCGTGATTACAAACCACCGCCAACGACGCCGACACCGACGACAAGGGCGGCACACCCACATAAAAATGTTTCGAAAACGTATTTTCTATACGTTTCATGGTGTTTCACTATGGAATAGACTAATTTTGAAAAAAAAAATTAAATTGGTCAATCGCTATACTTATCCTTTACTCTACTTGTACGGAAAAGTAGTAACTGTTCCAAAATAAATCAAATTTACAAGTTTTCGCCTTTTGAAAAAAAAAGTTCAAAAATCAGTTAGGTCACTATGTTTCTCACGACCTGATATAACCATTAACCATCAATTATTTCATTTTCATTTGCAAATTTACGCTAATTAGATTGGAATGCTAAAATGTTAAAGACCCTCAACGTTCAAAAAGCTGAATTTTTTAAAGTTTCTAGAATTCTTATAACAGAGACATAGCATGATGGGGCACTGGATCGTTAACTCAAGGGACACAAGTTCGTATCCTGTTGGATGCACTTTATTTTTTTTTTTTGGTTTCAAACTAAAGATGGATGACTTTGATTCAATCTTGTTTTTTTTTAGGGAAAGTATTTAAAATTCACTTCTTTCAGCTTTATTTTTAAAATTTCCATCTTTAAAATTAAATCATTCCGAAAAATAATTTTTCTCTGGATGCTTAAGTCCTTTTAGGAATGAATTTTAGGTTTTTTTTTTGTTTTTATTCTTATAAAATTATTTTGAACAACTTTCTATATGAAGCTTCAACATCCACAGCAACTTTAATCCTTAGAACAAGTACGTGGGACTCAGTCGTACCTTTTCTTTTCTGCCAAAATTACTACTATATTTTCGGGCAAGAACTCTACAACTCTTTCAAATCTACCCAGAATTCTTATAAAAAATTAAATTTTTAAAAGTTTGCCTATTATCGCCAGCTTGGTGTTGTTTTTTTTGTAATACGTTTTTGCAACTGGGGATAGCTTTACTAACAAACCAAACTTATTAGTATTTTTAGACTTTAATGCGAAAACAGAAAGGTTCAACATTGACCTTGATAGTTATTTTCATTTCAATTTTACTAATAATTTCGGAAAACTCTCAGTCTTACTTTGAATCAAATATTCACAAGTTAATCTTGTGATTATCTTTTACAATACGTGATCTTCATAATCAACTAAAACACATTTTTACTTTATAATTCAATTTTGCTCATAAACATGGTTCCGAGTATGAGCAGTGGACCCACAAATACCTCAATATATCTTCATTATTTGTATACTTCGGGAGGACGTCAAAAAGTCTTTAACAAAACCGTAGCAACAAAAAAAAAACTCTCTTTGAATACTAAATGGCACGTTAGTACTTTTTTGTTCCGTGCGTTGGCTTATGTGTTCCTGGCAAAATTTTGTAATTAGTTCCTCTCGATGATTCTATTGACCTCCTAACACACAGGACACTCGAAATGAATCGTTTTCAAACATTCCATTTCAGTTTCTACGTTTTCTACGGCTTAGGCACATTGTATAATAATGTAATGAATGAGAAGGACATCGAAACAAATTGCTGTTATAGTCGAGGCTCACGCAATAGAAAAGAAAATATATACCCCATGCGGACAAATAAAATTCAGTTTGACATACCACAGTAAACTCAATAAAATACCGTCTAGTTTATTAAGGTTTTACACACTTAAGCCAAGGACTCACAACAAGCATGGTTGTATGGGAAACGAGTTGGCATTGTGATGCGAACGTTACAAGATAAACCTAATCCCTAAGGATTCACCATTATATTTTACCTCCCCCGGCAGAACAAAAACAAAAAATACAAAAAAAAAAACCACACATTTGACCTTAGCACAGGCAGTAACATCAGCATCAAATTTTATGCAATGGTAGCACGAATATCCCACTTATTTTTTTTTACGTTTTTTTTCAGTCTTGAATGGACAAATGTTTTTATTATCATTGTATGTGTTGTCAGCGAAGGATATCAATTTATCTTGGCAATTTTTTACCGCCCCCCAATGTACCATTAGTGCCAACATAAACAAGATTCTTTCTTCTATTTTGGCTTGTTGTCATGTTTGATAGGGACTTTCTTCGGGTCATTATTTGAAAGGGAGCTAGATAAATAAGCCGCATTGCGAGAAGAGGGATAAAATTGCCAAGATGAAGAGAACAGTAAAAAAAAAATAAACGTGTCCATCAAGTTGAGAAATTTTATTGCATGTCCTTGAAGCCTCTTAGCGCGCAACCAACAACGCACACAAACACAAAAAACGAGAAAAAAAAAATGATACAATTGAGTTGTCCAAGAAGAAGTGTCTAGTTGTTGATGAAATCTTCAACATAGTTGCTATCCATCAGTTGAGGTAATAATTGAGTAGTAGAAGACGGGTGAAACTTGATAAAACAATTTCTGAAAAAAGAACACTTCAAGATGATTGAGGACGACAGTTTCTTAGATGGTGGAGCTTTTTTTTTGAAGGACTTAAAGAAATATAATACCTTTTATCAATGGGATAAAAGAATGTAATTCGTGGAAATGAAATTTCATTGGGCTGATTGTGATTGTATTAAGAGTTTTCTTGGACTTTTTTGGAGAATTAGTGAAAAATCAACTCCTGAATGATATCTTATGTGGCCATTCTGAAAATATTTAACTTAATTTTTCTTGCGTCAATAAAATTTAGTCTAAGTGTCAAATACTATAGAGCGAAAAACTCATTACTTTAACCAATGGACAAATCATTCTACGTTTAAGGGTATTCAAAGAAGTTTTTTTTTCAGGCTTCCGTGTTTTATTGGATTCATGGTTCTCAGAGTTTGTATCCTTGAGCACGAGTTTTGATCTATCACGAGTGTATGGTCGCACTCAAGTCGTACTTAGATTGTCTTCGGATAAAAAAAAAACTTAACTTAACACTTATGTGTGGAAAGCCGTAGAATAAAGCGTAAAACGTCTCGAAAATATTCGTGAAATACCGTTTATTATATTGCATGGAAAGTTAGGAAAGAAAAAGAGTTCAGTTCCACCGGTAAAAGCATTTAATGCTATAGAAAAAGGAGTGGTAAGTCTCGAAATAAAGTGTGTTAAATGCGCGTATAACCGTTAAAAACAAATCGGAAAATATTGATTAACGATGGTGGAATACCACGGAAAATAGCATAGCAAGTCATAAAAAAGTGAAGAAGAGTGGAAGGTCGCTGAATAAAGCTTAAAAAGTCAGGGAAAATATTTGCAATGATGATCGAAAAAGTATGACGGGGAAAAATGTTTAATACCCCAGAAATTTACGGAGCAAAGCGTGTAAAGTTACTACTTTGGTGACCTTACACGAATTTCAAGTAATTTCTTTATAAAGAGACGTAGAATACTGATGAAAGATCGCAACAGGAAAAAAGCTCTACAAATCGTGACAGGTCTCCGCCCGCGTATATTTTGAGTGTCACACAGTGTAATTGTTAGAAACTATCCAAACAATTCATTCAATTTTACTTTTGTTTTCTTTTAATATTATTTTAAGTACTTAAAATATGCTAAAGTAGGAAGATACAACCAATAAGACAAATATTTTCCTCTTTTTGAGTTTTGTTTATTGTTTGAAATCAAATAAAGTGGAAAGCAACAACTGGTTGCCTTAAGTTTTATTCTGGAATTTAATTTCTCTCCAAATGTCTGCTGGTAGCGTTCCCATGAGTGTCAATAAAAAGGAAATTCACACTTTTCTTTTTTTTTTTTGTTTGTTTTTGTTTTATGCTTTTCCGATAGGAATGCGAATGCGAAACCCATTTCCACTCTGTGTGACTTTTCAAAATGAAAAAAAGGAAAAAAAAAAACAAACAAAACAAAATAACCATAAAGCCACCACGTGGATGAAAAAGTTGAATTCGAGTACAATGACTGGCAATATTGTGTGTTCTTCTTTCATCGATCAGGAAAGAAGAAACTGAGAATTCAATTCCATTGCTGCAAGCGTTAATTTTGCAAAGTGCATATCCTTCCTCTAGAAACAACAATGGAAAAGCACATACGATTCGAATCGGCCATACATCTATATGATATGACTCGAGTTGAATCGAATCGAAAGCTGCCACGGAACGCACAAGAGTGTATCATATGTATGATGTGCCTTTATGCGCTGATATGCCTTCGCATTTCGAGCATCCAGCAACAAGCTATATAGCTATACACCTAGCAAAAAAAAGGAGAGAAAAACGTTCCGACTTCCCATCGGGATTGGGTATATTGAAACTTTCTGTTTACTTGAACTTCAATTATCTGTTATTGGCAAACTGTCATGTTAACTATCCTGTCTTAGGGGCATTTTCTACTTGAATCAGATCTGTTTCGTATGTCTGTCTGACTATCTGTCTGTCTGACCGAGCATTGCATTACTACATTCGATGAGTATGTACCTACACCCGACACATATCATTGTGGGCTCTTCCGGGAATATGCCATCATTGTACTTTCTACAAACTCCCCACCACGCTGCTGCGCTGACATGTTTATTAGAATGGTCTGTGAAAATGTCGACTTTGAGAAAAAACATTTTTTGCGAAATTAGTTTGGGGAATTTTCATTCACTTTGGTTTTATTTTTTTGTTTTTTTTTTTTTTTTTTACAAAATACCTACTTTTGCTGCTCAATGCACCTAATGCTCAAATGAATGTGAATTGATTTCGATGATGAGAGCAAAACGATTGATAGGGATTTTATATGCACACCAGAAAAGCTAAACAACAAAACGCAATATACGGGCCAGGGGATTTGCATTCATTATTCGGAAAATGATTTCCGGGAGGCGCTTTAGAATTGCATTCACATTTACGATTCACATTCAGAGAGAACTTAATATTTGTTTTTTTTTTATAGAAACGTCGTTATTTAACTAAAAAGTGTTTATTGATAGTAGTTGATGTCTTTGTAAGGAATTTCTGGCAAATCATGAAAATGTGTTTCGATAATCCTTTGTATGTTTCGATGTTTTGTTCTTTTTTTGTAGGTAGAATTTATTTAGAATGGGTAGGATAATGTTTATGATTCAGGAAATATGCATTTTTTATAGTTAGGTTGAGAGAAAAGATTGAACTTTAAGCATTTTGATTGTGGCTAGTTTTAGATTAAATATACGATTTAGTTAAAATCGGGACAAAAAATTCATTGTCTTTATTTTTTTCAGAAATTAATATTAAACATAGTTTTAAATATTTTGGGTGAGAACATATACCTACAATATTGTTGGGTGATTTGACAGGGTATGCTTGTAAAACGAACCTTAATTTCACCAAACAGAATACCACGCTAACGCTAGCATAACAAGCTGATGTTGACCCGACAGAGTTTTAGGAAGTGTAATGAGATAAATCGAGCGAGTGAAATAATTAAATTTCTTTGATCAATGATCTATGAAGTCATTCAAGTCCCTAACGGCCAATTTCTTGACAAAGTTCTAGCTCTTAAAACTCGGTTTAAGGAAAAATTAGAACTCACATTGTTTCATTTTTCTTTTTTTTTCTTTAGAAAAACTGAGAGCTAAAAATAACAAGAATAATTAAACTGATTTTAGAACTTTGTCAAGAAATTGGACGTACATACATATGTGCTCAGAGAAATTCTAGGGAATAATAATTTTAATCTTTTTTTTTCTCGGTCTTACAAATAGTTTTTGAAATAATAATTTTCAATCTCAAAATTTTTAAATAAAAAAAAAAAAACTTTCAAACGTGCTTACTTAATGCACTCAATAATTTTCAGTTAGCATCTTAGAACCAGATGCTTAAATACTAATTAAAAACACATAAAAATACAAAAAAAAAAAAATAAATTTTCTTACAGATTTTTACTTGAGATAATAAGACAAGTTTAGGATTCGAAAAAAAGTGTGTCCGGCACTTCTGTTAATCCATATTTCAAGCTACTGCCTAAAGCGCAAAAGTAATTTTCTTCAAACTTGGCAATTAAGGGTTTTGGGTGGTTTCCTTAATAGATGATAAATTTAATTTTGTTTAGGACCAAGATTAATGGTAGGAGAGAGCGGGGTTTAAAGTAACACTTTTTACTAAAACTGATGCTTCTTCTATAACTTTGAAAATAATTTAGCTAATGTTCGGAATATTCCAAAATATACCTTCCCAAAGAAAAATGGTCAAGTAACAGACTAAAATTAAAAAGAAACAAAAAAAGTTATGAAACTGCATTTTTTTGCCACCAACCGTATAACTTCCTTCGCTGACATCCGATCTGCAAGTTAAGTAGACACCTAGGCAGCTACGGAAAAAAACGAAAGTATTCTTTTTCACGCAACTCTTAATTGAAAGGAACTCTCTTTTTATAACTGTTACTTCGGTACACGGTTACAATAATATTTGTATGTTTTTTTTAAGTTATTTCTAGGTGAATTGACCAATAAACGTAACTTTTATGTTTATTGATCAATTTGCTGCAACAACATGGTTTTTCAGATTTTATTACAATTTTCCTTGGTATAGCTTTTAGAGAGAAAATGATTTATTTATTTTTTGTATTAAAGTTAATAAGCTTTCGTTTTGTACAAACTATTTTTCGGTAATAAGATTAGTTTTTAAAATATTTACGAAGAAAAAAAAGGGGACCTTTGTTCTCTTTCTCGATAATGTTCGTGGCCCTGGAGTGGGGTCTTTAACTATGTTTTACCTGGGGGTCACCCTCATCACTTTAAATAATAATCTAGACCAGCCAACCAACGGGCAGTTTATTTTTTGTTAATCAAAGAACTGCGAAAAATTTTTAAAAAAAGGATTTTTGGATCAAATTGACAATGATATTGACTCCAAACAATTTTTGTTCTACACAGAATACTGTTATAAAGAATTGGATTTATTAAAAGTTCCTATTAAAAAAAAAATTAAAGAAAGTACCTACATACCAAAAATTGCTGAAAAATTGTTTTTCTCTCAAAGATATCGGTTCGGAGTAAATTTCTAATTGAAAATTTGTTCAAAACTCAAACACCTTAACAAAAAATTGCCTAACTTTGTTCTTCACTTATAATTTTGTACTAAACACTTGAAGATTTTGAAATTCCGATATTTTAAAAACAAAAATAACAACGGGTTTTAGTTTCCAAGGAAACTAATTGAAAGTTATGGGTGTGGGTCACACCTAGTCTGTTATTGTCTTTTTCATTTTTGTAGGTGCATATAAATGCCCTGCACATACATTTATAAAACTATGCTGCGGACCAAATTTTATAAGCTCGAATGCCACATGTGGCCCGCTGGCCGCAGGTTCAGTATAGCTGATCTAGACCAATGTGTGAAAATATGTGCACTACGGCGTATACTTACCTTTTCTGTATAAACATTTTATTTTTCGTATTGCAGGTAATCAGCTCCATTTGAACCGCCTTGGACCCTCCTGGAATGAAGAGGGTCTGTTCTATCATTGGAATGAAGAATTATCTTACCGTTAGAATTACTTCGAAACTCTGTTTTATGCATTTTTTGAGTGCAACAGAAGACAGAAGAAATATCTTGCAAAAAGTCTTAAACCTCACGATATAAAATGATGATGCTCTTGCACCAATTATCTTGAGTGCCCAGAAAAATGTATTTCAGTTGGAGGCTGTTTTTTGAGGACGAAAGAAACCTGTGCAATAAGTACGAACATATTTTTTCTACCTCAAATTAAAGCACCCTTTCATCTAAAAATATTTCAATCCCATCATTTGGTTCTTGGTTTTCATGACAAATCAGACCTTCATGCCGAATTTAATCCTTATAACGTTATTGGAACGGGGGTTTCAGAAAATAAATTACCGTTTGCACTGAAAATAAAATTTTAAAAAAGGATGGTCGTTAAACATTCGTTTTGATTTCAATTAACGTTTCTGAGATCTCTGAGCACTCAGTAATCTCAACAACCTGAACAGGATTCCTTATTAAATTACCTGTCAAAAACGGAGCAGAAAAAATATTGGATTCGTTTTTAGCTTCTGTCAAGAAAAATCTCTGAGATCTCAGAAGACCTGAACTGTACAAATCCAATCATACATGCTCTATTCAACGTGTTTACGTTTGATCGTTCGATACGAGGTATTCAATCGTACATGTTTGATCAAACCTGTTGGATTCCATGTTCATGTCCAATTGTCTGATTCAATTTGTGGTGAAGTTCAACTTGTGTTTAAGGACTTCACTTGTTTGCTGTTGTGTTACTGCCCAGTTATAGCAATCAGGAAAAAGAATGTGGATAGAAGTTCTTATGATTGTTTAAGGTTGTTAACAATTGATTTCAATCACAAATATACTACAGTGCTCCTTAAAAATTTTATTTCTAAATTACAATTTTTCTAATGTGTTCCAATTTTCTTTGTTCCACTGACAGAACTGTATACGAACAACTTTTTCGTGTGCATGTCAAGCAGGAAAAAGATAATGTTGAATGTTTCAACATTTTCTGATTCGTTTTTCTGATCAATTTAACTGGTCCCTTAGCCTAAAGTTAAACTAAGTTGATAGGTTCTCGCAGTAAAATTTGTATTTTTCTTACTTATACTAGTAAGTGTGAAAAATATTTTTTGTATCACATTTAGATACGATTTTTATAAAATAGCTGAAATTTGATTTCTATAAAATTCTATAAGAACCTCCATTGCCCCTTCCGTTGACTTTGTATAAATGTTCTAAAGCTCATGCTATAAATCTTCCTATCATTGATCTTTATTTGAATACGTACATATACGTAACAATAAGCAATTCAACTTCAAAAGGACATAAAAACAATCAACCAAACAAAAAATCTATCTGCCAACACCTTAAACAATAATAATAATACAAAAAAAAACTTTAAAAAGTTCTCACAAGTAACAACTGCACTTTTAAAATGCCACACAAAAAAAATGAAATTTAATGAAACACTCAAGTAACACAAAACACAATCCATCAAGAGCCACTTAGCATGCCCTCGAGTGAAATTACTCCAATTATTGTATGCCGGTCGCACTATCGAACTTGTTCGAGGGCGCGCATAACTATTAACGTTAATTAATTCATTGCAGGAATGAGAGCTCTCTATTCCAACAGCCAGCCAGCCATTCGATTACAGAAACGAGATACATGCTGACGTACTACAGTAAATATAATTGCGGCTGCTTGATGCTCGCTTTGCAGTTCGGCTGCTTGTTGAATTTGCCTGCTATAGCTATTGCTCACCCTAAGAGTGCGCTAAAGTGGCAGAAGGCAGACGGAGAAGGCCCACCGCAGACGCAAGAATCCACTGACGACGACGACGTCAAGTGGCTAATTGGCGGCGCTGTGTCTACAGTGTCCGGTTACCATTTTTATTCCACAGTTCTGAACAGTAAAATTACAAGTATAGCAGCCAGTCGATTTTATTGACTCGATTTTAAGGGAATCCATGGTCCATGAGTTGGTTTGTGAGTAATGGTAGAAATGGCTTCCTTTTCCTTATTACTTAACAGACTGCAAATTATATGGTCGAAATCAACTGGTGGACCAGAATTATCAGACAAAGAATTGTCGAAATTCTATAGATGAATTTTTTTTTTATTGTTTGATTTGGTCTACTGGTTTTGGGCCATAAAGTTCGAGAGAATTTTTTTTTGTTTAAGGGAAACCTTTTACAAAACTCACCACAGTATGTTGACACACAAAATGTGCTTAAGAGAGCTTTGAGCAATACGACAAATTATTAATATCAACTTTTTTCTTTGGATTGAATAACTCTCCAAAACGATTTATCTAGATAAAAGCCAACAGCCAAGACTTTTGAAATGTTGATAAGTAAAGTTTAGCAGTCCCTTAGTTGTGTTTAAATAATGATGATGGTAATAATAACAAAAATGCTCTTGAAGTTAAATTTTGAGGCACAAGACTTTTAAGTTAAATTAAGTTAAGTTAGGTTAAGTGTTAAGTTTTGCACTAGGTTAAAACAAGGTATTAAGCTTGTTTAGCAAATATGTTGCTCTAGATGTGTTAAACACTCTCCTAATTTTTTTTGGATACATTAGAACTGATTGATATGCTGATTGGAAAGTACGAAACAGAAATGCTGTAGGTATAGACCGTTTTACTAGTAAGCTAAGAGTAAGTGTACAATGTACGACTCAGTCCCAAAAACTTGGGCTTATATTTAAAACTACTTTAAATGTTAAAGACTAAGCTGAGGCTGTTCTAATGTGGAATCCGTATGCTTTTTATGTCACAAGAAAGCTGCAAAAATATTTGTGAATAAAATGTATACGAAAGAACTTATAAGTTTCCTGGCCCAAACTTATAATGATTAGCTTCATAGAAGAACGGGTCGACAATCTAAATTGCATTGCAAGCCAAGCGATGCACTAAAACTTTCTCACACTTTTAGTAGATTTATTTGTTGATGTAAAATTAGATTTTTAGTCATTTTTATTCAATTAATAACAGCAAAAACAAGAATTTTCAGTCCAAGTTTTAAGACCGCTTCCAACGGTATTTTATTTTTATCTCTTTCATTTCTACATTTTCAAACTTGAATTTACACAGCCATTAGATATTGGATAAAAACCTTTTTGTACAAACTTTCACAATTTTCTGTATGGTCTATGAGCCGAGATAACGGTAAAAATAGTTTTTTTTACGCAGCGCTTAATAACTATTTGTCAAAGCCTCATAAAATTATAATTGAACTTTATTGAGCATCACGATCAAATTATCTTTAATTTGATGTATCACACATAACTGTAGTGTACATGCTATAAAAACTTCACAATCATGAAAAGCGTTTTATCGAAATTCAACAAAATTTTCTGCTTTGGCCATCGGAACTCGACCGGAGAATGGTATCGTTGGCTGACAAATGCATTCGAGATGGTTCACTTATACAGTTTGTAACTTTTTTGTTTATTGTCTCATTTTAAAGAATGAGGTGTTCAAATTTAGCTGAAATATCAGGCTCCAACAAAGTGTAATTTTTTTTATACAATTACACATAAAAATAATGAGAAAAACGTAATGGAAAGCAATTTCAATTTTTGTTTCCTTTTTCATTTCACAAAATGGTATGAAATATTTTTGAATTTCATAAAACAATGTATTACAGTATTGTTGGTACATGTGTCCTCAATAGACAATAATTAGTTTTAAACACATAAATGCATATTTACAGAATTTAAAGAGAAGAATTAAAAAAAAATTAAATGTTTGACTAAAATTCTGAAAGAAAATGTTGCACAATTTGTAATAAAAATTCATCCAGTTTAACTTTCCAACAAATTTGACTCTGAATACCATTAGCCGTGTTTTATTGGTTGTTGGCAGCAAAACTTTCTATGGAAAACAAAAACAAACCGAATGTTGCCGAAAAATTAAGCAGTAAAAATCAAAATTGCGATGTAGGCTATAGAGCTTGGAAATATTGAAATGAAGAGGGTGCAGAATCGTATTGAAGAAATTAATTTTTTTGTTGGAAGGTTGGCAGTTTGACATGCGAAGGATGCGTTCGTTGATTTTTGTTTTTTAATAAAACACAATGTGACTGGAAAAAAATAAAATTACGAAAATTATTCTAAATTTGATTTTACTAAGAAGTTAATTTAGCTAATTTTACCATCGCGCAGAATAAGAAAAAAAATATTTTCTTATTCGTATTTTATATAAAAAAGAAAAAATGCCAAATTGAGATCACTCCATGTTGCAAATCGAAAATGACATTCGATAAAGTTTGCGAACACACCCCTACAAACATTCAAAAATTTAATGTTCGAACGGGTAAAATCGTTTTATTGGTATTCGATTACTCTGCTTTCTACCCATCTACCAATAAAACACAGCTATTATCAAATCTCAAAAAAATTCAATGTCAAATAACAGCCATCTTCTTAAAATTAACATCGAAATAAAAAATGTAAGACAATATTATTCAGGTTTCACTTTTCTTTTGAGTCAACATGAATAATAAGCCAATTTGAAATAATCTGCTTTAGCTTTTAGCTTAATTTCAACTTCCCAAGTTAAACGGTACTCCCCGTAGGTCACAAATGATAGCAAAGAGTAGAAGTATACGTTTACCAACAGAGACCTGAGAAATACTCTACAGGTAGATATTTTCCACCTCATTTATATAAAGATAAAACAACCAAAGTATAATTATGGTCCCAGAGCGTGGCAGTTGGGCTATCATAAATCATACTTGAACCTGGCGGATCGTCACAAAAAAAAGGCCCCCAGAAAGTTCATATACGTGAATCCAGAAGAAAAAAAAAAAACACAATGCCTCCCCCTCATCCAAGCCCTTCTGTGCAAGAACGGAATTTATACTCCACTCCAAATACCTTACATTGGGATTGGACTATTGGAGTAATGCTTCATGTTCATAGTCTCTCGCTGGGTTACACCAACTATAGTACCTCCGACGGTCGTCGGAATGACCGACAAAGCGGAGATGCATTTGACTCCATATACTCTGGATCAAAAATCATTTGGAGAAATTCCTCATTCCATTGTGATTGCAGGACGGGTCGATCTTTTGTGAGAGGCTTTCGGCAACATCAACATTGCTACTCTCGTCGTACATATAAAAGTAGAAGTAGTAGCTACATACCACTTACTCGTATGTGTAGGTATGCCCAGAACACGGATTGTGAAAAGTGGGCTTTTGGTTTCGCTTGATAGCACCATCAGCCATCACCACCATTTCTTTGAAACACTGCCGCAGGGATGCAAAGAAAGTGCTACTTAACAGTAGTATCCACCATGTAATTGACTCCAGGTAGATGTGCTGGTGCAGATACATTCTTTTAAAAGCACATAACTCACTTCACCCAAACGACTCGGCTCAACTCGACTCGGATCCAATGAATAAGTAGTGCGTTTATTGCAAATGGTCCTCGGGCCGAATGGCAGTTGGTATGGTAGTCGGTCTCCCGATCTCTGTATGAGAAATTTATAGAATGTGGCAATTTGGCTACCAAAATGGAAGCAGAAACAAATATTTTCCTTACGTGTTCATTATATTGTCGACAAGGGCCCTCAGGAGGCGTGCTGTATAGGCATACAACAAACCATATAATACTCTATAGTAGGGAGTAGAGAGGATGGTAATGGAGAAGTTATATAGTAATCGTTGTTTGTTGGGTACCTCGAGTTGAGTTGAAGTTGAAAGTGTTTAGCTTTTTGGATATTGGTTTCAATTGGCTGTGAAGCATTGTTTTCTCAGCAGCCCATTGAGAATGAGAAATTGGGTGTTAATTGATTTGTTCTTCAGCAATATCTTACCTTTAGGTATCAAACGCAAGGCATAGAAGTTTCTTGAGGATTTAAAAAAAAAAGAAAGAGAATTGCATTTGGAGAGTGTGTGTGGAGATTTCTCAAGGATAAATCAATCATGAAGTCACATATTATTTACATTTTGTATACATAGAAAGCTTATTGACTAATAATATGAATCGATTTTTCTTCAATGTGATTTCTATGGTATGTTCGTCAAAAGTTAAACGCATAGGTTCAAGCTGTATAACAATGCCTTTAATATAACTTTTATAGAAATTTTAAACGAAGGATTTAAAAAAGCAATGAATGTTAACTGAAAGCATCAGTAAGGCTTCTGTAGCAATTTAAAATAAGTTTTATCGCTTACGAAGAAAGACTGTAAACTCCTAAAATCGTTTCGGTGAAACAATTTATGCAAACGACTAAATAAAATAAAAAGTTCAGCGTAACACCGGCGATTGAACCTGTGACTTTTCTGTTTGGAACCAAGGCTTTTGCCATTGCGCCTCGAACTAGGTACATTTCATGTAAATATATCGTAGAATGTATGGGAACACCGCAAACATAGAGTCAATTCTTAAGAAAATTTGTTTCGTGCAGTCATTTGCTGTAAATGAATTGTATATTTACATCAAAAGTGAACTTCTTTGCAACAAACCACTTTCTGGATATGTTCTTCGCAAACTTTTTTTTCGTTTGCTGCAAACAATACAATTTTCTAGTAACGAAAGGTTTTAAGATGTGGGAAGCACATCCATCAGGGGTGTGCAGGGGTGTTTTCTAGGTGTTCTCTTATTCACTCTTAAACAATTTTTGGCAGGCAGCACGCGAATTCCTCTCCAGTTTTCACACTGCATCAAATCTCCTTTCTTTGGAAGCTTGACGATCATTTGGTTCCAAGTTCCTTCTTTAATCAATGCAGTAGCTCGCTCGATGCCGTTCTCATTGGCATTTGCTTGTAAGAGCACGGCAAGGATACCGTTGAGTCCTACCGCCTTGTTGTTCTTCAGTGTTTTAATCGCGAAAATGATCTACATACTGTGTATATCCGGGCGGAAGAGAGTAGAGATATAGAACCGTCTACATCTTTCATCGGATGTTGTTTTGAGCTTTCTATCTACACCTGTCGCACGGATGTGCGTTGATGTTGTTATGCTTATCACGCCACACGCTGTGGTTAAATTCTTTTATCTTCATACGATACGTAGACTCTAGATCGTTTAACTCTGCTGCTCGATCTTTGCCCAAGTTTCTTTTTGCCAAGCACAAGCACTGTTTCTTCCTTGGTGTCCCACCAACAATTCTTACAGCACCCGTTATGGAAGCACACCATTGGTTTTCTATCGATGCTGGGATTTTTGAACTGCGGCCGTGACCTTCACAGGGTAGTCCCCGACCATTTCCATTATCCTCTTCTATTTGTGTGTCTGCTGATCGCAAAGTGGTGAATTTGTTTAGAAACTGCATGTTTATCTGTGTGTACATTTTTATATTGAGGCACGAGTTCAAGCACTGCAAAACATATTATAAGACGGTTATCTTTGCATAAATCCGCGAAATGCTCACTCTTCACGCCATGTTTTTTCCATAAAGTTCTTCGTTGCTATTGCTTATTCTGGCATTCAAATCTCCAATAACAATCAGGGTGTCTCCGCGTGGTGTATTTTTGTTCCAGCCGAGCCGGTCTCCTTTTTGTCAGCATCTGGACATCTAGTCCGAAACCTTGCCTTCGAAAATGGCTCTCAAGATTTTTTTTTTGATTTACTTTTCTCTATAAAGAAATCTGATCTGGGCCAAGTTTTTCTAAAACCGCAAGTCCCGTATTTTCGCTAAAAAAAGAAAAAATAAAATCAATTTGTTTAGTAAAATTAGGTAAGAGACGAAATTATTTCGATTTATATTTGTATAAACCATCTATCAATGTTTTGATTTATTCCAATTCCAATATGATGGAAATATATAACTAGCTCATTTTTTTATTTGTCAACTTCAGCATAGTCCTTCATCCAATTGTACTTAAAAAAATAAACGTTTACCCAAAGTCTTTTCATACAAAGCTCTCCTCGCAAAGTCTTATTAATATTGCGGTTAATGAAGTGAAAAGCAAAATGTCAAGCACAAGTTGTTTGCCGATCATTTTTCAGGACATTTAGATAGAAAATGTTCAAATATTTTCTCCAGCATATACTTCTTATTGACCAGGAGCGCCATTATTCAAATAATGCCTGGAAGCACTTTGATTATGTGGGCCCTCCAATTTAAATTTGAGGCTTATTATTGTGTCGAAAACAGCAAGTTTTATTGATGCATTTGTATTTGCTTAATATTCTAATCATGAACTAAATGATTCACAGCCAGTATTTCCTCTGATTTTTTCCCAGCAATATTCTTCATTTCTAAACGAAATCCCATTGAACTCCTGAACTTATTTACATACATAAATCTTATATCGTAAGGATTAATTGGCCCTTGCAAATAAAGGCCTGAACTGGTATCCAAGAGTGCTCCATGTGTAAATATGACACTGCTCCTTCAACCAATTTTACTTCTTTTTTTTTCTAAGCATACAAATTTCTTATCCCTCATAAGCTAGTTAAATAAGGCTATTTGCACGCGCTCCACCCTCTACTCTGAATTGAGTTTTGCCTTTGTCATATGGTTGCCTTGTCCGCAAAAGAGGCAATTTACTATCAGTTGATTCAAATGGAATCCCTGGCAGTATAATCGCCAGCCGATAGGAAATGAACCCTCTGAATAGGAAAAATGTTGCCGGATATGTTTTTTTTTCTATTTTTTTTTTTTTGGAATTTTGTTTCTTCTATGGTTGAACTTGATTGGGTGGCTTTTAGTAGTGATTTAGATCCAATTTAAAGATTTTCATTTTACTTTTATACTCTTTTGACATTATTATGCTGAAATGGAGAGAAAAATTGACGAATAAGCCAAAGAATAATGATAGGCATGTATTGTGATGATTTTGTTTAACCTTTTTTTAAGTTATTTGAAAGTAAGTCTTTCAAAAGTAACTATTAAAAATCTTCCATGTGGGTATTTCAGAGGTTAATAAATAAAAAAGTTTGGGACTACTGTGCTTCAATATTTTTTGGTCGCAAATGGTTGGGAAGTTTTCTAAAATTTTTCCGAATTGATTTTCGACCTGGGTATGACAATGACAAGTTATCAGCGAATGGTTCGCTTGCATTCGTGGACTGTCGAACACAGGTGTTTAGACAACTTAGCATCAAGGCCTGCAAATGTTGCTAATCGACGAACGACTCTTGTGTCTTGTGGTTGCATGCTTCCAATAAGATTTTTGTCTGCACCCAGCAATCTTTATATGCGAGATAAATGCTACAGTGTTTCCAATAAGAACATTTGATTTATTGGTCTTGTGTTAATTTTTTTTAATGAAAATAAAAAAAATATAACAAGTTCCGACGGAATTGGGTTATAACATGATACATGAATCCCGAAATTAGTTTGGCATTTACATAAATTAAGGACTAAGTGTAATGAAACATAAAATACCTATACAAGCTACAATATTCACCAAATTTCTTTTTCCGCTACATTAACGAGTGATCGATTTTTGATGGAAATTGTCTATCACGATTTTTAACAATTGGAACTGTTTCTTTGAACTATCGTTGGTGCCGCTTTTCCTTTGGCGAAGATCACTCAAATTGTAAAAGATCATACAATCGTGTTAGTATCATTTCGAAAAATCACACGCCCAGGAAATTTGTCACGCATAAGAGTTATTGTTTCACTAACTCTGTGTGGCATTTGATATTATTCGTTAACTATAAAAAATGCATGCACGCATACGTAGAATACATTTAAAAAAAAGAAAATCAACATTCTTCCTTAATGTAATCCATTAACTGAAACGGTCGTACTAACATTATTTTCGAAAAAAAGAACATATATTTACTTCCGCATGCATAAGTAGTTTATCTTCATACCAAACAGTCACTATGCGGGAAAATGGCACCACATACTGGCCAACTTCATCATTGAGTTATGCAATTCAAAAAGCTCAGCATATATGTTGACAGGCAACAGAGTAATGTAAAAAAAATACAATAGGAACCTGCAGAACACACCGAAATTGAATCAGCTATTAATTCCTTGTTGCCGACTGGCAATCAGGAGCCCAAGACTACCAAAGACAGATGTCAAAACTTTCCAGAGTATGTTCAAAGACTTTACAGTCATCGGCAACGATTAAAAAAAAACATGTTTGAATTTGAAGGATTTCTCAGTGAGAGCTGAACTCCAACTCCAGCATGTGTCAGAACTCCATTAAACACCACAACAACATACAATTCTAAAGGAGACTGCAGTCAATAAAACCTGACCTGGTGCCTTCAAGAACATCAACCGAATTATTGGACTTAAGTCACCAATGCCCAGAGTAATTGGAATTGATTCAATCTACAACTGGAACCGTATAACTTGCACCACAGAAGAGATACCCGAAATAATTGGCCACTCTAAGATATTAAGCCAAAGAAATTTGCTGAACTAGACTCGAGTTTACAAATTCAACATCGTTTTAAGAGTGGCTTCTTGATCTTCTTAACATAAATCTGAAAATAGAACCAAGGCCTAGTGACCATAACTTTCGACTACGCGCGTGTATTTAACAGGATTGGATGAGACCTATAATTTTCAGCCGATTCTGAACGGCTAACTGAGATGCATTTTTAAGACCAACAATACACTTTTAGGTTTTGTCAATTCCTCGAAAAATTCAAGGATAGGTATAGGCTGAGGAATCGAACCCAAACCTCCGGCGTAATAGTCCATCGCACTAAATATTAAGCCGACTGGTACATACTACTGTTCTTCTTAACTATCATTTTTAATAACTAGATTACTTCCAAAACTGCACAAATCGTGGAGATCATAATGAAGGTAATATGATCTTCAACGGCAGCTCGATTTTCCTTCTCCAAATACCTAGCTGCTCTTCTGGAAGTGTGTATGCTCAGAAAGTTCATAAAGTTTTGCAAAAATTTACTATTGTTTCTACTAGAAACGGTGAAATGTATGAGAGCTAGAGTTGCCCAAGGCTCCTTTTATTGTACAGCATCATGACCTTCGACCAACAAACTGCAACCGCTTGCAGTTTGTCTGAGCACCTGTACTGCTCAGACGATTCTCTCATATACTTCTTTAACATCCTTATCCTAAAGTAGTTATTCCAATTCACTCCCCAATACAACTTTTTTTTTATAATATAATCAAAGAAACTTATCAGAAGCATCACCAACCAACTCAACCAACTGAGGAGAAGAATGTCCACTGAACAAAGATATCCCGAGCCTTGATACCTGTTCGCATTGCAAATTCTGAACAAGAATATTGTTCCAGCAATCAACGACGAAGCATTGAACTTCTGCATTGAGCCTAGGTCAACCTACAATAGTAGCTAAATGTCACCATAGTTCTTACCATCACCGTACGTAACTATTACCAGTCGTAACTTCTTTGCCAAAGTGGCATAATGTTTTGGGAAAACGAATATAAAACAACGATAGATGTACGCTAACGATAGAGTGCACAGTTGATTAAATAATCATAACGAAGAAGCAGAAAGTTATAACTAATTTGCCGTCAACGTAGACTTCGATTAAAACTTCCACCTTCAAGGGAACTTGAACTTATGCCAGGAGTAAGAACTTGCAGTTTTGTTGTTAAACAAGTCTCTTACTACGAGATGTTATTTTGTGTATTGTAATCGACAAGGGGAGGAGCTGAACACGATCAACATCTAAAAAAACTCAAATACATACGAAACAATTTAGATCATTCGCCCTTTCACATAAACTTAGAACAATTGAAGACCTTACATTCGATGGACATGCAAAACCGAAATCTATTTGCCAACACTTTTTACCTTTTACAACAAACAATACCAGGACCAGATAAATAAATAGATACATCAATCAAGCATTTCTTTTCTTTCCACATAGATCCTTACAAGAACAGCTTATTTTCAGCAACATTTTATTAACATAGCAACCAACTGTACAATAACATGAAGAAAGTGCATCCAATAAGAGAAACCTTCTTTGCAGCTTCTGTCAGATTCAGAATTTAAGATACTTTCTTCACGCAACCATGACGATGCGCGTGAGAGTAGAGTACCAATACCAACCATTAAACCTGTGTCAGAAAAAAAAACAACAAACTAAAGAACCAACTTCACCACACCACATCCAGTCATCATCCACCTTCTCCCATCCATCAGCTGCTGTGTGTATCTGGATAATGCCAACAAAATTGTGAGGCTGTGCAAGCAACCACGACACCGAGCAACATTAGTTGCATACAATCTCTCGTCGAGTTGAAATCGAATTCGCTTAACAAAACGCTGCTGGGTGTTTCGTTTGATTCGTTTGGTGGTGGATCAAAGGTTCATTGATACTTTTATTGTCACAGGTATTATTCCTCCCTCTTCATCCTTCCGAAGAGCGTTCGTTGATTTCGATGGCACAGCAACGGATGTTGATGGGTGTTCGAATCAAATTATGCTAATGGCCCTGAAGGAACATAGTGGCATCAGTATTTTCATTATTTTCTGAACCAGACGGTGTGTCGCCTTTTGCGCCAGGAAAGTAAACATTTCGTTACGGGTATTTCGCGTCGACAACGACGACGACGATATGACTCCCTCCGCTCAACGGGAGTGACGACAACGTGTAAACTGCGAAGTTTTGGAATAAAAGTGAAAAAAATTATAAAAGAAAACTAAGGACCAAAGTGAATTAATAAAAAGCTCTTCTTCGTCGTGTGTAAATAAAATTAAGGCAAGGAATGCTCGCCGTCGACCAGCATCATCGATTGAGGGTCGAGACTCTGGGCATGTTGTTCAAGAACAACAATTAGCAAGTGCTGTTCCAGTCTAATTATTATCGCGAAGCAAACAAAACAATCCAAGAGAACGTGTGTGGATGAGAGTGGCGACAGTGCGCGACCGGTTTTCGAAATTCTCGTACTGTGTATGTTCCATTTTTAGGTTTATAACTTAAATAAAAAAAAAATAAAAAAATGTCGACTTTGAGTAGCCTGGTGGTGTTTTTGAACATTCTGTTTGTGGCCATTGCATCGGACAACTCAAATGATCCCTGCTATGCTGATGGAAAGGCTCGTAAGTGTGTTCCGAGCTTTGTGAACGCCGCATATGGCAATCCGGTGGAAGCTTCTTCCACTTGTGGCTTACGGCAACCGGAACGATACTGCGAGGTCGATAGGAATGACCGAACCACCTCGTGCAGTGTGTGTGACGACGCTAACCCCGAACTTCGTTTTCCAGCCACTGCCCTTACTGACCTGAACAACTCCAACAACGTGACTTGCTGGAGGTCAGCCTCAGTACCGATTCCCACAGCGGGTGATAATTCCCCACCCGACAATGTCACACTGACCATTTCACTTGGCAAGAAGTACGAGTTGACCTATGTGAGTCTGACTTTCTGTCCAAAGTCCCCGAAGCCCGACTCAATGGCCATATACAAAAGTTTGGACCATCGAAAAACATGGCAGCCATTTCAATTCTACAGCTCACAGTGTCATAAGTTCTATGGAAGACCTGACCGGGCCAAGATAAGCAAATTCAACGAGCAGGAAGCTCGCTGCCTGAGCTCCCAACGCTCATCGGGAGATATACATCGGTTTGCTTTTAATACCCTCGAAGGACGTCCATCGGCAAACGACATCGACTCCTCGCTAGTGCTGCAGGACTGGGTTACAGCAACAGATATTCGTGTGATATTCCACCGATTGGATGTGCCACGCGACTTACTTGTCACTAATCGCTTTGGCATTAGCATGGCAGACGGTGAACGCAAATACACATCAAATGACAAATCCGTGGACACCAACAGCGCTATCGAAACAAAATTCACGGGTAAACTATCAGCACCACCATCATCATCCACAGCGGTGATGGGGATGGCGATGGGGACATCTAGTGCTGCAGCACTTGGCCAGCATTATGCCGTATCAGATTTCGCTGTTGGCGGACGATGCAAGTGCAATGGGCATGCATCCGAGTGCATAGCCGACGATGAGGAGGACGGCCAATTGGTGTGCGACTGCAAACACAATACCGCCGGATCCGAATGCGAGCGCTGCAAGCCGTTTTACTTTGATCGACCCTGGGGACGTGCCACCGACACTGACGCCAACGAATGCAAAAGTAAGTATAGATAGTTTTTTTTTTTGTCATCGTCATTTTATATAGGAGGTAAAGTTTTGTATAGAGAAGACTGGGTTTTTTTTTGTTTAGCTTGTGCGAGAGATTCATTGCAGTGGTTATTGTGCAAAATGTGGTGTTTTGTACTTGGCATGATGGGTACTTCGTGTAGCTTGTAGGTACATCCACCCCTTCATTGTATTCATGTGTTCTTTATGCCACTGTTGCCACATTAATCAATAACTAGGCGAAGTTTTTTTTGAAAAAAAATTTAACTGTCGAAAAGTGGTTTAAGCAGAGGATACAATGTTAATGTTTGGAGGAACCACTTTGTTTTTGTTAAAAATCTGTCTTTAACCTTGGAAGGTTTGAAGTTATTTCAACTATTGACTTCTTAATATGCTTGAGAGTAGATCGCGATGTTGGTTGAGACCGTAATCCATCCTGGATTGTAAGCGCCGCCTTAAGTAAGTAAGTAAGTAGATCGCGATAGGCAAAACGACAATGCATCGGAGTTTACCGACCCTTCTACAGTCCCTTATTCCGTCCTAAACTGATTTCATGAATTTATTTATGAGATAAAATTGGGCCGCTTGAGTCCAGTTTCACAGTCACACAGAGTAAAAGGAGGGTAAGGCAGTGCACGTTTTACCAGACAAAGTTGCCAATACTTAAGCATTTATGTAGGCGCCACCTAATCGACTGTGAAACTGGCCCTTAGCTACGTCCCATCATCAATTTTCATTGCTAGATTAGTTTCGTGAGATAAAGTTTATGAAGGCTAAATTCATAAACTTCAAAATGGACGCTCTACTTTACCGGCAGTTCATCGCTCTTTGGATCTGATCTAGCTGAAAGAGTTTAAATGTAAAGGCAGTATTTGTGATGCAAAGTAGTTTAGGTAAACTGCATTTAGAACCCAGACAGAATTTTGTACGAATCGGTTATATAGTGTGATTGACAACCAGTTTCAGACCAAATCAGATCAGATTCACGAGCAGTTCAATTACAATGTAGCTGTGGATTACGATCTTTAGTACCTACATGTATTTCAATAAAAAAAAAAAAAAAAAAAAATCAGCTTGTTTGTGTCGGTCAGGCAGTTTG
Organism: Meliscaeva auricollis; assembly: GCA_948107695.1. Taxonomy (NCBI): domain Eukaryota; kingdom Metazoa; phylum Arthropoda; class Insecta; order Diptera; family Syrphidae; genus Meliscaeva; species Meliscaeva auricollis. Next base: position 26,992,768 of record OX403617.1, on the reverse strand, counting down.
ATTTACAAGCAATTTAATTGCCAACAGCCAGGGATTGCCGATTGCCATCTTATAATTTTATTTTAAGGAAGTATTTCAAGTGAGCTTTAACATCTATTTTTAGCACGTGTCGGTCATGCATTTTGGTTGACAAGCAGTTCTTCATTATTCCAACGATATTCGCTTAAAACAAGTTAGGCAGTTATTAAAAGGACAAGGCAACTAAAAAAAACACTGTGTGACCGGCACAAATGCAAGAAATAGTAATTTGTTACGAAAGAGGTGGGTTAAAGGCAGTATCATTAAGAAAACTCATTTGGCAGATGTTATGAGGACTTGGCTTAACACTGCATAACCGACACACACCAATGAACGGGTTAATTACGATATCCTAAAAGAAGTCCCTTGGAAAGTTATTATGAGTGCTTTTGGCAGCTGTCAGACAGACACTATATGACCGACACAAACAAATGAAAAATTTTTAAAAAAGGGCAGGTTTAAGGCAAATTGTTACAAGGAAATGTCAAAAATGACAAAAGAAAATGACACCCACTGCATTGCACTTATTTCATTATTTGCATATAAAGTGCATTTGGAATTTTGTTTAACTATAGAAACCTGGCAACACTTGCTTTTGATACACGCCTTTTGTTTTGAGGTTAGCGCCGTCACTCCATTATCTTCATAGGACATCTGCCGTATAGTTCATAGAACCCCCTTATATAATGCCCTTATAGAAAATAAGTAAAATTAGTTTTCGCTAAATTTATTGTGGGTGAAATTGAATAGAGACGAGAACGAGAACGAGAACGAAAACGAGACCACAAGGGTTGGTATGATGGTGTTTTTGGGGGTGCGCTTTGGTTTGTAGTAAGTTAATGTAAGCGCACATACGACGAGTTTGCAAAATCACAGTGAATAGTGTGAGTTTGAGGTAAGGTAGGTAGGTAGTACCAACAACTACAACACACGCTTTATGCGAATGAAGCACCCATCACATCAGAGACATCGACATCGACATCTGCTCTTAATTTAAATTCAATCTGCAAATGGCTTAATGACATTTACCAAATTAGTCCTAGATACATTACGAGATAGTGTTCGTTTTTGTTGTGATTGCGATATAGGGTAGGTACAACGACGACGCAACAACGACTGACGACAACGTATTACGTATACGTTTGGTATGTAGTCCTGATATTATTATGTGAAGGAGTCTTTTACTCTTGTTGGATAGAAGTAGAACCTACTTTGCTATTCATAAATTGAGTTGTCGAAATCTGAATTGTTCCTTCATTCGGATTTAATGTGTGTGACTGTGTGCGTGTTCCACTTGGAAGAACATGTCTCGGCTCGGCCCGAAGCAGCTTCAACTACTTTTCAGCTACAGCAGCTCCAAACAGCAATAGAAGCAGTTTTCCCAGCATCACAGCATCACCAGCATCAGCATCAGCATCAGTAGCAACAACGTGCACGGAACAGACACCATTAATTAAAGTCGACAGTCAGAAGCAACTATACAAACTGGCATTTCTCTGTTTCTCTGTTTTTTCTATTTGCTCTGTTGTTTCTTTCGTTTAGTTAGATACTCGTTCTTGTAGTATCTCGTAGGTTTTGTAGGTACATATAAAATGTATATGTATCTTTTTTTTTGTTTTGTTGTTTTTTTTTTTTGTTGTTGTTGTGTTTTGTTTGTTACTCCTTTTTGGCTTTTGTTGCACTCGCAGGGACTTGCAAATTAAATGGCAAATTGTGAATGGAGGACAATATGGTGGAGAGTGGAAGTTGCTCTCTGGCTCTGTAGCTGATGCCTTTAGCAGCCGGGAGCGTTGAGCATCCATATCTGTTGAGTCTGTGTGCACAGCAATCTTGTTAGTGAAATGGTTGTTTGAGCTGAATGATAATAATAGTTGGTAGCTGCTTTGGTGGACGAATATAAACGAACAAAATGGGACGAGTTTATAGGTGGCTAACCATCATCCCACCCAGTATACTGGCCCAGCCGGCCATCCCAATGTGTGGTGTGAAAGGAGTACATATAGAAGAGATACGGGGTCGAAGCCGTTACAAGAACAAAACGAGAATTTTCCAGGGCAGTGTAAATAACTGATGACTTCGCAACCAGTTAGAATGATCATACACAATCACATTAATTGAGAAGATACGATGATTTGTGATGGACGTAGTAAACATTTCGTTTGGTAGCTTAGCTCCTAGGTACACATAGCCTTGTTGGCTGTATGTTGCTAGAAAGCAACGTTGTAAATTTGAGTCACACAACGGTATTTTGTATGTAAATTTGATTGTTTGTGTGCTGATGGTTATTTAAGGAAGGCGTTAGGATTTGTCATGGGCTGCCTACGATGATCAAACATTATGTTTGGAAACAAGCAATGTACATTGTATCTACACAGAGAAAAAGTGAAAGAATATTAACTATAATTTCGGATATTTCTATTAAAATATTATTAAAGGAAGTTTATTGTCGAAGAATTTTTTAACTCATAAAAAAACTCATAAAAAACTCACTGATAGTGAGTTGGACCGGCTTTTGAAAGATTATGCCTTTGGTACTAAATTTTGAATTTCTTCTAACTCCTTCCCGATATCGAAGTCGATGTTCTGAACGACTTTCAGATTCCAACATGGTCGTCCTGCACAAGCAAACGAGTGTGGCAGGAATGTCGCGGTTTGACTTGGCTCTGTATAGCAGTTAGCTTGTCCTTATTTACTTTATCTGAGATTTTAAAGTCGATTAAGAGATTGTGTGTATCGTTTGATATTTTTCGTTTTTTTTCCCACAATCTGTCGGAGTTTAAAAAATTGACTTTTTTTACTGAAGTGGCCGATCAGGTCACTAACAAAAGATTTCCGCTGACGAAATCTTATGAGCCATGTTGAGGAAACTTACATATACCTCCGAGGTTGACACATTTCATTCTGTTTCACAACTAGGTCACTAAAAACCAAGGCCTAGTACCTCAATTTCTCAACCATTGCCTATATGAACGTGTAGTTTAGCAGGAATTCATTGGACCTTCAAGTTGAGATTCACTTTACGTGACAAGTAGTACTCTTGGAGGTTTTCCTAATTTGTCACAATAGGCAGTACACCTGATAAAAAATTAAGATGGCATGACTGAGAATCCATCCCAGAACTCCGCGTGATAGTCCAATGCACTAACCATTACGGCAAGGGGTTTAACAAGGGTCACCGAGTTTATATTGACTGTTTGTGTGTGTTTATACTTTCCTCTTCATTAAGTCATCTTCTGCTGCCCTAAACAGTTCAGCAAGTAGGGCATTCTCAACCGCACTCGTTGTCTTCTGCAACTTAAGTTTAAATATCGATGCTTTAAAATCTTGAAGGTTTGTTGTCGGGATTGTTTTTTGACGTTATCAGTTCAAAATTTCGTACCGTATTCCAATTCTTATTACGGCAGTTAGAACTTTTGATCTATTGTTTTTCGTGTCACTTCATCATCTACCGTCTAAAAAGTAGGATTTCTACTCTATTTTATTTGAAAGTGAAGCTCACGGGCTGCTGTATCAGCAGTTTCGGTCCTAGTCTTCAGTCCTATTGGTCACCCCTCGAAACATAGTATATCAGTGGGATAAACTTCTAATGTTGATTTCGCAGAATTTTTATTGGTCTTCTAATTTCTAAATGCACGAAAAATAATCAATAATCAGAAGGAAACATTATAGAAACTTTAAAGCAAGCATTTATTTACCTTAAAGTCACTAGTTTTTGATTGATGTTCAAAAAGCTGTTATCGAGTTCATTACTACTGCAAAAACTTATTTTCGAAAGAAAATTTATAGAAGCCTTATAGAAGGCATATAGAAGACATCAAAAACTCTAATTTAAAAGAAACTTAAATGTTTTCCGTTTTTGTTTCTGACCTCTGCTAAAAGTTCCCGTGGAAGTTTGTATTTTTTCTTGGGCTTATAGTTTAATTAGTCACTACATTTGCATACTGCTCGCTCACTCTGCTTAGTCTATCGATCGGTTTGTGTTTTTTTTGAACATATTTTAGTCTTGACTATTTTCACACTTATATAGCCAATTTCCTACCTGCAATTTATGGTCCTACTTCCTTTTCATTCGGTACGTATATCTGTATATACATAACTTCAATTCAAGAAAATCAATCTGTTGAGCCATTGAACGCGCATGTTATTTTAACATACAAACTCAGACTATTTTTCGAACGGATATAAAACGTTTCTGTTTTTTGTTTTTTTTTGTTTTTTTTTTATCTTCAATAATGATAAATGGACTATAAACTTGATTGGAATTCAATCCTTTAACATTAAAGTATATCTATGTTGTTGTATATTTCTAAGCACATAAAGAAGTTCATCAATGTTTATAAAATAAATACACATATAAGCTTCTCTAGCATAATACACAGTATAGATTGGTACATTAAAACCATGTTTGGTGTTGTTAACATTTATGTTTATTTGATTTATTTGAACCATCTGTCCATACAGTTCATGTACCTTATGGATTTTGGTAGTGCTCTGTTTGGTTTTTATTTATGATGAATGGTGTTTAGCTTCTATTTACTTATTCTCTTCAAGCTAAACTCTTAAGAAGTCTTTTACCGGGCGCCATCCAACAAACACGATTGTTTGTTCAAGTATAATTCAACTTTGAAAGAAGAAAAGTTGAATTAGCACAATGCAACAATAAAGAAATAAAAAAAAAAAATAAAGGCACGACTCGATGGGGTCGGACATAGTGCATATGCAGTTACTTATAAATAAGACATCTCGAGATGCATTTTAGTGTGTTTTTTTTTCTATTCTTTTTTCTCTATTACATGTATGGGATAGACTTTATTCGATAGAGTTGGAGCTTATTGTACTTCTGGGTGCTACCTTTATTTAGATAGTGCTAGGCTGATGGAGATAACAGATAAGCGATCATCAATGCAGGCTTAGAATAATAAATTAATAAATGTAGGTATACAATAATTGCATTGTAAGATTATTTGGATTCCATAAAGCTATCGATATTTTTATGAATGCTTCTGAAGAAATCGACAGCAGCGTGTGAATAAATAAACTTTGTAAAAATGCCAAGATTATGCGGTTGACCATTTATTGTCTTAGGGGTCAAAAACTCAAAAAACCTAAGTTGTGCATTACGCACCCAAATTTTAGCTGTAATTTTTGTATTTGGAACACGAAAAAGCGGTAACGTATTGAAAAATGTCATGGTGTTGCTTAGAGTAGTGTTTTTAGCTTAAAATTATGAAAATATGTTTAATTTGATCAATATTCTTGAGGCACATGAAGCATTCGAGTTGGATATACGTTATTCAGTTCCATGTCCACCTAATGTAGAAAGTAGTGTGAAGCTAATGTGAGATCATCCGCATACACAAATTTCTGGTCTCATATCACTGTTAAAAAGCAGAAGATGGGTCAAGACGGAACCCTGAGGAAAACCGTTGTTATTATTCTGTTTTTGTGTTCACCATTAATGAACTTGAGGGAGGTGGCTTGATGGTAGATTGTTTTTGACAGGAAACGATACGAGTTTAAGCAGCTTATATATCCATCCTTCTTACCGTTATTATATGCTGTGGTTAGGTCGGCAAAAACAATCAATGTTGTACGCTTCCTTTTAGAACTTGTATTCATGTCTGTCGTCAAGGATAACATTTGGTGCGAGCAACTTCTGTTGTAAAAGTGCTCGATAGCTGTGATATTTGTGAAGACGCTTACAATGCCGCTAGCTTAGTGGTGTTTGAGGTACCAATTTCTCCAAGTTTGTGTAAAATCAAGTGGTCAAAATTTAAATGATGAACAGTTGATGTCCACTCCTCTTTTCGAGTCTCGTTAAGCGCTTCTATAACAATTCTGTGCCAACTTTCAGGACCTCAAATTGTTCTTTTCTTTTTTCAGTCCGTCAAACATAACATTGCGATGATAGAGAATGCAAAAATATTGGGTTTCACAATTCTGTCTGTCTGTCTGTGTATTGTATACCTCAAAATGCAGCCTAAACCGATGAGGCGATTTTCTTCAAATTTGGTGGTTAAGGGTCTTGGGCAATTCTCTAGAGGAGAAATTTAAATATTTTGTTATGTTCAAAATTAACGGGTTGTAGGTACCTGCCATATAACGAATATGAAAATGTTGAATTTTCTCAAAACGGCTCCAACGATTTTGATAGTAAAAATTCTATTTACTTTTAGTGCCATATTAAGGCCGTACTATTAAAATGAAAGAAATATTTTTGAAAACGGGTGACTGTAGAAAACGGTTGACTATATTATTTTCTGAAATTTTGGTTTTAGATTTCCATTAATTTTTTGATAGTTGCATACCAACTATATTTTTAAACAACGTTTGAGAATTTTCATACATAAAAAATAATTTTATGTTCAAAACGATTTTCAAAATTTTTGTTTTAAAAATGAATTTTTTTTAATCTATTCTAATGGCATACTTAGTTTGGAGCTCAAAACTATTAAAGATGAAGTTTATGCAATTTTAGTAATAGATTTTATTTTTTTCATAACACTTTTTTAAATATTTTTCGTATTAAATTATTTATAAAAATCTTAAACGTACACAGCAACATTGCACCTCCCAAACCGACCTAGATGTACATTTTATTTCTTAATACATTCGAGTTTTTTTTTTTTGAAAAATTTAAAATGCAGCTTTTTTGAAATCGCTTTGAAAATCTCGTACACAAACATTTTTATGAAAATAGTTAGAACCGTTATTGAGAAAAAAATCGAAGAACTATACTACTACATGGTTAAGAAAATGACTAAGAACATAATTTTTGAAATTTCTGAGGTTATGAAGATACGTTTTTCTTACCCAAAAAACATTTTTATAAATCATTTAAAAGGTCTGAATGTCTTCTTTCAAAAATATCCAGTCTTGAATCTAACGCTCTTGCTCCAAAAATGTGCTTTCCTTTGATGAAGTCAATATAGGTCTGAACTTTTTTGAGAAAAAAACGTTTCCAAAGTTGTAATTCGTAGTCATTTTCTCTCTGTAATTCGTAGTCATTTTCCAACAACATTCCCAGCTCAGTAAATCATTCACCAGAAGCAGAATGTCTCACGTTTGGCTTTTGTATCTTCTTTTCATGTTTTTTTTTTTTTTTTTTTTTTTTTTTTTTTTAATTTAAATGATATAAGTAAGAATTGAGTCTTATGTTGTTTTCCTTAACATTATTTAGAAATTCTTGGATTTCTTTGAAACAACAATTATGCATAACTATTGCACAAACTACTCAGAAATGATTGAGTACGTAGGCGCCACCTGTATTAAATCGAATGAATTAAATTTAAAGAGAACATTTCCTTACACACAAGATGTCAAACTTCTATGGCATTCAAATCCTTAAGGTAGGTACATATTATAGAACTTTTACCTTTAATCTGTCACAAACTGAAAAACAAAAGCCCACATAAATGACAGAACCGAATAAAGTAGGTATGTGACGTTTTTCATTTCCTTACGTTTTGCTGGTACGAGTAGAATATATTTATTATTCAGGGATGTTGTTGAATTCTCGTAAATTCATCTTTTGTTAGCAAAATCAAATTATATGCAAACATTTTGTTTTATATGTGATGTTGATGGTGGTGCTTTTGCCTTTTAATATTTTTTTTTTCATTCTACTGTCAGCATGAGAAAACATCAAAAACCATTTATAAACATGTATGGAATGCCTTATGATGATGGTTGAAAAAAACGGCTCCAAGGGGGTAAACATGCAGACATATACCTTCACATGGAGGCACCTACATATGTTGATACAAACTCTCAACATATTGTAATTTATATAAAGGAATGCAAGATGTAATACATATACCTACCTACCTTTGTAATATTGCCAACAACTTTCTATAGGTACTAAGTTCTCATTAGGAAATTAAGTAAATGGTACCTACCTTTCTTATAAACTCTTTTCTACATGCCCTGCATTCAGTGGTGTGCGTCAAAGTTTGCATGTAAAATGATTCTAACCTCCATATCCGTCCTTCCGAATCCGAATCCAAATCTAAATCCGAGCAACATGATACTACAAAAAATCTTAAAATATTATTAACCTTGTCTGGGCCGGACTTGGAACAGTTGTGTTGCTTAGGGCTTGCAACAGTATCTCCAAATGAAATAACACAACAATAATGTCTGTTAATGATTTGTGAATGTAATCTGGTACATTCTCTTACATGCTAAGCACATACCCATACGCCCAGACGTAGACGGCTGCATGGAAGAAAATCTAATGATTCCAAATTACATCCCCCTCTCGTTTTGGCCACCCATTTCTCTCTCTCTCTCTTTCTCCCCCTCCTCAAAAAAAAAAACGAACAACTCTTTATAAACTCCACGACTCGACTCCAGGCCGAACATGGCATAGCACAACATGTCACACAGTAGGTTTGTGTATATGCATGCCTTTGGCTTTGCAACTGGAGCTAGAGGACCATCGCAACAGCTCTTAAAACCAAGGCACATACCTTCACAGGCCCCCCATAAAAGAAGTCAAAACAAAAACAACGACTATACCTATACGTTGAGGACGAGGACGACAACACAAGAACGCTGAGGATGAGGAGGACGAGTATGAGAACAAGAACGACGGATGCGATAGTATGTCCCGGGGTTAATTTAAATTATTATTTTTAAAGTGGGGTTGTTGCCTTGTAATATACCTTGCGAACAAGATAAGAGACTTTAATAGCACACCTACATGCCCGAGAAGAGCAAGAGATATACCTATGTTGTTGTTTTTGTTTTGGCACTGGCGCTGGCTGTCCCCAAAGTCATATCGTTGTTGTCGTCCTTCTGCATACCGCCCAATATAGCGCTAAGTCAATTTTGCCATAGATATAGCTTCCTGTGTAGAGATTGAATCAGCGATTCACAGAATGATGATCAAATGACTGCAAGAGTGCATCATGTATCTATATACTCTTAGAGACGACGACGACGACAACAACGTAGATATATAATTCTTTTGCAACTCAAAACTTTTGCCACAAATGAAAAGCGAGTATCCTTGCGCGAATGGAGTGAATGAGAGGCACGGAATTTCCATTTGAAAATAAAAAGGATTGACATCAAGGATGGGATTTGCCTTAGCATTGGCCTTAATAGCACGACGATCCAGAGAGAATACAAAACACTCTCTTCATACGTCAATTTCTCTTAGATGTCAAGCCAGGCTGTGCTTTAAGTTCAGGCTCGTTGCTTCTTGGGTCCAAGGCTAAAAACTAGAACTGCAAAGAGAGCAGTGCAACGAGCGTTGAGAGTAGAGGCTAGGAGAAGAAACAAATACACGTTTTCTTATAAGAGCTAGCAATGGTACTTTCTTACTTCAGTATGTGGGCTCTGAAAGACATGACATTTGTTTGTTTTCGCTGCTTCCTTTTACTCTCTCTCTCTGCAGTATGTTTTTAGCCTAAAGAGGCCAACCCATACAATCCGTCTCGTCCGTTCCGTCAACGTATCCGTTGTTGATGAAGTTGAAGGTTTTGGTACTTTTTCCGTCGCGTCCTTTCTCATGTTTCACTTCTCATAAGAACGTGTGCATTTTTTCTAACTGTCAGTTAAAAACGTCGACGTAACGGGCGCGACGGATTCTATGAAGTTAATTTGGTAGCAAAGCGATCTGTCGAGCAATTTACGGACTAGAACAAACCAGTCAATAAGTACTGCAGCTAATTATTATTAGTCAAATAACTGCTTTCATTAACTTTACAGTCAGTATTTAACTTCTTGCTGCTAACTGCTTATTTTGCAGTTAAAATTTAAGTGAATTAACTGCGACTGTATTGACTGCATTACCAATTGACTGCAGTCATTTACAGCTCTGTTATTCATCGTAACTCACTTTTGACTGAGAAAAATGGTTAAGTTGGACTCAGTAACAGGTGTTTGGCTTAGTTCATTTTCGGACAGAACTGTGATACAACAGCCAGAACTCTACTTAAGTGGTCGTATGAAGGTAATTGAATTCTTATGATGCATCCAGTTCACTCAGTTTTGCTTTAAAATAGGAAAAATACTACCCAACATGGCTCATAATTGAATTTTAGAGTTGGTTCTAATTTTGTTCATCCACTTAAGTGACATTAGCATTTACCTTTGAATGATTCAGTCAGAAAAAATGTATGCCGCCCCGAAATAGCTTCTCATATGGTAATCCGCTTTTGGCAAGCACGACATTATTGAAACAGTTGCGGCATTTTGCGCCAACGGAAAAGCAAAAATCAATTGAGACACACGGAATATTTTTTTCTTGTTTTTTTTTTCGTTTTCTTTTCTTTTTTTAAAATATTTTTTGTTCCTTTTTTCCGTACTCCGTTTGCCTCTCGGTTGGCCACGAATCGTCGTTGTGTGTTGTTTCAAGACCTCACTTGTTTCGTGGCAAGTGCCTAAAATGCTACAAGTACTTTGCTTGACGCTTATAGTTGTTGCCTGACTCCATAACGGATACAGCCGAAGGACTTTTTTCCTTCCAAAAGGAAATGGCAAAAGAATAAAAAAAAAAAACAAAACAAAAAAAGAATAAAAATAAAAAAGAAGAGGAAAACTTTTAACTCTGCTTTTGTTTGTGGAAATATTTTTTAATTTTCTACTCTCTCTTCGTGTCGTCGGTCGTCGTCGAGCAAGCAATACCAGAATATCTACCACCCTTTTCACTCTCCTCCGCCTCCTTACCATTAATTTTTTTTATTCTTTAGTTTGAAAGTTGGTTTTCTTTCACAAAGCGATTTGCATTAAATTAATATTCCAACATTGAAAAGTGCAGAATTGAATACACACTCTTCTCTGTTGTAGCTGTGCTCTAGCTCTTCTTTACAAAACAGTAGCGAAGAACTTTGCGATGAATTAAAAATCGTGTCCTTTAAAGAGACGAACGATAACGAACGACGACGACGATAGGCGTTGGATGGTAAGATTAATAAATATTTGTTTTCTTATTTTGTATAAAGTTTCTTATTTTGTGTAAATAAGTGTTTCTTCGAGAAGAAGGAAAAAACAATTGAAATGACGTCAGTCTGTAGTTTAAATTAAGAAAAGCTCCAAATTTAGAAGGGGTGATAGGGGTGATTCTGGTTTTACTTGATGATATTTTTCAGTGTCTAGGTCCTGTAATTTTCGCATGGAGATATGTTTGCAAGAAACATCGTGAATTAATACAAAATTAATTTTTGACGTATGTGTTTTGTTCCGATTCAAAATGTTCCTCGACAAATTCTGCTTTCTTAGATTTTGTTTAAATATTCACATAATTTAAACTATAAAGAAATTGGATTGAAATTGACGGAATAAAGAATGGCCAAGTCTAATAAGCTGACATTCTAGTACGAATAGTACAATAATAACAATTATAAAGATCTAAGTTCTGATCAATACCTAATTTTGGGGTCGCAGACAATTTAAGAGTCACCACACCGAACGAGACACTCCCAAAGTTCGAAGAGTAAAAAAAAATAGTTTTTGGATGAGACTTGTAGAGTGTGGTGACAATTTTAAACTTCTGGGATCCTAGTAAGCAGATTATTCCTGATTTTCTATCAAATCACTTAAGTGCGGCTCTACCTCTGTTTGCACAAAAAATAATTTTTTTTTAGCAATTTTAGAACTTTTGTTGCATCTGGTTGGATTTGGTGACACTTAATTCGTCTGGGACCCCATAATTCTTCATCAGAACGTAGACTATTTCGATCTACTGAAAGATTTTTGAATTTGATATCAAAACCCTAGTACCTTATCATTCTCGTTTTTGGATATTGGTTGTATCTCAAAATCCACATTTGTTGGCGGCCTTTGTTCTATAAACCAAATATTTAATAATTTTGTGAAAGTTTAAACTTATTTAAAAGCTTTGGACCTTAAAATTCCAGCTACCTTATATATCGAAACTGCCACAAATCTTTATCCAAACATGCGATTCTTTTTATGAAACAGGACCTTCTTCAATTCTTCTTAATCTTAAATCATTTTTCCAGCGATGGTCGTTATAGTTTGTATTTCGGATCATTCCTTAAACAGACTTAGTTGACGAGGTAACAATAAAAGGAGTATTTCTGGAAGAAGAAATTATGTATTTGTTCTTAATTATATAGGAGATATAAGATGACTTTTCATAATTAATTAGAAACAGTCTTATTATTTTTATTAAATGATATTTTTTCGATTAATAACGTGGGTGAATACAATGAAGATTAATTATTATAAACAAGAAATTCTAGTACATAGTTAATATATACATTATGTATCTGCAATTAAATAAAGTATAGGTACCTACCTACTCACCTCCAGGAACCTTGGCCAATTATCTTCACACATATACATAGGAAGGTATATTGATTTGTTATTTGAGAAATAAAAAAAAAATAAAATTCTCACAACAAAATGATTGATAAAGACAAATGGTCTCAGATTTAATTTATTATTTACGGCATGAAAGATAAATTGTTTTATCTAAAGTATATATTCCTTTTAATTATCTCATCTGGAAGTTCGCATAAAGAATATTTTTTTATTTCATCGAATTAATTATAGATACCTTTCTACATCTCTGTTAATTAATGAATTATTCTTTGAAAAAGAGAGCTTTATTAAACTCACCCAGTTACGTACATATTAGACAAATTGCTATAAACAAAAATATCTTCAAATTAAATTAATTAAGACCCTGAGTATTTATTATAGATATTTATAGCATTAATTTAAAAACAATGGTATTTTAATTTATGATTCACTTAAAAACTGTTCGAACAATAATAAATTGTTCTAATCATTTATTGAGTTTTCAGAGATCATAATATTATTACATCACTTTTAATTTGCACTGGCGGATTTGTGTTGCTAAGAGCTTTGGAGGCTCTTACTCAACCATTGATTTTCAAAAGTAAAATGACATCTCTATTGACTGTGAAGTAGAAATGGCCCCCATTAAGTAATCATTTTTGAGCCCCTGTTCTTCCTTTTTTTATAGTTTTGAATACCAATTTCAAAATAAGAATATTAAAAACCCTCTATTTTTTCGAGCTATCTCAATAGTGTTGAAAATAGGGACATACTACTACTGAATAAATGTAAAAACTTGAGGCAGGCTGAAATTTTTCAGGGTGTTTCTGGTATAATTAATGAACTTAAATCTCATTTTCGACCACCTAAACCTTGAGGAAGTTTATTTAGGGGTTATTTGATTTTTTTTGTAATAAATCTCACTTTTCGATCCTATAACAAATCATTATTATCATAACCATCAGCGTACAATCTTAAATTTTTTCACAATGGTAGGAACTGTAGTACACAAAAAGAGTTAAATTGAAAATGTTCATTTTCAAAGTCAGAGGGCGTGGATCACATAAACGACTTTTTAAACATTAATATCTATCATTTTTTTCTTTCTAAAAATGCGAAACCATATTTCTTTGAGGTTATGTTGGAATATTGTCTCGGTTTTGTATCATAATTTCGACAAAATAATATAATTTTAATTTGTTTAGTCGAAAACAGGCGTTCCCGTAATGACGCTTTATTGATTTAAACTACTAATATACCAAATTGATTTTCAATTACCACTTAATTTATAAATATATAGTAAGTGCAGGTCATTTAGTTAAGTTAAAATTTAAAACGTTCTTGCTACATCATTCAAAATCTATCAATATCATGTATGAGGTTATTAGTGGACTTTTCATATCATCTACAAAAATAAGAATTTCACTCTTATACTTTCACATAAAAAAGGAAAATCTTCAGCCTTGAGACTAAATATTTAACTAAGAGATCTTATGTGACTATCCTGTGGTAATGTAATTTGTAATTTGCCATAATGAATGATTCTGAATTTAACCTAATATGACAATTTTTTATTGTATGAGAAAATGGAAGATAAAAAACCCATAGCGAAAGTACATGTTTTGAAATCTAAAATGAAATAAACTATTAGAGAGTTGTTTAAAAGCCTCAAAGAAGTTGGTTGTAGAGTAGATGCAGTCAAAATGAACAAGCCAACAATAACACTAAAACCCATTTTCAATTAATTTTAAATACATAAAGTGGTAGTCTTCAATATTGCATTCAATTTCTGAAAGCTCATTCAATCGTGTTTATTACTTTATGTTGTTGATATTACTACATGATCCCAAGTTAAGTTATTCCAGCAAGTGTTTATCATAGTTAACGTCGTTACCTACCGTCACCCTGCTAACCAATTCTCCAATATACTTAGATTATAGTGTTTGCATCTTAATTATTGAAACTGCACATGGCCTTTCATATTAGAGCTAAATTGTTTCAATTAATTACAATATTACATTTGAGAGCTTTGCAAAATGAACAAACTTAAATAATAATCAGAATGGATGACCAGATCACACATCAATAAATAAATTGATAGGTGCTATTGGTAATTGAAAATTTATAGGCAATTAATTGACTTGGGTTATGTTATGTGGAAGTACGAGTAGAGTATTGATGATTAATTCAATAATTGAAGTAACGATTCTCGATGATCTCGTGGCAATGAAATTAGTTAATTTTTCATTAGATATAAAAACACATTTTGCGAGCCCATATAAGCATTGAGAAATGAAAAAGTCATCGGGAGTTAATAACGTAAAAGAAAAAAAATTAATTTTGAATTTTTTTTTAAGTTTAATCTTCAGAAGCTTTCTGGAACTTAAGAATTTCCCTCTCTGTGTCTGTCTGTTTTGAAATTATAGTGAAAAAGTCAAGATTTTCAACCTTTCTATTTAATTTTTGATGAGCATGAGTGATACCGTCTTTTGAAGGCCGAACCAAATTATTTAAACAAAATTCACATAATAGCCTTTGATTTATAAATGTAAGGCCGAGAAATAGATCCTGAAATTCCCAAAATATATGGAATAAATAATTCAGTGTTCCATTTAGGCACTTTATAAGTTCTGATATGTGTTAACTCTCGTTTTCATCTTACCAACCACTCTGTATCTGCATTAGTTAAACTTTGTTGATTGGTTGAAATTGCTTAACTATAACGGAAACACGCATGTAAAACGATTTCCCAGGAAATTGTCCGTTCGTATAGTTACTTAATCCATTCGAATTTGACTGACACATCATGATGGCAAAGGAAAGAAAAATAAAAGCAAAAAAAAAAAAAAAAGTAGATTGTATCAAATAGAAAAGGTTGTGTATCTGTCAGTACAAATTATATTCCAGAGATAGCGTAGGAAGTTAGTTCTTCATGCGAAATGAAGTGAACTAAACGTTAACGTCAGCATGTTGTGTTCCTACAGACTCTTTTATATGAATACATCCTACTCAGGTTTTATTTGAAATAGAATTTCGTTAACAGAAAAACTTGTTAATGGTTTATTACGTATATAAACTAGTTCCTTATAGATATACAAGTTTATCCCATAAAGGAATTAAATAATTATCTGATAATGTCAAAAGAATTATGTCCAGACGGATTTTTTATTTGTCTTATTGTGGACATTATTACAAAATTCATATTGGTAGTTTTTAATCTGATGTTAAATGAAATGTCATGTTTTCTCTATAAAGAAAAAATCAATAAAATTCTTATAGAAATAAAAACCAATTGGGAAGTTATATTTTTCAAATTAAGTAATAGAAATTTGGCATGATTGTTTCATTTACCATTAAAACAAATAGTCAACAAAAGTAGTGAAAGTTGCATGGGAGTTTTTTGAGGGAAGGAAAAGAGGGGTGCAAGACTGGGTCGCACGTACTTGTAATTAGAGTTTCTTTTAAACTTGAGTAGAGTAATTGCATTAAATTATTAAAATTGTAACAAAATTATAAGAAATACCAAATAAATCATAAAATTTGTAACGATTGAAACAGCGACTTAAATAGTTTTCAGCTTCACACGAAGTATGATATTTGATTGTTAGACAAAAATATTTGAAAATCCTGAGAGCCGGTAAAAAAAAAATATTATTTCATATCTAGTAATATCTAAAATTTTACGTTTATTATAAACTAACATGTAAAAACAGAATTTCATTGAAAGTTATTGACTCGTATTTTTCTTTTTTTAAATTTAAAAAAACATTTTTTTTATTTTTTTTAATCAAACTTTATAAAGATTTGGTATAAAAAAAAAATAAAAAGAAAATTCTCGAAAACCGTTAAGTCGTTTAGGAGTAGGAAATAAAAACAAAACGTAAAAATTACATTGGTCATCCAAAAACTTTTCCATATCTCAGCCTATTTTTTACTTCCGATATAAACATTATAATACCAAGTTATGCCTTAGTACAAAAAAAAAGTTGAGATAACAATCAAACATAACATCACGATGATAGAGAATGAAAAAAATTCTGATTTTCTCCTTCATGACTCAATTAATTTCAATCATTTTTAATTATCTAATAATGTTTAGTAGAAAAAATTTCGAAAATTATTTTTTTTGGATTTTTAAAAAAAGTTTGATTTTTTTTTGAAAAATCATTTTTTCGAAAACTAATCAATATTTTTTTTCAAAAAATGGCGTGCCAATTTTTTTTTTATAAAAGTTTTTGCAAAATTGTATATAGAAAAAAAAAAGTTTTTTTTTTAAAAAACGGCTCTAACGATTTTCAAATTTTTTTTTTCTAAAAATGTATCATAGAAGAAATCAGATTGCGTACTTCGTTTTGAGGATAAATTCATTTGAGAAGCTGTTTAGTCATTTGAAAATCGAATTTTAGGCTTTTTTTTAATTTTATTTTTCTAAAACTTTAACATTTACAAATTTTTAATTAAAAAGGATTAGCATACATAGTAACTTATCTATAAGAGCAAGTACTTGCGATCCAGCGTGCGATTTTCAATTTTTTTTCTAAAAATGTATCTTCCTTAATCAAATGGCATAGGTACTTAGTTTGTAGCTCTAAGCAATTTATGTCATTTTAGTTATAAATTTTATTTCATTTTTACATTTCTTACAAAATTATTTACTTTTAAGAAATTTATAAAAAAAAAGCTTTAAAGTCCACAGCAACTTTGACCTTAAGAGCAAGTACGTGTGACACAGTCGTGCATTTTATTTAAAAATATGGCCGGTACAGTTGCATACACATGCAAAACAATTTCGTAGAAGTTTCACTGTTGTTTGTGTTCTTCCAATGATATTTTGAATGCAAAACAAAAATAAATTTCGCACATAAATGAAAAAAAAAAAAAATGAAATATTAACGGGTACAAAAAAAAGCTAGGCTAATATTCAGGAAATTTACGATTGGAAGCATTTATTCTATTTGTGGGCCAGCAGGCGGCCGTAAGATAACCTATCTTATTATGGCCGTTTTAAAGTTGAAACCCACTAATAGCAAATAAAAGATTTACAGTAGAATGTTTTTTTTTCTTCAGGAAATGGCCTCTTTACAAAATAAGTGGAATTTGCTGGGCCTTGTTGGTTCTATATATGTATATTATTTTTGTTTCCAATATAATCGTTCTTCAATTAAAGATGAACAATATTTGTAACTTGGCCTAATGCATTCTTTAAAAAAAATAAGTTTGAAGTTAAAGGGATGCATATCAAAACTATTAACATTTTTATGAACTCTAAAGCCTTCCCACAAATCTGTCAACAAAATACTTTTATTTCTTTATTATGGTAAAAACTCTCTGCTCTATACAAATCAGATTCTACTCAAACTAAAATTGATGTCTTTGATAAGATTCAAACAACTGACAATACACACCTTCAATAAGAGGCAAACGCTGTTAAAACACCTTTAAATTTTAAATAAAAAGAAAAAGAATTTATTTTGTTACATTTCTCAGACACACCTATTAAGTGGTAAAATGGAACTTTTGTTTTAAAAGTTTACTATTTTTATAGATAATCTTTATGGTTCATTTTATAGATAAGAAAGAACCAATAAGTTAGATACACAAACAACTTAAATCCTAGTTAAATGACATGGTCATGGTCACAGATATTAAAAGCTTTTTCTTTTCTTTTTATTATCTTAATTTGAATGCAATGACCAATGAAACACTAAAAGCTAAGAATTTATTTAATCAGTTCTATATATCTCTATATGTGAGAAACGTTCTGTTAAATTCATACTGGGGTCCAATCGTGCGTCGCATACATAAACAGTCAGTGGAGAGAACAAATCGTTTGCTGCAAACGAAAAAAAAAATGTCCAAATGACTTTTGCGTTTGTTTGATGAACAATTTTTCGTCTTCGTTTGCAGAAAATTGGTAAATTCCTTAGGGTGAAATGATTAAAACAAAAAAAAAATCAGCGTTATACTGGTGATTGCAACAGCGACCCCTAGCTTACGAAGCGAGTATCTTGTCATTCTTCTACAAACTGCAAAATTTATGATCAGTGTAGAATAAAGATGAACAAAATAAGAGAATAGATTGTTTGCGTCCAACGACTTTTCATTTGTTGGACAATAGTTTTTCGATATGAACTTCGTTTGCAGCAAACTCTTAAATTCGATTTGGTTAGACAGTTTATGCGAACGATTAAATAAAAAAAAGTTCAGCGTAACACCGGTAATTGATCATAAAACCCATCGCTTTCGATGCAAGTCTATTGCCACTGGGCCACAAACTAGATAGCATTCGTGTAGCATAGAATGCATATAAGCACCAACATGGAGTCGATTTTTAAGAACAAGTTTTTTACAAAAAGTGAAATTCTTTGCAACAAACAACTTACTTCGAGATTCTTCGCAAACTATTATCCCTTCGTTTGCTGCAAACAATTAAATTTGCAAGTAAACAAAAAGGTGTTAAGATGTGGGAAGTATTTGGGTTTTCTGCAATCAACTCATAAGAATGATCTCCAAACGAATGGGTTGTTTTTCATTGTGTTTGCTGTAATAGAACTACGATTACGATTACGATACAAATGTAATAAAGTTCCTACGAATGAAAAACTATCGCGGGGATTGTATTAACTTTCAGCCAAATGATTTTCAAAAACATCCGTTTTCTTGGACGTGAAGAAGAATTAGTACCTGAGTAACAGTTTTCGAATCGAAGTAGGTATTTATCCTGCAAACAGTTTCTTAAACAAGTTAATTTGTTTCAAATTATTGTAAAGATTCCTATAAACTATCAACTAACCAATCATTATGTTGCAAATCTACCTCTCATAACTAGAAATTAATATCGATTTTATCTCCATAAGATTTGAGAGCTACCTAAAAGTAGATTTTTTCTCTTTCTAAAAATAAATAATTATCTCCGACATAATCAGGAAGTAAGTAGAATTCTTTTTGAATTTAATCAATAACATTTTTGTTTATATAGCCTACGCACATTCAATGATTATTTTGTGTTACCCTCGTTTGTCAAGCTTTAATCCATTCACCTTAAAAATTTAGTACAAACTTGTAGAATGTCACAAAAACTATATATGAATACTAAATTTGCTCTAATTGATAATTTAAATATTTACGTTTTGAAAAAAATGTTCTTTTATTTTAATTTGCATATTTTAAATTTTATTGATGTTGTTTTTGTTTTTTCTTCTACTTCATTCAAATATACTAGTTGGTATGGTATATGCGCATACAACATTGTTAAACCGGTTGTTTACGGATTCCAACATTATCGTGAACAAAATTATCAATAAAATTGTTTAAAATAATTTATTGTCACACTAAAAGATCTCATTTATGATTAAAAAAATAAAACAAAAAAAAAAAAAACAGATGTAGGCTTATAATGTAGGCGGGATTTATCTCTGCAAAGCCACAATAGGAAAACAAACAAATTAATTTGGAAATTTATGTGGCTAGTTAAGTTTGCGGATTCACAATAATGGTGGTTGAATAGTCATGCTGAGCAAATTGCTGAATGGAGTTTTAAAATCAAGTTTATGCTGGCGGACATTTTCAAAGAAAATTAATTTTATTTGAGTTATATTTTTGAGTTTAAATGAATAACTTAAAAATGTTAAAGCTCATTACTATAATGAATGAAGAAGTCAACACCCAAATGATTCACATTTTATAGAAAAAAAAACAATTCAACGAAATTAAGAAAAAAGACGACTCTAGTAGAGATTTTTCTCAAGGGTTCCCTTGAGGAGTTTTTTGGTAACTTGAACTATTCCTTCTCGATATTGTGAGGGAATGCTTAAGTTGTTACTTAAGGAATACGTATACCTTAGTTTTTGGTGTTCTTCACTTCAGCAAAAAAAAAAAAAAAAACACTCAAGTGTGGTCCGAAGCCCCTTAAGATTAAGATTAAGAAGATTAAGTTACTATAATGATTAGCTTTTTTAATTAAAAATTTGTAAATGCAGTTTTAGAAAAAAAAAATAAAAAAAGCATAAAATTCGATTTTCAAATGACCAAAACAGCTTCAAATGAATTTAACCTCAATACGAAGTGAAGTGTGCAATTTGATTTCTTCTGTAATGATACATTTTTAGAAAAAAAAATTGAAAATCGTTACAGCCGTTTTTTAATACTTTTTTTATATATAAAATTTTAAAAGGACTTTTTAAGGTATTATTTATCAACATCTAAAAACTACATTTTGAAAAAAAAATTTGAGTAGTTTTCGAAAAAAACAAAATTCAAACTGTTTTTTTAAATCCAATCAAATAATTTTCGATTTTTTTTTTACTAAATGGCCGTTAATTTAAATTTTAAACACAACAGTAGATACAAAAACTTTCTATTGACTAGAAGAATAAAACCAGTTAAAAAGTACTGCAGTGAATCAACTTTTGGTCAATTATCTGCTTTCGTTTAACTGTTCAGTCAGTATTTTATTACTTACTGCTGACTGTAGTTTAACAGTCAAAGTACTTTTGTAAGTTAAAAGACTTCAGAAATTTAGTCTCTTTTTTGTCAATTAACTGCGGTACCAAAAAAACTGCAGTTTTAACAACTCTGTTAAGTATCGCCACTCCCACAGTCAGATTCCACTCCAAAAGGGATGAAAACAATTTTGTTTGGGTATTTGGGTTATTGGGTATGAAATGTTGTATCAAATTATTTTTTAAAAATCTCCTTAAATCAAAATATGTTGGCCCCAGATCTCAGATCCCAGATGTTTAAAATTTATTGTTTTCGCTATATTTGTTTGAAGAAAAAAAAAAAACACTAAATACAGCAATAAAATCAAAATTGCCATAACCAATTAGCAACAAAGTATCAAACTTATTGCATTTTTTTGTGCCATGGGTGCTTCGATAAGATCATGGTCATACAATATTGTCAACATGCTTTTAAAAAAATCTTTAGATACAGTTAAATTAGTTTACACTGCAAAATCGAACGAATTTAACGTCAAATTTGAACTGATACTTGGGTTCACCTGAGCTTAAGTTAAAACTACCACTTTTTTATTAGGAATGCCCTCAAAAGTTATGCAAAATCTAATTTAGTTATTGATTTAATTTTTTGTTCAGTTTAACAATATCCTTTGAGCTAAGAATCCTATGCAATAGAAAAACAGATTTAAGGAATTAACGAATTCATTTCGCAGAACACAGTTTAAAATATTTCTATACAATAGAGATACAATAGACGCACACACGATACACCCTATTAAATCCTTTCAAAACAACCATGTAGCTGTTTTATTTTTTTTTACACACAGACAAAAATATAAACGCACCCTTGTTTCTTTTTTACCCGTAAGCTAGGTTGTTTTTCTGTTTTCCATTCATTTGTGTAGGGTGGGGTGGGGTTTGGGTGGTGGCATGCCATACCATGTCAAGATTACATACATTTTTACGTAACATTTTTATCCACAGGCTAAATGGCAAAATTTCATTTTATTCGAACTTAATTTGGACCGATTGGTCCTTTGTATAGTTGTTTATGATTCAGAATAAAACAAAAAAAAAATGTCTGGTAGTGATTTATATAAATGTGGGTAGGTATACCTACCATTTACATGTCTCCATTGTGTACTGTATGTTTGGTTTAAATTTAAATTAAAACAAATTAAGGGAATGAGAAAAGTCAATTAGCCTTTTATCTAACGGCAAAATAAAATTAAAAAAAAATGAATGTTAAAAATTTTAATCGTTTTGTATCAGATGCGTTTTTTTATTGGCTGTATTCTCTATTTAGTAAAAATATTATTAGTAGAAAATAGAGTGAAATTATAATTTGTATCAAAAAATAAATACAAATCATTAAAACAAAATATAAATATACAAAGAGCTCAAATAATGGGTGGTGATTAAAGAAATAAATATAAATATTTATTTAGGATTGAATGCAATGTACATAAACTCATATTTAGTTTGAACAAAGAATAAAATTCAATGAGCTTAAAATCACTGATTATGGTAATTTTGTATTGAATATGAAATTATTAATCAGCTTTCAAAGTTTATAGTTTGGGCTACCTACCTATACCAATATAAAATATTTATATTATTTTGAATGTTCGTTAGGGAATAATAACTAGGATTATGCAGAATTCTAGAACAAATAAAAAATATAAGCTATACCTATAACATAATATACATGTATGCATGAAGTTTAACTAATTTATCCCTTGCAGAGTTGTTAAAACTGCAGTCTTATTGGTAGCTACTGCAGTTTATTGACTCAAAAGACTAAATTTTATAAGTCTTTTAACTTACAAAAGTGTACATGTAGAACTACAGTCAGCAGTCAGTACTAAGACTAAAAGTCTTTTAACTCGTTTTAGTCACACAAAAGCACAAGAAACTTTCTTATAAAACACTAAAATCAATCAAAAATTACTACATTTAATTAGATTTAAGTCAATTAACTACTTTAATCAAATGTAATGTCAGCATTTTAGTACTGACTGCTAACTGCCTCTTTTGCAGTTGAGGTACTTAGTAGCAGTTCTAACTTGCAGTTAAAATTAAAGTCAACTCACTGCAACTGAATTGACTGGATTACCATAATTGACTGCAGCCGTTTACAGGTCTGATTCACTTTAATAATAAGAGGGAATGTTTTCCATCACTACATTAATTTTAAAAACTATCTTTATTTGCCAGTAGAAAAAAAATATGGGTTAAGTTAAATTAGGTGAATGGGTTGATCTTGTTACTGACTGAGGAAAGGTAAACACGTCATAAGCGTCTTTTGAGGGCGTGTATATTTCCGTTACCTCTAATGTAGAAAGTCCTTAACCGGGTCCGTTGCAACGTTGGTTGGTTAGAGCGTGCTTCTCATTCCAACGACTGGAAGATGACCCATTTTGGAGTTGGCACCCAACATTTTTTCGATATAAGAGAGTCCAATCTAAAATTTGGAATGTTTTCAACTTTCAACCTTGTCAAACATGGTACATTTTGACTGATAAATTAGTGTTTTTAGTGTTTTCATTCATTCAAATAGGGTTGCCGTATACTTATACCCATTTCATGATTAGCACCCGATATTTTTTACACAGAAGATAATTTAGGCTAAAATTCGATGTACATTTAGCCACTTACTCTACCAAAATGTATACTATTTTGCTTTAATAAGAATTATTTTAGTGTGTTTTTCAGTTGAACATTGTAATTCTAAGCTTTAAAGTCTTAACTTTATTTTTTGAATTTTATCCATATATTTGACTTTTGTTTGGTAATATGTTTTCATTTTAAATACCAACTTATCTTTCATTTCACACCAACTTAAATCTCTAACTTTATGAGCTAAGTAATCCGACGCGACGGTCGCCGGTGTGTTTAATATCGAAATTAAAGTTTGTTTCTTGAATTTTAACAAATTGTTGATGATGATCTAGACTGTAGTCCCGAAAGGAAGGACTTGTTTAACATTCAAAAATACAAACAGTATGGCATTAAACAAGTGTTGTGAATGAATTAAAAAGACTACACTTTCCACCATAACAAATATTTCACAAAATCACGTTTGAACGACAGCTCTTTTGTTTTGCCTTGAATTAAGAACTCTTTAGCCATATTTGATATAGGACACTTATTTTAATATTAAAATTAATTATTTTAACATAAATAATACTGAAAGTCCTTCTTTTATTCTTCTGACGACCTTCCCAACTGAGTGATAATAACTTTATCAATAACTCTTCTATGACACAAATCAGTGCTTTTGTTTAACACTCAAACTCAAAAACATTTTCAGTTATAAATTGCACTCAAATTATTTTCTTTCAAGTATTTCACATACATACATTGTTATAATTCATTAAATTCAAAATGATTAAGCCTTTTCGAAGGATTTATAATGTGTTCCTAGAAAATTTACCCAATTACCAAGCAATTAGTTAAAATTTTGTTAAATACTAAACACAATATCACTTTCAATATAATGTGCTACCATCGCGTTACTAATTGTAACACATTTCCATTCCTTTATGCCCATTCCTGTAACATATATATTAGATTTCCAATTGCGAACGAGCCCGGATGTGCTAAATGGCACATTATCTTTGCAATTATTAAACTTATTAAGAGTATAAATACATATATACTACGTTTTGAAGTCAAAATGCGTACACAATTAAATTAAACAGAGTACACCTAACAACATGTGCTCTTAAGTGTTTAAACAGTCTTACATAGATATTAGATACTCAATAGTCATAATGGAGGTAAGTTAAGTCATACGATATATGCATAGGGAATAGAAAAACAAAATACCATGTCTTCAGGATATCATATTGGCGTCGATATATGTGACACGTCAATTCGCTAGTTGGGTAAATATCGAAACAAACAATCACTATCGACTGTCGTCGCATCTGTTCAAACGAAAGGCAGGGCCTGTATAGCCTGTGTATATTGTGTATAGGTTGGGTTGGCACAGGCACAGCACCAAGCATAGAGGCAATATAACAATAATTGTGTATTCATCTTGAATTGCTTTTCAGATATTTGTGATTGTATCTGGAGATAATTGTGTTGTGTAAAAGCGCCCTCTATTATAATGAACCTCCCTCTTCCTTGCTATCTCTTCCTCAGCGTAATAGCATGACACGTTTATAGTTGGAGTTGGATTTGGATGGAAGTGTGACATTTTGTTTAAGACAATTTATAAGGAAGGCCTTAATGTAAATGTAGTGCACGTTTACTGGTTTTAAATACAATAATTTTATCTTATCTTAATTACCTATACCTACATAAAACAATTATACATGATAGTGATCGCCTTTTGTTTATAGTCAAGGTCAGTCATACTCTTTCCATTAATCTAGTTTAAAGAGGTTCACTAAAATTTACAATATTATATCGTTGCGGGAGGATTATCCAGGTAATTTGTTGACCTCAGAATACGTTTTTTTGAGTAATTGATTTGAGTTTCAACAAAGGACCATTAAAGTGATTAAATGTGAGTTTGATTTATTAAACGGATGAGCTATGTATTGTTGAACTTGACCTTTCTGACAAAGCCAACGGCCGGGTACCGAATTACTGGGCCCTTCTTTAATCAGTTCACTCATATTTTATCTTACTTTTACATTCAAAACTTGCAATGACTCATCAAATTAAATAAGTAGTGTGCTGGGCATAAAAATCACCCGCTATAGTATTACTCTTTCCTAAAATACAAAATATTGTTAACGCATGGCAAGTAACCAAATCTGATCCACACAAAACATACAGCAAAACGAATTATTTGAGACATTACATTAGTTTTGGCCAACATTGTGCAAAATAATCCAATGGGTACTAATTTTATAAACTTCACGATAAGTATCAGCTATAGTAATTTAGTATCAGTTTTACAAAAATAAAAAAAAAAGCATTCACAAACAAAAGCCGCCCCTGGCAAAATACAAAGTAAAAGAGATAACTTAAAATAAAAGTGTTTCTCAAACGAAAATTAAATTTTCTTTAAGTATTGTAACTTGAAAAATAAAAACAACCTCAACAATTATTTTGTAGTTAACTTTGTTATTTTTTTTTGTTTTTGTGAAAATTGGTCAGCACTTAAGAAAATGTACATTTTTCGCTTGGAAATCAATTTGAGATAATCTCTTATAGCAAAACAATCTTAATTATATAATTGAGATAATTGCTTTTCTAGTATTCAGTGCGCCTTGATGTGTAGGTTGTAGTTTTTTTTTTTTTTATTTTTATTGTTAGGCTATATCTTGGTCTTTTATTTAATGTAAAGATAATTATTTAAGATATTTTTTTGTATTGTTTTGAAGGTGGTTTCAGAAAATGTTTGCTAAAATATATTTGATGAATCTTTATTTGATGAATCATAAGTTGTTGTTTTTTTCAAGAACTGGCAATTAAGTTATGGGAAATTTTAATTTTGAAGAAATTAAATGAATATTTCGCCAGAGAAGCAATGGCATCAGGTCAATGTATCTATTGTAAGATGTTTTTTTTTGACAAATAATTGAAACAAATTACTAAAGAGTCTTAGTTTTTATTTGAAAATGGCTTCTATTTCTAACACAAATTGTAAAGAAATAATCAGTAAAAGTACGAAATTGAATAGAAAAACTATTGTTTTTTGAAGAGCAACTAAGTGTACCTGCATTTTAAACAAAAATTCAAAAAGTTATCCCAGTTTATACAGTAACTGTTGATTTTATCATCATCTAAAAATAAATTTAACAAACTAATTCCTAACCAGTTTTCGAAAAACAGGTTTTTTAAAAACAATCAGAAAAAACTTTTCCCAATTCTTGTTAAAATTAGTTCAGTCGTAAGTTGTTTAAAAATAAAATCTTTTTACCAAAACATAGAACTGCGAAAAATGTTTTAAATTTTTTAAAATGAAACGAAACTTACAAGGCACCAATTACAATTACAAAATATAAGTTTATCGAAGGCCAAACGTATGTATATGTTTTTGATTTGTTAGTTGTTTTGTTGAAAGTTATTCTTATTTCAATCAACACTTTTTGAAATAAAAAGTGATTCAAAAAAAAAAAAACAATTTTTACATACTGTAATTTTATCAGGATTGCCAAATTAAATTTTAAATTGTTTTCTAATATCAACCAAACATTTCTATTCCAAATCGAATATCCAAACTATCAAATTGTCTATAGAAGATCTTTACCAGAAAATGGTAATCTTTTCCGCTCAAATCTGTTTCGTAAAAGCTTACCATCTGCAAATTGTAAATGTGGTAAAGTTTTGACGTTTAATTTGTTTAATAATTAATTACCGAAAAACTTAAAATTTTTTTTTGACAAAATTGAGGTAGGTATTTTTTTTTTGCAATTAATATTTGAAAAACTTTTTTTGATAAACTTAAGGAATGACATAGCTTAGAGTCATTTCCAACGATATCCAATTTTTTCGAGTACAAGTACTGATTATAAGAAAAAATTACTTTGAAACATACAATAAATCTTGTTGTATTTCCTATAAGAAACACTAAGCCCCTAATGCAGGGGTTTCAGGGGTCAAAATAAAAATCGGAAAAATAACTCTTTCAAAAACAAAGCTTAGGTAAATTTTAAATTTGATGGAAAGTTGTAAAAGTATTTTTTATTTTCTGTGTAACAGTATGATTTTTTTTTAGAAATAAAGTAAACGCTGTTTTTCATAAATTATTTCTCAAACATCTATTTTGACATCTTTAATTTTTTTAACATGTGTAGCGTACCTACATTTCCTCTGATATTTTGTTTTGCTACACTTTTAAGACTTTTTCATTTAAGTTAAGTCGGTTAGTTGGAAAAAGAATTAAAAAAAATTAATATTATTGCGTGGCAACCCTATTCCTTGTCATGATAACGCCAGGCAACCGATGGGTTTACTATTTTCTTAGACACTACCAAAAACATCACTCTTAACTGGTATTATAGCGATGACGTTGAGGGTAGGCCCTTCTAAGGCGTTATTTAGGATTTCAACGAAAAATAACAAATTATCAAATTACGTCGTATAGTTTCGTTATTGATGTTAACATACCATTTCTATAATTTCATAAACGCTTCAAGGAATCTTAAGATCTCTAATAAATTTATCATGACAACTTGGCACTGCTAGTAAATTAACCTTTTATCTGCCGCTACCCGATACCAAAAAAACACTACAAAGATTTCCATAATTTTACATCGCGGTTTGTTTCAAGTATATCTAATTTTTTATTGCAGAGATCTCAAGCAATAACCATCTGCGAATTATTGACTATACACTCTGAATATTGCGAAAAAAAACATGCCACATTATAAAATTCATAAAAATAAATATCAACAAATTAATTCACGTTTTGCTAAATTTGTGTACAAATTCAACTCATGCTTAACCAATTTCCACAAAAAAAAAAAGCTATAAAGCCAAATCACTAAAATTATGCATAATTATAGGTTTTGTTTTCTAATACGCCAAACTAATGATGCATTTAGCTAAAACAACTCAATTATTTAAGATGATGCCACGACCTTTTTGTAAAAAGAGGTTTTAATAGTTCAAGTTTACAATAGATAGACCTAAGCACTACTAACATATTCGGGGAGTGGTAACCCTATCTAATGAGAAATTAAAATTTCAGGAGGATGATCCGCCCATTAACTTTGTAAAGACCACCCAAGTGAATATTTTTAAAATGATGCAAGTGGTGCGCTGCACCTGTCCGTAACCATTATAACTCTATATCATTGAAGACGCATATTGAAGAGCTCTGCATAAAAGTCTGACTTTAATGGCTGACATCGTTTAAATGTTTTAAAGCCTACCATATAACGAATGAAATCTGCTTTCGATTAGAAAGTGAGTCAACTTGAAAGAAAAGGATTTTTTCGCAAAACTAAGCTATTTCGGAAATCATTAGTGAGTGACCCCCCTCCAACGTATCTACTACGTAAGGAAAGATACAGAAGAAATAACCGCTGTAGCTGCCTCCTCTGCAATAAGTCATAGAAGGTTTTGGTGTGAAATTGCAACTGCGGCAAAGGTAAGTGCATACACGGCAGTATAGACGCAGACACCTAGGTATCAAATGTACAATTCGAGTGTTGCTTCCATCTCACATAACATTATATACCACAAACTTACCTATCGCTATTCGTTAGAGCCAAAGCCAGTACAAGTCGTCGCGGGAAGATGCAGCATCACCAAGCATCACAGCAACATCAGCAGCTTTCGTGCCTCAGGCGAAGTTCTTTGTCTTATACGTGGTGATGTGCGCAGTGCATAGGTAGAAATCCTTTTTTTGTGGCGATGATGATGACGATTAAAAGAGTGTGTGTCGCTGACCCAAATGCGGGTCTTGTTCGCTGCCAATGACAACAGATATAAATATATGTAGGTATCTTCACAGAACCGTAGCCGTAGTATGAATTTAGTTTGGGGGAATTACTTTAACAATCCAACGAATTTGAGGAAAGTTTTCGCAGTTAATTTTTTTTCAATTATTCAATAGCTTATTTATTCAATTTTAAAACAATGAAATATTAGATTGTGGCACAGCTAGCTTACGAAGAACCTAGTAACTGACAATCTGAACCATTTCCTGTATGTGTGGTAGTAATGGAGGGGATCTATAGTTTTCTGCCGGTGTCGAACGGCTTCCTGAGATGCACTTTTTTCGAAAAGCAGTACTCTTGGACGTTTTGTCATTTCCTCGAAAGAGGCATTACCTCTTAACAAGAAAAAACAGAATGGCATAAACTGGGAATTGAACCTAGTCCTCCGGTGTGATAGTCCATCGCACTTACCATTACGCCAAGGGGTACTACTTATTAATTCAGTAGCACCCTTGAAATAGAATTTTCTGCCCGTCAAGGATCTAAATTTATTCGTCTGAATTCCCTTATTGATAATGACATTTCTTAGCGTTTTGTTACTTAAAAGATGAAAGACTGCTTAAGCTATATTTATTAAATCGAAATACTCTCTGATTCTTTTGTAGTGCCTTCAACCCCTTAAGACCCTTTTCAGGGCTACGGTCTTGTGGCGTGTTTATAACAAACCAGAAATAAAAATGTATACTTATTTGGCTCCATGACATATGGTCGCGTTTATTAATGCATTATCAATATTTCAACCATTCAAAAAAGACTTTTTGGTTTATGAGGAGAATTGAAGACGTCTAACAACACAAAATCTGGAGTTTCTTTTTTTCTTTAAATTAAATTTTACCCGATCGAATCATGTAAAAGAAATCTATAATTAATGGACTTGTTAACATATTTGTTGACCTTTATTTTGTTGTCTGTGGCATAAGTCTTTTTTCATGTTTTGGATTTTTTCTTATCAACATGTTTCAAGGCGAGTTAAGAGAATGCAAATATTTGGAGTTGATTCAGAAACATTTGAATATTGTCCCATTTCATAAATTTTAATTTCATTTCATATTGGGTTTGCTCTAAACTTTCAGACTAAGAGAGTTCAAACTGCTTGACCACATTTCGATTATAAGTGAAACATTATTGATTTTTGCCTAGTGGGATTACCTGCTGATAACATCTTCAACTGTTAAAAATACTTTTCAGAAAATGTCATTTACCGCTGTCAAAGAAATAGTCTGATAAGTGACTTAATTGCTTGTATTCATCTTTTTGCAAATTACCCAGCCCATAACGTCAACAATAAAGCGTCACTATGAAACATGGTTTATATACTCCATTTTTTATATTGCCTGCAATTTGCATAGCTATTTTTTGAGGTATATGTCCTCAGCTTATTTCAATTCGTTTCAACCCCTTTTCAAAACTAGCAACCGAAGATTACTAATTACGAATTGTGCTAATGGATTTCTCATCTCTTCTCCTATGAAATTTATCATTTTATATATTTACAATTGGGTCAGAAAATCCTTGACATGGTTTCATACTCACAATGAATGTGACTTTACAGCATTATGCATGGATTCTACATTGGAGCGGAATAGTCGTAGGTTATTCGTAGCGTGTTTTTCAAGCTGAAAAATTAATCCTTCATATTTTGTACAGAATGTCAGAATTTATTGAACTTGTCTATTTCCGTCCATCAATACTTACCAGCAACTTTTGACTGCAAACGTATTTGACTACATTTGTATTATCTTGTGAAGCGCAGTAAATAAGCAAATCATTTTTTAGATTGCACACTGCATCAGATCTCTATTCCTTAAAGGCGATCACTTCCCTTTTCTACTTCTCGAAGTTCTAAAACCTTCATTGTGAATGGGGTAGCTCACTGCCACTCTATGTCATTAAGACTGCAGGAACAACGCAGTGTCGTCTTACTATCTTGTTTTTCTTAAGTGCTTTGTTTTTAGTGATCTCTTCTCAGCAACGCTTTGAGGGGTCATTCAATTGGATGCACACCGCTGGCGGGGAAAACATGGTTCAAGACCGAAGCGAATTATCACGGGTTTAAGTAAAAAAGTTCCAGTTTTTTTAATAAGGAGGTAAATTTTTCCAAATTCATTCATAATAATTGCTGTCCAAAACTAAATCTCCATCAATAAAGATTTTGCAAGGACATAAATCCTTTCCCAGCTCGCATGATAAAGGCTTTCACATTCCAGTTATTAATATACTGCATCCATAAAGTTCAAAGATTGTGAATTTAAGTGAAAGTATCGAGCATCGTTGTTGACATATTCAAAGAACCATTTCAAGCTCAAAGTTTCAACTTAGAAAGGTCCTGGGACTCCATCTATATTCGAAATTTAACCCAATTTAAATTCTGTACCAACACTCCGTGGATGATCGTGTTCATACCTCCGTGTTCACAATTTTACTCTAACGCACTCAATTTAGTGATACCTAGGTACACTTCTTCGACTAGACCTTGTAACATTATAAGTTAACCCAGTTAAAAAAAAAAAACAAAAATCAATTCTTGCGGGCATAAAATAACACACTTTCAAGGCACACACACTGTGCCCTTGATATTCGTAGCTGGTAGGAAGTCAATTTATTTGACTTTCATGCAATGCGTGTGTACCCCCTACAGATTATAAAGTCTTCTACCACTAAATAAAATTTTAACTATCTACAAGCCATCAACAAAGTTGAAATTTCTAGCTATAAGAAATGAAACATGCACTTTCAAGGGGAACCTCCTCTATTCCCAACACTAAATAAAAAAAAAACCATTGGCGAAGGAATCAATTGCTATTTATCATTGCACCGTTTTTCTCCGTCGGCTTACGAATAACACATTTCACCACACAAACCGCTGTATTTTGCCACACCATTATAGAATTATTTACAACTGTCCTCCCACTTGAACAATTTCTATTGCCATCCTTCGATAGAGAGAGGTGTTACCTTAACAAATAAAAAAAAAACAAAAAAAAAAAAAAAAATCATTAGAAATTCCAATGTCTTCAATCGATACCAGAAAAAAAAACTTATTCAACCGCAAATAAAACGCATGCTCGTTAAAGCACACACTCGTGCTAAAGATTTGCCGATGCCTTTGGGGGTCTGATGTGAGCCCCCGCCGTCGTCGTTGTCTTCGTCTTCGCTGTCGTCTTCATCGTTGACTCGAAATGCTGTGCCGCATCATTGAGCCTCCACAGTGACAGTATTTGATTAATTTCGGTTGGGTCCCGTGGCGCGCCACAAACTTTTGTACATTATTTTATTTCTCAGCCAGGTGGAGATGACTCTCTTATCTTTTCTCTTCGGGGAGACCCAACAACAGACAAATTAAACAGAAGCCTAAACCCACCCGTGACAGAGACGAAGAGTTAATATCTCAATCCCACCTTGTTTTTGACGCCTAAAATCTGGAAAACATGTGTGTTCGGAGTAAACATAAACACATCATGGATGCAAGTCTTAAACGTGTCACAGATTATACGATGACCGCTCTTCCACATAAAATTTTTGCAGATAAGTACTCTCTGGCACAGCACCTGTCGAGTTGATTGTTGCGTTAGAGATAAGAACTTTGTTTGCAGCGCATCTTCCCAGGACCCAGGGACACATAAATCTCCCTCCTGTCAGCCAAAATGTTCGAAGATTAGCTCTTTCTGAGTTCTGAAACAATATATTCATAACAATCTCTTTGAAGTATCTTTATAAGTTGGGTACATTAAAAGCAACAGAAACAAAATACACAAACGAACGAAAAAAAAAACATTGCCAAAATTATTCTTCTTCTATACCCGTCCCATGGGACGCCAGGATATTCGCATCCATTTGCTTCTTATCCCTTAAGCTCATTGAATGCAAATTTAATTCGCGTGGAGGAAAATTACGAAACGGATACACTACACACACATACATAGGAGGCATGATGCTGGTGTCTAAATGGAGAAGGAGTAAGAAGAAGATGATGGAAATGGGGAACACCGGGAGAAGCAAAAGATGGGAGAATCTATGCACCAACTTTCACCCAACCAAAAGATTACTCTGATTCGGCAAATATTTTACCTTTGTGGCGGCTTTCAACACAGAGCCGATTTTGGGTTGGGTAGATTTTGAGACAAAAGGATCAACGCTTACATATATTTGTGTTGGGGTAGTGATGGTAGAGTGGGTAAGGGATTTGTTCAACACAAGAAATGGATTTGAATAACATGAATAAATCAACCGATTTCGCAGGTAAACCATTTCGGAATTTGTAACGATAATGTCACGGAAGAGTACCTATCTATGTTTTGGTTGTTGGCGTTATGATGAGGGATGCCGAGAGGGAGAACTTTGTTTTGTCTTCCATAATGTTTGGGTGTTATCGACACAAGGTCGTAGTCAGGGTGTATAATCAGAGAATTGTAGGTATATAACACCCTCAAAAGTTATAGTTTTCCAACAACTGTTTCCATTATTATTTCCGAATTTTATCATTTTTCAATATCTGGCTTTAGTCTTATCAACTTTTAAGCTGGAAATGATAAGTGTAGGCCTTAAAATTTCAACTTTTTGCAAGATTTGGGCATAAGCCCCTTTTTTCTCGATTTAAAAAGCCAATTTTTTTCACGCTGGTTAGAAAAATGGTTCGTGTTTAATAGCTGTTTCGAAGTTCACACAGTTTTTTTCTAGCTTTGGGATAAATATTGAATTTTTGTTGAGGTACCGTTGCTCCACATAATGTTTCTTAGTAATTTATTTTAGAATTTCTTCGTGTTAGGGGAAAAAATGACGCCTTCTAGAATCTAGATAAAGTCGGTTAAATAAATATCGCAAATCCCCTCCAAAAAAAATATGTCGTATCGGTCCTGATACTGGATGATAATAATATTCTATAGATACCTACCTAATAAAAGTAAATTTGACTTTTCGAATAAAAAGAAAAGCTACAGATTTTTGATGATGATAGAACAGAATTATTAATAAGTGATATTGCAGGTATATTCCAGAGAGAGGGAGCATTTTTGATGAAACTTGAGAAATATATAAACTGATGGAAGAAAAACAGAATTGAAAGCCTCTTCAAACAGTAAAGAGATATATTAACATTTTGATTATAATATTAAAACACTTCAGTTTGGGTTACTTATTTTCTTGAATATTTCTGTACAAATAAAGAAAGGTACCTACTTTGTGTTTTGATGTTTGAATTGTTAAAATAATAAGGAGTTGTATTTTTGGAGGATTTGATAATGTTGTTTTTTTAGTTTTAATGGTTTTGAATAATTTGCTATAACTTCTAAGAAAATTTCTTAGTGAATCTTATTTAAATGGGTGATGTCTTTCATAGGAAATAAGGTTATTTTGAAAGATTATAGACCTGAGTAGCTCCACAACACTGAGTAGCTCCACAATGTTTCATTTTATTCGCACAGTAAAATCAAATAGTTTATAAAGTGAAAACGGTAAAAATGCGGCAAATCATATTTAATTCCATTTTATTTAGTTAGCAAAGTGCTTAATACCACTCGAACTCATTAAAGGAATGTTTACCTACTTAGTAGATTTGAAAAAGAAAAACTAATCAAACAAACGAAAGCTAGCAGCTCTATGGTCCAAAATGATTTTTTTCGTTATATTGATTGTTTTTATTCAGTACAGTCAAATAAGTAGTTTTATTGACTTTTTCAAGATTTTTTGTCATTTGCATTGCACACTACTAGTTTACTGAAATACGAATCATTTTAAGAAAACAAATAATTCCGCAATGTGTTTTCCATTGTCTGCGATGGCTCCAACTACTGCGAGACGTATTTTTTTTTTTTAATAAATGACATCAAAATGAGAAAACCACTGAAAACCCCATAAAACAAAATTGTGTTTGATAAAAAATTGCTGTAAATCAGTTACTCGAACCAAAAAAATTGCTCACCAAACTAAAGCAGTTTGTGTTATTAGTAAAAATTTTAAAAATGTCGTTTAAAGGTTTTTTAAGGTATAATATTCAAACAGCAAATAAACCCACTGCAGGCTTTCACTCATAATATTTTATAGATTAGTTACGGAACGAATCGATCCTTGTTCAAAGGTGACATTTTCTTGGTGTTGGATCAAAAGGTGACACTTACAAAACATCATATTATATATAAACTCTATTTCAAAACTATTTGAAAAACTAATAGACGGAATAAATAGATGCTAGTATAAAGTGCCCCATGTATCTCAATTTCTTTTTTCTCAATATCTGAGAAAAACGAAAAACTGTAAATGTCAACTTTTGTTTCTAAGCTCCTAAGTTCTGTTTCTTAAAATTTTCAAAAAAAAAATCATATTATTTTCACTTGTTCAACAATTATATTTTCAGGAAAAAAAAATGTCTTATTCCTACCGAGTCCTTCCTAACATTAGTGGCCAACGGCATCTGCTCGAATGCTTTTCTTCGACCTGCGTTATTATTTTTAGTATTATTTCAAAAGTACCAGAAAGTACTTTTTGAAAGGTACTAAAAATCCCACCAAATAGTAGCAAACGGCAGACTTTTGCTGGCGGCATTTCATTCTAGTTGTAACACTAGCGTCCAACGTAGGATAATGTTCAGTAAAATAATAATACTAAATCCCACTTCTAATTTTTGAATTAAACAATTCACAATTTTGTGTCATTTAGAATGTTGTCTGCCAACTTGAAGAGCATACATATATTTCAAGCTATTAAATATATTTATGTCACGTAATTACAAAAGAGACCCATTTGTCAGTAAGTTGCTCTACATAAATTAATATAGGACTTGGTAATGAAGGCGAGTAACTTTTTTTGTTGAAAAAGAACTTTACTCAACAAACCAGTGTATAACCAACCAGCCAGGGGTTAAAATAATATTAAGGCTTAAGGGATTATTAAGGATTTTCATTTAGTCCACCATCATACTACTTTCAAGTCAAATATATACTGTAGTAAGTATATATATAAGCAAACTTTAACTATCTATTTCAAGATTAAAAGATTCTCAAAAGTGCATTAAGGGTTTATTTATTGTGTTGAATTTGGGTTAAGTGTTTGAGTGAAATAAGTTGGGAAATTTGCCAATTCATAAATGAAATACATTAAGTGAATGAAACTGACACTACATTATCTTGGTAATTTTCAAGAGAATTAATTGTGACATCACGTTTTATATGTCAAGATTAAATATAAGGTAAAATACCAGATACGAATTCTGCTAATTGTTTAACCACAGTTTGACCTCTAAAATGGACATAATGTTCTGCTATAAACCGATGTTAATCAAAAAAGATACAAATTATGCTAATTTGAAACAGATGAAATGCGCGAAACATTCCCAAAGCTTGTCTGTCAGGTACAAATAACTTATATGAAGCTTTAATTAATCAAAGCTAACCAAAAACCGTTTATAGTGACATCATCGAACTTGTTTTTTGTTTTGTTCTTTCTTAACAAAACGAAAATGACAAGATCCTGATTTAATTTCTAAGAATTCAGTCAATATTTAAACAATGCAACGACAATTCTTGAATGATGACGATATTCATTCTGATATTCTTTGTACAAAAGCATACAAAAAACAAAGCAATATTGTCTATCGACTCGTATACCTATCTCTATTCATTATCTTAAACTTTGATTGTACGAATATACATCAGAAGATTGCATCGAACAAAAGAAACTTTGCCTTCTTTAACATGTTTCAAACATGGAAATTAAGTTCAACTTAAAGTCACATAAATTTTAATTTTTTTTTGCAGCAAGCATTAGAAGTAAATAAGTTTTATTGAACCCATAAATTGCAGGCTAGCCATAGTCGTTTTATAGTGGGAAAATATAGCCTTTAGTCTGCTTTTCTATATGTTTCCGAAGAAAGGTCTTCTTGTGTGCAAGTAATGTTAACATTCCGAAACTATTTCCAAGCAATTTACCACTAAGAATTTTAGAATGCAAGTTTTCTCGTTTCGGTTGGCGATACAGGGTGTTGGCAGTTTGACATTCAAAAAAGTTTTTAGCCTTTAAAAAAGTTAATTAAACCGCTTTTTTTACGATAAAAAAGTGAGAAACAATATTTTAGTTCTTCGTTTCGTTTTGTATTGAGAATCTTATCATTCAAAGTGACATCTATACCTAAAGTTGCAGATCATCAAATAATCATTATCCTAAATTAATCTGCTATTAAGTTTATAAACACCCTGCACCACACTCACACTCACACTCACTTACATTTACACATTCTAACAGATTTCGTATAAGGAACGCAGGAAAAAAACTTCTGTTTCTTGCCATTAAACAATGATTTGCAACACTTTAACTTTTGGTTCGTTGGTTGGTAAGGCAAAAAGTCATCGTTTGCATCCCTACCGCGCCATCATCGGAGAAAAAACACAGAAGAAAAAGGGAAAAAAACACACACACACAAAGTTAGCTTTAACAAAGGGCAAGCGAAGAAATTCATATTTGAATACAAAAAGAAGAAATAAATCATTTTATTAGTTACAAACTGCATGGGTGGGTGCAAAAGCTTGAAAAGTATATAACCGGAAATGCATCTTGCAAGGTCTTGTGCAACGGTATTTTTTTTTGTTTGTAGAAATTTTCAGAAATGAAAGAAGAAAGGTTTACGATGGGAAAAGTATTGCATTGAGTCATAAACAAAAGAAACTTTATTTCAAGATTGAATTTGAAATGATGAACTATTTTAATGTAAATAAGGAAACAAGAGTGTTTTTCTTTGTGGGATGCAGTGGCGTAGAAGATGGGTGGGGGTTAAGGAGATTTTTTCCATTGAGAGAACAAATCGTTTCCACCAAACGAAAAAATTGACCAAACGACTTTATGTTTTGTTTGCTGAATAATTTTAAGACTTCGTTTGCAGCAAATTGGTAAATTCGTTTGGGTAAAACAAGAGTATAATAGCCAAGTTTATCACCTTTGATGAACACAAATCATGGGATCATCAATAAACTTTGTGTTAATAGGTCAGAAGGGCTACTTGAATACTTAGAATTCAACTTCCGATGTTCTCCTCAGCGATTATGATCTTCTTCTTAGTCAGAGTCTTAAGATTGCCTCGAGCGGATAAATAAACTTAATTGAGTCACTAAGCCCTCTTCTAAGCTTATCACCGCAATCCTGTGGTATGTTATAAATTCTATCTCTCAATACTGTATAAGTTTTCTTCAAATGGCTTTATCATTTTTGTTACCATTGGCAAAAACGGTTAGAAGAGAAGAAGATGCAATAGCATACTGTACGGGATTTGCAAGGACACTAAATCTATCAAAAATGTGTATACAAATTAACATAAGCTTTCTTTGCATGTTTCCCAACCCGAAATACACCGAAAGACAAATTTTACTAGGAACTGTTGTCCTTATAAATTCGTCCATAACTTAAAGAAATAGACAAAATAAACTTATAAATCACTCTATGGGACAAATTCATGATATAATCGGCTTCTGATAGAAATTCAAAAAATGCAAAAAAAAATGGCAGATTAAACATTTAATTGGACAGTCATGACGGTTATGTTTTTATGGCCTGTTTATTATCCTCTCAAAATGAAATAACGAAAACTTCAAGAAATTACTATAAATAGTTTCTCGTTTTAATTATTATTATCCTTAAAACTGCTGCAAATATTTCTGTGAAGGGTTAAGGACATCTATTCATCATTCTGCCAGTTGACTCCATTACCATTTATCCAAGCCGTAATAAATTATAACACTTTATGGCTAACGACTTTCTCAAAAAAAAAAAAAAAAT
This sequence comes from Meliscaeva auricollis, assembly GCA_948107695.1. Taxonomy (NCBI): domain Eukaryota; kingdom Metazoa; phylum Arthropoda; class Insecta; order Diptera; family Syrphidae; genus Meliscaeva; species Meliscaeva auricollis. The sequence continues at coordinate 26,953,848 of OX403617.1, read as the reverse complement.
GTCCTTAAATATTAATCTTTCATTTAGCTCTGCCCAAAATCATTTAAGTTTATCTAATCAGCCACTAAAAACTGAATAATGATGGTGCTTGGGTAAAGATTACAGAATTTAAGGGAGAATTTAAGCCTATATCAAGCAGTTGGTACCTAATCTTTGGGGATTATTAACTGCTTATGCATATAGTAGCAGTAGATACAGTCAAAGTCGAATGCGGGGAGAAGTTCCTTTTTTCACCCTTCCATCAGGAATAAATACGATTAAAAAGAAACACCAGCAGCTGTTGTTGTCAAATCATTCATTCTTGTGTACTTTCACAGGCCTTATTCATTCTCTCCATACCATCATGTACCTTCTTTAATCTTATTTAAACGGAAAATATAAACACACTACAAACAGGAGAGAAGTACATAGTCTGTTTTTTCATTACTTAATGTTAAATATTTTCAGAATTTCAAAACAAAGGACATTTCTTCTCTCAGATTGATAGCACATCAGTCAAGAAGGAAAAGCTCAACATGTCCTTCAATCTTCTAATCCTCCGACATTATATTATATAACGAGAAGAGGTATTCGGCAGAAATGATGAATGACAACGGATATAAGGAATGAAGCACCAAGTGATGCTTATTTAGATGATTTTCCTTTAGATATAGGTATCGTGTGTAGAATTTAAGATATACTACACACGAGGCAGCACACAAGTGTGTGCTTTTGTTATGTTATGTTTACGCAAATATACGCAAAGCATAGTAATTAATTACGAAAAATAGGTTTTATTTGAACAAATCCGTCCAATTTATGTGACTGCCTTCAAGCGTTAAATTAGTTATAAACAAGGAAGATTTCTCATTATAATGTTCCTACAGAGCTGTGTAAAATTAATTTTGTAGAGCTTACCTTATTTGTTTTGTTTTTCAAAGAAATGTTTTTGAATCTATAAACAAAAAATATGTTTTTTTTTTAACTTTTTCAGATACGGGATAGATCTTATAACGCTTTTTATAATTTTGAAAAGGTACAGGTTTTCTCTTTCTAACGAATATACTGACTCATAATATTCAGAACAAAACTCATTTAGTTACAATCGGTCAAAGTTTACACAAAATACGAATTTTCAATCTTTTTGAAAAATCATTTGTTTTTATTCGTTGGAAAGTTGTGTCTTTTTAACGATTCAGCTGGACTGTCATGGGCATAGAAAATGCCCTAATCAAGCAAGATGTGAGTAAACCTAATATCTCTTAGAACAAACAATCTGTATATACTCGTATTTTCTTTTTTACACGACACAGTCCGAAATCCGTAAAATAGCGACACGGGACTTTTTCTAAAATAAAGTCTGCCGCGCCACACACAGGAGTAAAGTGGGAGAGTTGTCGTCCCAGTAAAGGCTATCGCCGAAGAATATACAACATACCGAAACATAAATATATCGATTTAATCAACTTTAATAGCATAAACGACTAAAATTTAAAAAGAAAAGTGATTGCAGTTAAAGAATTTTGGTATAAAAGTGACGTCTGGATCCGGAAACAGATTTATTTCGTAGATTTTGTTATCTTTTAGGTCGCATTTGAATCGGCTCAGTATTTTCCAGTGGGATTCCAAGCCACCATAGTCAAGCCAAGTAAATTCACCACGGAGCCAACAGTTGGAAATTTTGACGAGGAACGATAAAAAATAGTGACAAACCTGAGATTGCATACTTTCAGGGGAGCATGTCAATGATATCTGACAATTCCATTTCGTATGGAAAGAAAAAAAAATACTGATAATCAGGAATGATACTACACTATTAAAGATTGACACATTTTGTTCCTCACGGAAATGTGATCTCCATCCGATGGCACTACTTCTCAAATTCACGTTTAATGGCGGATGTATTTTTCGAAGTCATGTGTTTGTTCAATAACTGCAGTATGTATTTACATACTGCAAGACCCTAATCGATGCATCACGCTGAATTTCATAGAAGAGAATTACAGTGCGAGCAGGTTTTGGTCAGGAGCAGTTCGAAAAAATATTTCACTACTAAGTCCCCAGAAGGCGGTGGATGGCAATAAATTTTTTCTTGATGATTAATAGCACTTTAATGTTGGCTTCAATTTGATGAGGATTCAACATCGGATTTTCGTTTGCCTCTTCTTAAAGGTCAAGCCATTCGAAGGTGGTCGAGCGGTTCATTTTGATTAAAAAAATTGCAAGAAGCATTATGATGGCCTAGATGTTACAAAACTTTGCAAATGATCTCGGCATTCCAGCTGCTGATAAAATGATCGCCGGATGACAGCGGCTTCCTCAATTTGCTGCTATAGAGCCGCTAGAAGTATGATCAATGCTTTTACGGTTCAACAAGCTAATAAATTGAAGTATGCAATCCATATCTTGAATTACAATGCTTTTCCCACTTAGTGCAGGAAAGATAGACTTTTACTGGAAGGCAGATTTTTTTTCATAATTCAAGTTTTACCTTTTACTATTGTACGTTGGCTGTACAATAGTAAAATGGTCCTTCCCTTTCAGAAGCAAGTTAATATTTTTACAAAAACTATTGCACAGCATTTTACATTTTTATTTATGCGTCTAGAATAATTAATCATTGCTTAATACATTTCAAGGAAAATATTTAAAGATTTCGGAGAAATGAATAGCAATCTATGAATATTTGTTCAATTTGTTGTCCTGAATTTTACATCCCTTTTCCTTGTTGGCGAACTGAGTAAACTTTCATTAGTTGTTATTAGTATTTCTATGGAAAAAGATTATGTTTCGATATTACCTAAGGATATGTAAGTGAAACTCATTGTTGATGTTAGTTTGTGGGTTTGCTTGTAACTGCCATTTTGCCATTGTTTAATATACTCTTCAACTGATCAGATAAACATTAATTCTTAGCTTGACTGAAAGACTTCACTTTTATGTAATGTAAGGTACTCATCCTTCTCTTAATTAGCCTTCAGACAATGTTTTCTAAAATTTATATTAAATACGAAAATACTCAGACCCCTCTGAATCCAATTTCAGATTTCAAATCAAAACAGTCAAACATCTGTTCCAATTCATTTCCTTCTCCTTAAATTTGTATATAATATTATCGGATACTTCCATACACCATATTTTGTCCTAAAATTGCACAGACTTACACTTAATAAAAATTTAATAAATAAATTAAAATTGGGGTTGTTTTTTTTTTGCTCAATCTTTCACAAAGCATACAAAAATATTTTAGTTAAATTAAAGATAAAAATAACAACAAGTTGTCTAGAGAGAGAGAGAGAGGGAGGAATTGAAAAATTGTTGAATTTCCTTTTACGTGCGCCACAGTTTGTAGTAGTCACCACCCCCATTTATTAGCGATGAAAATTCATATTTCTGCTTTCAACAATGTTGAAAGCAAAAGATTATACATTCAAACGAAGATGTAGCGAGGTAGTGTGGCAAAATGGATTTAGATTGTTTTTTTTTTTGTATTTCATAAAATTTGGCAAACACTGCACGTTTTTCATTGCCAGCCGTGACAAAATCGTTTTTTCAGCAGAAAAATTGTTTGCATTTTGAATGTTGTCTATTATACCTAGTGGATGCGGAATCTTGAAAATTTTAATGAAATAATTGGAATAACAAAACGAAGAGAGCGGTATTAATGATGTTGGAATAGCATAAAAAATAGAAGAATTTTCGGGTTAAATTCTTTCAAATGAATGGACTTTTATGGAATTTCGACTGTGTTTGAAGTGTTTTCGACGAGGGGATGAAAGTCATGAAGGTGGGTTAGCAAATATTGAATAATTCTGCACCTCACCTCTTGATGTCTGTTATTGGTGAGTGCTTACCTTAAATGTAAACATTTTATTTTATGCGAAAGAGTAAGCAAATTATTTACTATCTCCTTTACTAGACGAGGGGCCTTAATATACAGCTTTGAGACCATAGTTACTTGAAGTGATATTAGTGGTTTGAACATCTCTAAATTTATTTGAGAGATGAATATTACTTTTGGAAATTTAGCTAAATAGCTAGGCACATATTAGTGTATGAGAAAAAACTAAATATTGATACTCAAGTAGTCTTCTAAGGGAAATAAAACCTAAAGATGTGGTTCTATTTGATTAAATCAAACATATAATGACAAAAAAAAAAAAATCAATATAGATTTTCCAGTTAAACCGTTTTTCCACGTAAGAAATGCTTGATCCAAAATGTTTCGATGGTAATTTTTACATTATCTAGATAATAATGTTTGACGGTCGGAAGAAAAAGCCTGGAACGACGACACTTCAGTAAATGGAATCATGATTGAATACCACACCTTAATATTTCCAAGGTGAAATATGGGGCTCCAAATTGACCATGTTACGATGTATGCCTTGCGTTTATCCAGTATCCTGACAATAAAGAAAATAAGAGCTCATTTTTATGAGTTGATTGCTGCAAACGAAAATCCTTCGCACATCTAAACACCTTCTCATTTTAAAGAAAATTCTATTGTTTGCAGCAAACGAATGAATAGTTTGCTAAGAATCTCTCCCGAAAGTAGTTTGTTGCAATGAACTTCACTTTTGGTGTAAATATACAATTCATTTACAGAAGGTGATTGCAGTAAACAAATTTTCTTAATAATTGACTCTTTGTTTGCGGTGTTCATAAGCATTCTATGCTACACCTAGTTCGTGGTGCAACAGCAACAGCACTTGTTCGATCAATAATTGGTGTTACGCTGAACCTTTTTTATTTATTGGTTCGCATAAATTGTTTCACCGTAACGAATTTAAGAGTTTGCTGCAAAGAGGTTGAAGTCGAAAAATTACTATCCAACAAACGAAAAGTCGTTTGACGCAAACGATTCGTTCTCTCATTTTTTTTTTATATGCATTATAGTATTGTACAGTCCTAGCCGGTTCAATCACAGGTGTTACGTTAAACTTTTTTCTTTTTTTAATCGTTCTCAGAAAGTGTTTAACCCAAACGAATTTACCAATTTGCTGAAAACGAAGCCGAAAAATTGTCCAGCAAACGAAAAAGCCGTTTGGGCAATTTTTTTGTTTGCCGCAATCTTTTTGTTCTCTCAGTGGTAGCTTTATTGAACTTGGCTAGCGCTTTCGCTCAGCTTTAGTTGATGGAATTGTTAGCCAGCATCGTTTTCAAGGTTGATTGATTATGCTATCCATTGGGTAAGGCTTAACTTAGTGTTAGAACTAAAACGATAAGAAACGAAAAGAGACGTTTCTTTGAAATGAGCAAGCTGTAAGTAATGTTCAAAATGAACGCTGAAGTTTTACTTGAATTTGGAATCCAATCATGACGTTTTAGTTTAAACATCTTTTAGTTTAGTTCAGGTTGATGAACACCTAAACGTATTTTCAGGTAAATAAGCTGTGTTCAGTGACGTTGTTCTAGACTGTTCGGAACAGAAGAGTACAACTTTTTTCTGTTCAATAAGACTGTTCCAGACTGTTCTAGTTTGCTGTTCAATGACGTTGTCTAGAACAGGATTTCCTGTTCTTTTGAGTTTGAAAAAGTTAGAACAGATTCGTGAGAATTGTCAAATTTGTTTGTTATTGTTTTCTGTTCTATCTAAGCTATTATTAGGTCTACAAAGAGCAGTTGATCTAAAATCTCTAAGGTACTTGCACAGTTATTAAGGAGTCTGCTTCCACCAATGAATATGTGCAAAGTCATGCAACAACAACAATTAAAATTCTTAAGTTATCAATATTCAAAATGTGCAATAAACTGTGCAGAAACAGTCGCTCAATTTATAAATTCTTCTTAGACATCAGGGTGCTACAACTAAGCCCCAAAGGATGGTACAAAAAGGTGAAGAAAATTTCTGCCACGCAAAAGTATCATCTATCAAGTTTTGAAATATTTAATTTCATATAAAAAGTAGGTAGCTATGTATAAGTAAATTTGTACACATAAATATTTCATAACAAAGTTAACGTCAAATTAACCTGCTATTCGCACATAATGATGTGACGTGAACATGAAAAACGAGATCCTAACTCCAAAGTTTTCAAAATAATTTTGTTGACAGCTACCAGAAAGTTCACAAGTCAATATTATGTTCCGTATGGGCGGGATGGTTTTCAATTTCAATTTCCATTTAGCAATTTTACGTCGCCGTATTTTTTTTTACCTTTTTCATTATTTTTTCAATAAGAGATAAACATGCTTAAATATTCAAGACAATTCCATCACAGTGCCCACATAAATTTTTATCTCAAAAGAAAACAGAAAAAAAAAACTTGTCTTAAACGTCTGATTCCGCCAGTTAGTTGTTGGATAGAGTGTTTGTGGGTCGAACATGTTTCAATTAATTTGCATACAAAGTTTGTAATTAATACAAGCGCCAGGGTAGCACTGTGTTAGAGCTAATTAAGCGTGTAGAAGATTGACGTTGTTGTCTGACAAGAAGTGCAGCAGAGTTAAGGTTATAAGGTTGCTGGCAATTTGGAGTTCAATGATAGCAATTTTGCAAAAGGGGGCACGAAGGAGCATCGCAGCTTGTTCAGCTTGCTTGCCCACAAAGAGTTGCTAAACTGAGTCAGGCAATATAAAAAAAAAGAGTTAAATGCGCATGAATATTGTATATAGTGGAAGCGGGAGATGGAGGAAAATAAAACGTCTGCTTTTGCCATGATAAAACCGAAAACTCCATTAACTTTACTTCCCCAAGGGGTTTGGATTTAAATGAATAGATAATAGGTATAGGTATTGAGGGTGGCAAACAATTTGAAAAGGGGTGTTGTGCAGTTAAAAAAAAAAAAATAACAACAACAACAAAAACCCCACAAGGTTTGTTGATCATTTCTGTTAAGTACTACCAAGGGTTTATGTAGAGCGACAAAATAATATCAGAAGGAACAATTACGACGAGGATAATAGCAAAGTTTAAGAGGGACGTTTTGGTCATTGCGTTGATGTTATCGTTGTGAAGTTTTTTCCTCCTGTCCATTGTGAGTGAATAAATATACTTATTTTGGTAGTTTGCTGCATCTGAATAAGTTAGGCGGGACCCTTTTGCTGGTAATAGTAATCGAAAGTGTAGGAAAGTATATTTACCTAGAAGTTATGAGAACATTATAATTTTATTGATTTTTTGTTTTTTTTTGGTTGCGGAGTACAATAGTATTTTTTTTTTAATAACATCAATTTTGTTACAAATTTCCAAAGATAAAATAAAAGATAAGATAACAAAAAAAAAAAATATTAGGAAAGAGTTTCTAAAATAAAATGCACGACTGGTTGCTCTTAGGGTCAAAGTTGCTGTGGATGCTAAATCTTCTTTATAAAGTTTGCAAAAATAAAAACCTTTATAAAATATTAATAAAAAAACATAAAATTCATTACTAAAATGACTTCAACAACTTCTTGAATTGTTTTGCCCTCCAAACCATGTATGCCATTTGATTTCTTAAAAAAAAATTATGTTTAAGTAAAAGAAAAAAAAATTGAAATCGTTAGAGCCGTTTAAAAAAAATTGTTTTTTGTATAAAATAATACTCAAGAAAAAAAGTTGGTATGCCATTTTCAGCAAAATATTAATGGCAACTAAGATTAAAAAAAAATGTACCCATTTTCGAAAAATCAATTTTTGAAGAACTAAAATTTGATTTTTTTTTATCAAAAAAAAGAGAAGAAGAGAAGAAATCCGTTGAGTCGTTTACGAAAAAAATAGAAAAGAGAAGAAACGGTCTGTATGGGAAGTGGAAAGTACCTACCGTTATTCTCACTTCTGTGGTTTAGGCTGTAGCTTGATACAGAATTTTCGGACCCACTTTTTTCGCTTTCTCTATCATCGTAATGTCATGTTTGATTCTCATCTCGCAAGTAAAAAGGAAGATGTGAGAATGAACAAGATGGAATATTTTCAATAAATTCCGAAGAACGCGATTCAAGATTATGTAATTCAGACCTTAGATACTAATTCAAAAAATCGAGTTATAGCTAATTTGTTGTGTTAATAATTTAGAGCTCTTTTTTATTTTTGTTTTACGTTTTAAAAGTGCTTTCCGCTTTCAAAATTTAAAATATTATAAATGTTTTTTAAAATTATGAATTTTTGTTGGTGACTGGAAATACTTGTAGGTAACTTTTCAAAACGAAATTTGTTGCGCAAAGCCCAATTTTGTAGCTCAAAAATTCGTTGAAATTGGTTTAAAATTTAAGCTCAAAATTGTGCTCACCTCACTTTAAACTAGATGAAAGATAAAAACCTCGATTTTATAGTTCGACTAGTATTTTTCTTATGAAAGATTCCGCTTAAATAAGACCGTTGTCATGTCGGTCGGTTGGTTGCGTTGAATAAGAAATTATAACACGAACTTTTTGAAACCTTGTTGCTGTGTATCAGCTTTTGAAAGAAGTACCTACTTCTAATTCATATATATGGCAGCTGTTTTGCAGCATTCTCTTTCTATGTGTGCTTCAATTTGAAATGTGCTACCTGGGGACAAAATCAGAGCTATTTCCATACAAACAAAAACGGAATTTTCCTACTACCGGCCGTGCTACATTTTTATATTATGATTTGGTAAAGTTGGAGAGATTGTCAAACTAATCTCTATAATACACTGGACAGTGTATTCCCTTCGATCTATATAATTTTGCTGAATCCATTTGAAGATTTATACCAAATAAAAAACGCAACATTGGTAAAAATTCAAAAATCCGCGCTTTTGCGCTTTTTTTCAGTAAATGGCATTTTAAGCTATGAAGGGCTAGTTTTTGACTTAGAACTGTAATCTAGTTTCACCTTTACATTTTTTTTTTTTAAATTGGAGTCTAGTATAATTTCTGTTGATTCAATAGTTGTTAAGACACATCCGATAGTTTGCAACGAACTTATTTTCAAACTCTGCATTTTGCAAAAAAAATATTACATTTTTTTCGATTTAAACTATTACTTACAAAAATTTATATTATCTCGTCCCCATTTTGTTTTAAGTTTGAAATTTGTAGTCCACTACTGGAAACCAGATGCGAAAAAATCTTTTAGTTTTCGAGAAAACTGAAAATAACGAGATCAAATTCACTGAATTTTCGAACAACAAAGTTGTTGGTCTGTAAATAGCGAACCACCTCTAACCATTTGTCAGCCAATGCTGGTGGCTGGTCGAGGCTGGTCGACCAAATCAGACATTCTTGGTAGATTTTGATGAAACTCAGTTTAAGAGTAAATCACCGTTGGAAATGGTAAAAAAATGTTTACTAAAAATCTTGTTTTTACCTTAAATCGTAGAATTTTTGTTTTAAATCTAATACTTTCACACATGTGTAGGCAACACATAAATCTAAAAGCCATTTTCAGTTTATATTTTTCCCGTTAATCCTCGATTTAAACAAAAAAAAAAAAAACACTCTAGTAAACGTTTAAAAACGTATGTATTTTTCAAAGCTAACAAAATCCGCTATTCTTTACTTCAATTTTTTTGAGATGTACAAAACTCTTTTTTGACATTGCCCCACTTTACCCTAACTTGTAGGTAGAATTTCAAAAAATATCCTGTTTTGACGGAACCTTACAATATACCACCTATCTTTTGGTGTTTTATATTAATGGAATTTTGTAAAAAAAAACTATTGCAGCTTTAAAAATGAAGTTTTTGCAATATAAATACATTTAAAAAGCTACAAATTCGGATGCATCTTCATACTTATTTTAGTGGAATACTCAATAAGTCAAAAACCATACTTCTCATAAATAAACTACAATTTCCCTAATTGCACACATAGTGTCCGCCAAAATAAGGGACGGCGTCATTAGTCTTAGACCTCTGAAATTAACATGAAGTTTATAGTATGTACCTACTCTCACCTCTAGTGAAACGAAAATTGAACGCGTTCCACACCATGTTATAAGCCATTTTATCATGTTATGGACCAATTTTTTTTTTTGTTAATTTGACATCAAGGGAAAAACCCAAAGGACACTCATGTCAATACTTTAAATATACTAATAAATAGAAGCAAAAATATAATAAAAATAGAAGCAAAAATTTTCACGAAGATGATTTTGTATGAAAATTTCATTTTTACCCGAACCCATTACTAGGCTCAGGGAGATAAAGTTCGTTCGATTAGTTCGGTTTATGATAGAATCTGTGTTCTTATTTCACTTCTACGCTATCTCACAAAGCATTAAAACATGTCAAAATAAGAGTGGAATGTAATTAAATCCTTTTGTCGAATTTGCACCCTGGAAAACCAATTTTAATCCGAAAAAAGAATAGAAATAAGTTTATAATTCCAAAGCGAGTAAAACATATGATGGTTTTAGAACCAAGTCTTAAAATATCCATTTTTAAAAACTTGTCGAATCATCCGGAATTGGATGTGGAACTCATCAGTCGGTATCTCTTCAAACACCACTTCCTTATAAAATTGCAGAAAACAAACACACAAATATAATTCATTTAAGTAATTCATAAATAAATATACAATAAAATTCAAAATTAAAAAAAAAGATTCAAAACATTTATTGTTAAAAACAAATAAAACAAAACAATAAAACCAACTCTAAATCTATGCAAAATGGTTTCTATTTTTTTTTTGTGTCTAACTGTGCCGGAAATCCCCCTTGGGTGGCAGTTATTATTAGATAGACCATAAATATGCTCTCAAACACGTTATTAAATATTCAAAACTATGCAAAAGCCTTTTGTGTCGCGCACATTTGGGGTTATTTTTTTTATGGTTATCTGTATACTTTGAGATGAGTTATCGATTTATAATTTCATTTATTAAATTAAAATAAAATTAATTTTACTTTGGAATAATATTCTTTATTCTAATCGAAATTCATTGAATATACGTGCGGTATAATATTATACCCTAAAGAAAACCACTTATGATAATTCAAAGCGTAGGTTGTGATTTATCGAAAATATGGTTCAAATAATTTGCATAAATATTTTAAGATTCAAGGATCCAAATTGCCATTTATGCAGCAAGCAACAAGCTTTTGAATATAGAGATACAAAATTCAACAATATTTTTAATTTGAATTTTATTTGTCATTTATGTGGGTTTTATCAATAAGAAGTTTAGATAAATAATAAATGGTTATAGCATATAATGAATAATTTTGAATTAATTGATTAAATAATAAAAACAAAATATGTTATGAGTTTAGTTTAAATTGGCTATAGGTAATAAAATAAATAAATCCAAAAGAAAAAAAAACATGCATATCTCCGTTATAACTTTTATTTAGCAATCTATTAGAACAGACCTTAGGTATATAAGTAAGTGAAAAATCAGGTAATGCTAATAAAGATCAGTGATGAAAAAAACATTACAGAAATTATCATTTTGGAAAATCTCAAGCAAATTGAAATTTCGAACGGATTCTGATAATTTTTTTTTGGTGATTCAGAACAAATTCCCTGTGAAGTGTAATAATCCCTATAAAATAAGGCTATATTCCGAATATTGGTTGATTTCCCGTTATACGTTTTGGAAATAATGTCACAAAATCAACGTCATAAGGAACAAGGATAAATTTTGCGGGAATCGACAGCCCTATGGCTATTTAATCCTTTGCCCCGATGACGTTTTTGTGCAAAAAAATGTTCATGTTTGAACCCACTCTTTCCGCATTCAGTAACTTTTGACACGATTGGCAGATGCAATATATTTTAATCCAAAATTATAGATTCATTGCAACATTTTCAAAAACACCTCATGTTAAAATTTTACTTGTTCATTTTGTCAAGTATTCACAGCTATAACTTTTGACTGCGACATAAGATGATCTCCAAAAATATATCAATATATTGAAAATGTCCTTTTTCACTTTTAATCATAAAAACAATTAACGTGAGTTTCTTGAAGATAAAACAAAATGTAAAAAATTAAATAGAATTTCAAAAAAATTAATGTTAAATAGTCATAACCACAAAACTACAGCCCGGGTATTAACAATTGCAGGTGAAAATAAAAGACAAATACATTATCTACAGCTGTGGTCTAACAATTCTTTCAATTTCAATCAAAAGTTCTTCTTCATCAGTTTGATTTACAGTTACAGTATTTTGATAATTTTTCTGTAAAGCAAACTCTGATTTTCCAAGTTCCAAGATAATATTTGAAAAATTTAATTTCTTAAAAACTGAGTTTCAAAAGCTAATTTACTTTTGGAACTTTTAAGACTATTCACTAAATTCACAACCCAAAAGCCGATGATAAGTAAGTATTTCTGAACTACATACTTATTCTTCAGAGTCGATATATAGTTGAATACAGTCAAAAGCAATTAGCAGTAAGTATAAAAGCTTAAAGAAACCAAATGTACAAATATCTGAAGGACAATAATAAAGGGGGAAAAAATGTCCGTAATATTCAATGAACATTAAAATTGCCAGTCTTTATGGATTTTTTTTTTGTTGGTCGCAATTGTATGAATTTTCTTGTGTCATTTATTAAATGATATAAATATGAAAGGGGCTGATGGTATACTCCATACTGTATACACACAGAAAACTTGAACTCGAACTTTCAGGGTCTCATTCCTGTTTTTTTCTGAATTTATTTATCTCCTTGAAAGAAAACGATAAAATGTTATTAACGAGACGGTCATTTAATTTCGTATCCCGCAACTACCATCCGCAAATGACATTTATCGGATTGTTGTGACTAATTCTGTACAACTTGTACCGAACGTAAGTAGCTATTAATTTGTCAGAACCCACAGCGGCAATGTTATGACCAAGATTATAATTTGTCCCCTCTTTAACGTTCCATATACTATACAACCAACGAATAGCAACAACGAATGGTCTGAAGTCTGAACTATGCGGAAGGTCCTCTCCATCTCTTTTTCTCACTCTCCAAGGTATTGGGGGTAATAAATTATTTTTTCACTCACTAATTGGACACCATGCAGGGTTGTTGCTGTATCAGAACTGACGAGCAACCCATGGACCGTCAATAAAAACCATATCGACAAAATATGGTGCACATTTTTATTCACACAATGACCCAATGCCGATACTTAAATTGGTGGAATAAAATCCAAGTGGACTGGTTAGCTATCGTATTGATACCATTGCCATTGCCACCAACGCTACCACCATCATATCGTTACTTCCGCTGCCGTCGCCATAGCCGCCGCCACCGCCCGCCACCATCACAATTTTACTGCATTTAATGTCAGTCTCGTTTCGTTTCTTAGATACCCAGAGTCAGAGCCATACACGGTAGGTATACGAATGGATTGGATAAGGAACTTCCTCCTTTGCGTTCTGTTTGCCACCATTGCTAATGAAGATACCACATAGCTGATATAGTTGGACGGGGTCGTATATTGGGATTCATGTTGCCACTACGACTACTGAGAAAGAAAAACCTATGAGGTGCCATAAAGAATATTTGTTATTGCTTGCCATACCGATATAATGCAATTCCCAGACGCCTCTAGTCCCGCACACAACAAAGGGATATTTGACATAATTCAAATGCTTAACAGCTTTTCTGCAACTACAGCTCTCCTCTCTGCACACGCAGCTGGAGCCTTGTAGGTTTCTATTTTATTGATGCAAAGGAAAACCATATTCTTGTTTCAAAATGTTGGAATTGGAAGGGCGGCAGACAGACAGATAGATGAGTAGTTGGTAGTTGGGAAGCTTGAGCAGAGAGATTGCAATTAATTTAGAGGGTGACTGGAGGTGTTGGAGTCTCACATCAGGCCTACATAGGGTAAAGCAGGCAATTGTTGGCAGTTTTCCAGCTTTGCCCGTAAGTTTTTCTGACTTTTTTTTTTTTTATTTAAGACTAGCTTATTAAATCTCAGTTAAATTTAAAGACACCATTTAGAAAAGAAATTTAAAATTTTGTATGAGACTTCATAAAGTTCCCTTTTTTGTTGTCAAGTCTTAATATAATGGGGAGTCAATAAATTGGGTCTTAATGTTTTTTTCTTTATTTATTAAGATAAATTAGGTGGCAAACTTGAATCAAATTCAGTTTTACAGTCATCCAGAACCTTTACTTCGTTTAGAGAAATCATAGTTTAATGTGAAAATCAATGGGCATTTACCCTATATTGTATACTGCTGCATGCATTTTTCATTTTTGATTGAGATACATAGTTTATTGTTCAAAGGATATGTCATTTGTGTCCTTGGAGTATCGGAGAGAAATACTTTATTTAGTCTTTAAAGTGTAGGCGTTCGTAAGGTAGGATACTCTGTACTCACATTGGGAATGGGTTTTTATGTCTCTTTTATAACAAATGAAGTTATCACAGACTCTAACAAAGAGAACCTAACAATCAGGAGGGATAGATTTAAAAAGCAGACTGCTTTAGTATTAAAAAAAATAAACTCTATTTTGCAATTGAAGTATAGGGACTTATGTTTTACAAATCTATGCCATTCTGTCTCAAAGTAATCATTGGCCTATTGTGTTGTTTTGACAAAAAAAAAACATTATTTCTATTATAAAAGGTTCTTGTATTGGCTAAGAATGAAAGGTTTTGATTCCGTGGAGAATGGGCTATTTTCGATACGTGACGTGGACTATTTTTATTCTTTGTTAGGACTAAAGAAAAGCAAAGTACTTTATGAAAGATTGTAGATACAAAACGATCAGATGTAACGGTTTAAATTGGAATAATTGCACTATGAGCCAAAATTACTTTGGGGCTTATAATTCAATCTTACTAGACAAAAATAGTTCCTGAATTAGACAAAATTTTAAACAAGTTGTCAATTCGTAAAAATACTTAGAATAATGTACTGATATTTAAAAGTTCCGAAATTTCAGGATTGGAGTTAAGTATTTAGTCTCCAACTTGAAAAATGCGTCAAAAAAATTTTGGGTTTCCAAGGATGGTCTGAAAAGGGAGTTAGTCTTTTGAAAGATGTTTTAAACCATGTTATAACCTGCATAATTGGTCAAAGTGAAAGAGGTGCATTAAGTAACCACCGCCGTAACAGAAATTCAAAAATTTAAGTGTGCAGGAATATGTTGCTAATTTGCTGCCGCATTCCCGAATATGTTGTTCCTACTCTTACCCCTCAAAACGATTGCTTACCACAATCTCGAATTTATTGCTAGACGATTTGATAAGTTTAACAGTTTCATAAAATAAAAAAATGAGTCGCTCGATTGTATTCTGATAACATTGGTATTAAAAAAGTGGTTATGAATTTTTTAGCCCAACTCCTTGATTGACAAAACACATTTTGGAGGTACCGTAGAATTTTTAAAAACATAATATTCATTTCAAAAGCATGACTCTACTAACAAAAGCAGAGACGAAAATTCTAATCAAAATCGTTAGAGCCGTTTTTGAAAAAAGTTAACTTTTCTTTATTGGTTATATGGCAGGTACCGTTAGTTTTGGTCCTAAAAAATTTCAATTTCCCCTCTAGGGAATCAATAAAGACCCTTAAACACCAAGTTTTAATAAAATCGCTTCAGCGGCTTAGGCTGTAGCTCGAGGTAAAGACAGACAGACGGACAGACAGAATTGTGGGACCCATTTTGTTGGCATTCTCTATCATCGTAATGGCATGTCTGATTTTTATCTCGAGTTCGATTATTTTTTACGAATCCTAAACTTGCCCTATAGTACCTATATCGCAAGTAAAATATATATATATTACGCATACGCCACAGTGACCAGTTAAGATAAAATGCAAAAAATCAAAAAAAAAAAAGTCTATCGCTGATTTAAATAAGATACCAGTTGATATTTCCTGAACTTAACAAATCTATAAATATTATTTTACGAAAGAGGTGCAAAGATCTCGAAGCTCTTAAGCACTTATATCGTAATTTAAAATATGTTTTGTATTTTGTAGGTACTAACTAACCAAATGTTTGAAATAAGAGCGTAAAAACTTTTTTGATGATGATTATACAAAAGATTTTTAGTAATTTTTATATTACTTCATACTAAAATTTTCAAAAACAATTTTTATTTTATTTTTCAAAAAAGTTTAATTTTTTTTTTGTTTTGAAAAATCAATTTTTTGAAAGCGATTTATTTTTAAATTTTTCATTCATAAGTGCTTTAATATTTTCTTACAAATGACAAGACAACAATCAAACATGACATTATGATGATAGAAAATGTGTAAAAGGTTGGCTCGGCAATTCTGTCTGGCAGTCTGTCTTGAGCTACAAACTTAAAGTACTGAAGCGACTATCTTCAAATAAGGTAGTTATGAGTTTTTGGTGATTTCATAGAAGGGAATTTAATTTTTTTTAGGCTCAACATTAACGGTACCTGCCATACTACCAATATGGAAAAAATTTAATTTCTTAAAAAATGACTCTAACGATTTTGATTAAAATTTGTATGTTTACCACAACAGACAACGTCGTACTTTTGAAATAAAATGAATATTTTTTCATCTGTAAATAACAATTTTTTTTTTTGAAAAATAGATTTTTTTAAAATGTGTTGGTAATTTTTTTGAAATTTTGGTTTTAAATATTCATTAAACGAAACGAAGCATGCAATTTGGTTTTCTTCTATAATAATACATTTTTTGAAAAAAATTTTGAAAATCGTTAGAGTTGTTTTTTAAATAAACTAGTTTTTCTATATAAAATTTTTAAGATATTATTTATCAACATCTTAAAACTAAATTTTGAAAAAAAATTTTGAGTAGTTTTCGAAAAATGATTTTTCAAAAAAAAAAAACTTCAATTTTTTTTTTAAATACAAAAAAATAATTTTCGAATTTTTTTTCCTAAACATTATTACGGCAATTTAAAAGCTTTCATGATTGAGTTCTAAAACCGGTGTATGACAGGTAACGTTATTTTTGGTCCGAACGATTACAGTTTGGAAGACTGTCTGGACCCTGGGACGCGTGGAATACAAGTGGTATTATGCTAGAAAATCCAGATTTTGAGAATTTTGGCTAGTTGTGCACTGTAGCGACGATTATGTACAAATGTACATACCTAACCTACACGACATATTATTTTCCTTCGCTGAAACTTTCTACGGAAAATTTTACCCACATCAAGTATTGAAACTCTGCCAGAGGTTAAGTGAGAGAACATTCTTTTGAGTATTTCAAATCTAAATGGCCATCAAAATTTCTATCTATAAATAAAATGTGTACATGGTATTTGGTTTATGCACGCGTAATTTTTTTTTATTTATATTAATGCAAATGACTTTTTGCTGATTCAAGGATATGTACTTGTGTTCGTATCTGTACGAATAATCCCAAATGAATGATGCAACAACTTCAAAATGCTTCTAAGATCCGACTTTCTTGATATATTACCATACGTGGGCTATAATAATCCCGACAAAACGTTCTATCTTCGCGCAACATTAACGTTATGTTTTTAGCAAATAAAAAGAAAACGCCAAGAAAATATAAGAAAAAGAAAAAAACCTCATTGAGAACTTGGACAACCGCCGCGGCGCAACACACATGACTTTCCTCAATCCCCAACGCCAAATGATAAATCGTAACCACAGATGTATTATTTTTCTTAGACCCCGGCCGACTCTATACTACATAGGTGTCATAATAACCCCCACTCTCAGACGATATGGACAGAAAAAAAATAAAGGAAAAACTAATTACTTACTCGGGTCGGAGAAGCGAGTCAAAGACAAAACTGAGAACAGCACAGGAATGCAGGGAAATTTAGCTCCGACAAATTGCCCTGAAGTCCAATAAATAATCAGAGATTAGTGAATCGTGCACGAATAACCCGCATAGCTGCAAAGGGAATCCACCATCCATGGGCCTCGGTTTCGGCCTCGGGCAATATGAAACCGTTCGGCAGAAGGGCGCCCATCGTCATTCGTCGGTCGTCGCTCGACGATCGTCAACAACGGCTCAATCTTTTTACATACAAATATGGCCGGGAGATGGTGCAATGGAAAATATACTCATCGTTATTATTTTTAAGTGCGTGTTTCTTAAACGTTTCCTATGCAGCAAAGCAGGAAAAGCGCACATTTGTATTACAGGGTGAGCATAATACCTCGTGGCAATATAATTGGAAGATGATTTTTTTAGGTATTACCCTTTTATATTCAAATGGTTTTCCATAGATTAGCATATTTTTTTTTTTTTAATGAAATCATTTTACGTCGCGGATCTTTTGTAAGAGTGATGGCTACTGGAAGCTGCAATTTATAGCAATACTTTTATTTTTTTAATTGAAAAAGCATAGCGCATGGGTCAGAACAAGTTCTGATTTAATTTTTAGGATTGTAGAGGCAGTAACTGGCAAACTCTGAATCATCTAATACCTGCTAGATGAAAAAATTTAAAATCTAGAGAAACCATTGCAAACAGCTGCTAAGTGGTGAAAAATACCAGCGGAGAAGTTTACTTTGATGATTATCTAAATTCAAGACCTGTATCCACTTGAAAAAAATGTTTCTTGTTGGAGTTGTCCAACAAGAAAAATAAATGGGAGGGTCTCAATCGAGAGGTAAACACAAGAGAGTGACCCCTGGGGACTGGGCTACAAAATCGGAAGCTCGGAATCCAAATCTGAAGAAAAGATGGCAAGCATCGTGGACGCGTTTTCCCAACTTATGCTAATAGGCCCCCTTGTTGTTGTGCCAGTGTGGTGTAAACACTAGCCCAACAACAAGATATACCACATTTCAATGAAAATCTGTTGAATTTACCTGCTGAAGCTTTGCAAAATCAAAAAGCCCCTGGATCAGACGGTATACCAGCGGAAGTACTGAAAGTCACCACTAAAGCATGCTCCAAGCTATTTCTGAGCATGTACAAAAACTGTCTCGAAAAATGTTCAAAAAACAACTAGTTCTGATCAGGAATGCTGCAAACTCCTCGAGAAGATACCAAACTTCGTTTCACGGCTGTAGTGAAAACTGCAGGAAAATTGTCAGAAAAGTAGCATGGCCTAAGAAAAAACTGCACGACAAACGGAGCTATAGAAGAAGTAGTGAAAGCTGCCCAAATCACATAGCAGGTAAGGGACCAATCTAGAAACATCGTCTTGCTGGGATCTCTGGATCTACAAAATGCTTTCAACTCAGCTAAGTGGAGGACAAGATTACACACTCCAGTATAACCTATGTGGATGATGGAGAATTATCTCAGTGAACGGAACTCGACCTATGATACCACAAAATGCAGAAGGAGAAAGGCCAATATCCATTTTGGCAACAGTACAGCACCGTGGAGCCTTACAGATAGCTAACCCCTACAAAATGGTCTTGGAACCAGCTGCCCTTGTAGTTGCAGGAGTGATTTCCATGGACTTGAGTAGAAGAAAAGAAGAACGTCTACGACGATAATGCAGATATTGGAGTGGAAGCAGCAATCACTGTAGCAAAAGTACTTACACAACAGATGTGGCAAGAACAGTGGAAGTGTAAAAACAGAAGAAGCTGGTCTTTTCTGACTGGTGTAAACGAAAATATGTTGAAGTGAACTATTACGTCAAGAAGTTCCTTACCAAACACTGTTATTTCAACGTCTACCTGCACAAGATAAGCAAAGAAATAAGACCCTCCTACCGCGCCACCTAATATTAGGCTTCCTTTGTTACGTGCGTCGGCGTCGTCGTCGCCTCGTCGTTCTCTATAGGGGTTAGTTGCGAAGACTTGTTCGAGGTGGTGCGTTGATGTAGTCTGTACGCTCCACGTGAGTTAGCCATCTCAATTGCTGTATTTTCAGCATTTTATAACTTTGAAATAGCTGAAAGTCCGTAAAGTTTGTCGTTGCATATTCTCTCCACTCTTCATTGATGCTAACTGAACCAAATATTGCCGGAAGAATATTTCTTTCAAAGCAACTCAGCTGGTTTTCATCCGTGCTTGACAGTGTTCATGATTCTGCAATTGACTTAGATACTTCTTTAAACAAACGACATTCCTTAACTGGTCAGTTAAACATGACCTTAGCTATAATTTTATTTGTAGGGCTGCTTTTGTCCAAAGACCACCCTGTGTTAGAATATCTTTTGTACAACGACAACATAACCTATGTTATTAACCTAATGAGGATACGATTTTGCACAAAGGTATACTTACCTGTTTTTTGAGTTTTTATTATTAAAACATTTTAATAAATAATAACCTTAGAAAAATATCAAAGCTCCAACTCCCCCCATCATTATTAAAAATGAAAAGAGTAGGTTGTGTCGTCACCCACCGGATTTTGTTTCTTTTTTTTTTTTTTGTCTAAGTACGTTATATCGCAATTCTATTATACAAATTGCTAACAATATAAATTTGTCATATCATTCCCTAGAGGATCGCTGATTTCGAAGACTGCGCCCTCGGGCATGTCATCATGCCTGTCATCGTCAAGCATTATGAAAACGATGTCTCGTGAAAAACGTATACAGCACTTATACAGCATTTTAAATATTTTACTATTATTTGTGTATCAGGGACTCTGCGACAAAACGATGACAATGGTCTTTTGTGTGTGCTTTTTGTGAATGGTGAATCATGATGTTCTTTTGGAGAATTGATGTAAATATGGAATACGCACACGGGAAATATAATGAAAAATGGATTAAGTATTTCAAAATGAGCAAAAACAATTTGAATTGGAGTGAAAAGTGTTGAATATTAAAATTATTATGAGGCACTAATTAGGGTTTACGACGGGAAAGTGTGCTTCTGGACAAATTATTACTAGAAGCCAGAGGCAGTGTTATTGATGGAAACTTCTTGAACTGCATAGACTCCATAAATAACATGAATGGCCGCAGACTGTATTCGTGTTAAGTTATAATTAAATCAGAGGAACCGGACATATGGTTGATGTTGGCATATATAGTCAAAAACACGACTTGAAAATTTCTACTCAATCAAATTTGGGAATTATATATTTTCCAAATTCGAAACATGTGTTATTGTAACTTGCCCCAAGGAGACGCGCTTGTGTGCCAGAATGGGCAAGAAAATGTCGTACAAAATAAAACAAATATCCGTTTTGAGTTTTGAATGATTACACAGTAATTTTAAGACTTTATTTATAACTCCTTCCGTTTTAAAATTGAAAACTAGATTTAAGGTACACTCTATAGCACGCACCTATAGCTAAGCAAGTTTTGAATTATTTTCTAATTAAATAAAATGCACGACTGAATTGAATAGACTTTTATAAAATAATATTTTTTTTTTTTTGAAAATTTGTATATCAAATTCCTATTATTAAAACTATTAAGAAGTTTCCGTATAAGAATTCATTAATATCAATAGTTCAAGAGGAAATCATACTCAGCTACCCTTAAAAGCAAATTATCTCGGAACCAGATAAAAGTTGGTATTCAGCGGTTTAAAATTGCCGAAAATAACATATATAAATAGGTACAAAGCAGCCAATATCTACTACAAATTTAAAATGTATGAGATTCCCGTTAGAAAATTTGTTTTAGAATTATCTTTGCGTTCCGAGGAATTTTTTTCGATCAGTTTTTCATTGAGTACGTAAAGTTTTTTCAAGGAATACGAAAACCCGGAGACAATTTTTTCGCTCTTACATTGAATTTTTCAGGATTTTTTTCGGGATTTTGGGTGTTCGGAAATTGTGTTTTCTGGATTATGGGTTTTTGGGATTATTGGTTTTCGGGATTCTGGGTTTTCGGAATTTAGGGTTTTCTGGATTTTGGGTTTTTTTGAGTTTGAGTTTTTGGAATTTTGACCCCAATATCTATTTTTTCCCGCTCAGATAGGATTGGAAATTTTCTCAAAAGTTGTCTAAAAGCTTAATATAGGAAGACCAAAATATATTTCAAAACGTAAAATTTTGAAAAAAAATTCTGAGCTTAAAAATCAATTTTCTCAAACTATTTATTGCATTACTAGATTTAAGGTTTTTATCGCTATAAAAAAACATATAATTTGATCTTGTACCCAACTCCTTTGCATTTCAATATTTTTTTTTTTTTAGAAAATGCCCCCTTCCATCTGAACGTGTGAAAATAGACCTAGTTGTCACTAGTTGTGTCCCTTATTTTAGAAAAATTTTACAAATTTTTTATAAAAATAAATGTTTGTTGATAAGAGCCGGTATTTTTAACCGGTTACTGTTAAAGTGTTTTTGAATACCAACATAAAAAAAAATATCAAAATCGGTTGCGAGATAATTTGCTTTATTTACTTCACTATAAATCCGAAAAAAATATACATTGCTTTACAAACACCAATAACTTTTTTTTTTTTTTTTAACTTGCATACATTTTTAGGAAAACAAAAAATAATATGTCTTCATCAGGGCTAAAATCGTGAAAGTTCAAAATTTGATTCCCAAGCTTTTTTTAAAATCAAAATTATATTGAATTGAAATTCACTTTTAACGTTCCGTTAATCCTGTGAATGTATTAAGGGTGTTAGTTTTTATTTTATTTTATTCATTAAAACATTTTACAAAGTAAGTATTTATGTGTCGAAACAACTAAAATTTATGATCCTGAACTTTGCAGACAATTCGTCTGCTGAACTTTGAACAGCCACCAAAGCCATAAAACTAAAATTTTTTTTTATTCATATTAACAAAAAAGATTTGTCAAGTTTTACGGATAAGACAGAAATATTGAGGAAATCTACACAAAATGTTGAAAAATAGAAATGCAATTTATTCGTTTTTGACGTACGTCAAATGTCATCTTGGTTAAACTTCTGCAAAATATTTGGAGGATTAAACCACACCAGTAAATAACAAAATTATTCTTGGCCGCGGACTGTCCACAAATTTGCCCGTTCTCCTTTGGTTTTGATTTTAAGTTTGCTTACTTAGTAGGTACTTCAATTGAAGTTTAGTTTATGTAACTTTTAAAACAAATTTCTTTTCTTGATCGAGTGATGTCTCTTCATAATACAAATTTTTACGCTTAATACGCTTAAGTAAGTAGATCTAAAAAAAAAAAAAAACAAATTTGATATCATCCTTGTTACTTTATCAACCCCGTCATAAGGTCAAATAACCAACATATTTGACCTTTATACCTTCTTTAAGTAATATGCATTTAGAATACAATAAAAAAAGAAACCCCTATTGTTATTCTTAGAGCTACTGAAATCATTAAACAAAAATGTATATCCTTTCATGTTAAATTGGAGACATTTTTAGAAATACACAACAGAAAAAAATTGTATTATGTTTTTCTTTTATCCAACAAAGCAATCAATAACAAAAGACAAATAAAATACAAATTGCCAAAAGCATTTTGGATGGCTATATCCTTTTATATGTATATGTTTATAGGTATAGGTATAGGGATATCCTTTTTTTTTCGGAAATAATCCCCACAAAGAATTGGGGATAATGCCGTCCAAGTTGAGCCCGAATAATCGCTCAACCGGCAGCAGCAACCTTCTTGTGTAACCCAAATCACTCAAAACACTTCCGCATAAAAAAAATAAAAAAAAAAAAACGGGCTTGGTAATCAAGTATTCATCAACTTTCAACTCGTAGGGACAGGGATGCTGGCAAGTCCAATCGGCAATCAGAAATAGGGACGAGAAATCCTACAACAAACATAGCTGAGTGTAGGCCAGGTGGAGCCGTTTTGAAAACCAAAAAAAAAACATAACCAACCTGAATCGCACACACATATCCGAATGTACCTACTCTAGCTCTGGCCATGGATAGGATATATCTACTCACTTGTATCTTTCGAGTGGTATATCCGATCCAGGATAATTCTCTTTTCATTTTTGGTTTCGCAAAACACCGCAGTGTGGCCGGTTTTCAATTGAAAGGATTTTTTTTTTTTTTTTATTTTCGACTGTCTGTCGTCATAATGAAAAAAAAAAACAAAATAAAATCAAAAAAACAAAACAAAAAATTGCTTCCAAGGTTACCCCCTTTACTCATATGTATGTTGTATGTATGCTCCTATAGTAACCTAGCAGTATATAGACATAACTATACTATATATGTACATTTGCTGCTTCTTCAAATTATTGATAGGGTAACCGATGTAGACGTGAGTATGTGTACACACTTGGATGGAGATATCTGACAGATGATACGAGTGTCGAGGGAGTGCACCATTGTGTATAGGGAAGGATATTTTATTCGATTTGAAGAGGATCTAAAGAGGACAAGCAAAAAGTGTGATATCCCTGGTCCGAAGGACATAAGAGCGTCAATGTTGGGGGCCCTTGTGGGGTTGTCTGATGCTTGTCTCTTATGTGTATGTCCATTCATACATACATATACTCTCATATTCTTCGCATGGAGGAACATGTGTTGACCATCCACTCATAGGAGACAAGAAGGAGAGAACTCACTTGGTTTTAATGCATTTTTAAACAAGCATGGGGGATTCTCCCATCATTTATAGTATCTATGGCTACACTCTGCCTCACAGGATTAAATACAGATTAATATGTAGTTTTTTTTTTTTGCAAAATTTTAAAATGTAAATCACCATTCTATAAAAATCAGTTGGCTGCTATGATATTCGATTACAAATGAGGATTTCGGTAAAAGACTTTTTCTGAAATAAACTCTAAGCTTACTGATGCACAGTGGTACTTACACTGAAACAACGTTTTTGCTTCTTTTAGACTACAGACACTTTGTTTCGTTCCTACTAAAATATATAATCTTACAGATCTGGCAAGATCTTTAAGCTCAACATAAGTGGTTGCACAACTTGGTAAGACTTCTTCACGAAGAACCAAGGCGTATTGACTGACTCTCTCAACTATTTCCATGCGGTTTAGCATCAGGAATGTGATAAAGGCGGCACCTAAAATTTTCTGCTGGTTCCTAGCGGCTTAGTTGAGATGCACTTTTCATGGCAAGCAGTAGGTACTTTTTGAGGAGCTGGCTTGCAAGCCAAGAAACCGTCAATTCCATTGTTCTAATTTCAGTACACATTTACACTTTTTTCTGCTAGGAGAAGTGAGACATTGCTAATCTATTGTTCAATCTATACTGCTGAGTTATCAATTCAATAGCTTCCACGTGGATACAACCACAGTACTTGCGATGTTTCGATAAGAGCATTCTCACTGCGCTATGAATACTTCCGTCACAGACTTTGAAAGTGGGGAACCTAGTATCCCGCGGTACTTTTTATTTTTATAACACCGAGTAGGCATTGTGTTTATAGTTGCCAAAACTTAGGCAAGACATTCCTCGCTGTATCGATTTAGATCCATCTCGCTACAGAATGTGCCGCTTGATTTCGATGAATACAGCGTCCCTTTCTGCTTACAAGTTCCGCGCATGACCATTGTTAGGATTCTGGATTTTTTTCAGCAATTCCCCAATGGTGGTGCTTTATACCGAATTCCCAATTCCCAAGTTAATTCACAGGACTAGCAGTCACACTTAGCAAGTTTCTATACTGAACATAAACAAGTCGAGTTTATTCTGACAAGAACTTACTCAGCTCAAACGTATCAGCATCCGCTTGTCAGCGGGCACCACGTGAAGATAGTGATCTGCTTATTCCAATGTCTTGTGACTAGATCCGAAGGCCCGCTCTAAAACACCGATTTACCGACCTTTTCCCCTGAACAAAAGATAAAGGTTGCATGGCTGGAAATCGAACAAATACCTCTATCTTAAAAGAAGTTCTATTAGTTGGTTTTTGGGTCGCATATTTCGCAATGTTTCTCGACTACATTTCTCTATTTGAGAGTTACAGAACGTATGGGTACATGTCTGTTTACTGATTCGTCGTTGGTTTCTGGACCATCGGTCAGGATTTTAATTGCGTCGTCTGGATGGCTCGGAGATGCTTCCGACAAAATCATTTGACTACTTGTAAAGTAGGATGATTTTGGCTTCTACGTAGGGATCACTCCGTCGGATGTAGTGTTTCTGCTGCTGTCAGTTAAAAAAAAGTACGTACAAAAAGTTTATGCTCCTTAATTGCTGTTATTGATAAAGTCTACTATACACCGAAAAGCTGATACGTGAGTGGGGCTATTTTGACACCACCAATTGCTAGCTGCACGAAAAAGTTTCTGGAATAAAGAAAAGGAGATATTATTATTATTAGAGCTGAAGAAAAACCTAGTAGGTAAATGTTGGGTTTACGGATAAGGGTTTCAATCCATAGGTACACTGGCCACCGGCGAGTAATTTCTTCAGACCAAGAAATAATGCAACGGTGACTTGATGGTTGTTGACGAAACTTCAGAAAAACCGACCTGTATACGTATCTGAAGCTTATATGCTTATATGCTCTTTCAGAAGCTTATCTAGGTTTTGGATAGTGAAAATTGACCTATAAAATTAGAGATCATTGTTTTAGCACCTTTCTTAGAAATCGCTACCGTTTTTGCGGTAGGTACATAGCTATTGTTGATGCTGTTGTTAAAAATGATGGGTAAGAAGACCACCATTGCCTCTTTAAAACGAAGTTAGATATACCATCCAGCGCAATTGTTTCTTTGGCTTGGCTTTGTCGAATTTTTTTGGCTATCTCTTCTAAAGTGCTCCTGTTCGAACTGTCAACTGGTTGATTTGCAGGATTGGTGTCATTGTTTGTAAGATTGCAGAATACGTTAGATGTATGTGGTTTCTTCAACTTCATATAAAAAGATGGGTATTGTGTGAAGATTTCCTTGCTTCTTTATTGTTTGATGCAATAATTTCGGCAATGGCGACTTGAGCCCAATAGTTCTGTTCAAGTTCCTGAAAAAGCCAGGTCTAGGTTTTGTTGACTACAGTTTCCTCTATTTCTGTGTCGGCATGCAGCATTTCTTTGTCCAAAGGCGTGTTGAATAACACGTCAATTTTCTTGTTTTAACCGCCATTTCAGATTTTGACTACATCAATACAGCAATACTCTCAACAATATCCTCAATCAATGAAGCCTGAGTGTTGACACTCACCATTTAATATCTTCACTTTAAACTCTTATAGTTCGATTTTGTAGTGGTTATCGTGTCTATAAATTATATCAAAGCAAAACTTTCACACTTTTAGACATCGCATCGGTATCGGTTTATTTATTAAATTATTTCTAATCGAATCATAGATACCTATTATAAAGTCGATATATTGAGTAAAAGTTTTCAAATTAAATTCTGAGGGTAAAAGTTATGGTTGGAAAAATTTATAAAAAAAAACCTCTCAGGCATCCGGGGGGTGCCTGTACAGCATTTATATTGATTTCCTCCGCTTGGTCCATAGTCTCTGTTATAAAATTGATGGGTTGACTTAAAGTACTTTATGGATGGCCAATTAAAATACCTACCACACACACAGGAACACACACACAAGCTCATGTATATCTCTATATCCAATTATTCAAATCCCTCTTTAATCAATTTTATCTGTGGCCCAATGAAAGTTTATCAATTTTTTTACGTTTTCTTTATTCTTTTTTATTTTTTTTGCAGTTTGTAATTGTAACGGACACGCACGTCGATGCCGATTCAATGTGGAGCTGTATAAATTATCTGGACGAGTATCTGGCGGGGTATGCTACAATTGCCAACACGACACCACTGGTAGATATTGTCACTATTGCCGAGAGGGCTACTACAAAGACTCGACAAAACCAATTAATCATCGAAAAGTTTGCAGACGTAAGTTGTTCTATTTTATGCGAAAATAATTTTGTATCAATTTGTCTCGTGAATTTAAAACTAACCATGCAGATCCAGGCAGGCCTATTGTGTGGTCGAATATTAATTGTTATTAGGGAGAGAGTGCAGCGTTTTGAAGAAAGTGATTTATCTATTTAAAAGTACTTATTAATGTTTTACCAATCGAGGTGTAATATTTTTCAAAGGGGGTCTGGATTTAAATTTACTTACACAGGGTGGTTAGGATATCTTTTTATGTTAACAGGAGATTTGCATAAAATGGAACAAAAAGCCAAGCCAAAGTTGAGGCGAAACAAGACACAAAAATGGAAACAGAAGAGATATCTTTTGGAGATGCTAGTCCCCATTTATGTACATAATCAATTGTTTGAATGAGCAACTATTTAATTTTATACGTTAGTAATTAGTGTATGGCCAAACAAAGATCAATTTATATCATTATTTAGGGTGGACTTCATAGTCGATACTCAAGTCAAGATTTTTCTTAACTCCCGTAAGTTAAGAAAAATCTTAAGCAAATGCTCAAGTGAAATACGTATTCATAAACAAAATGCAATGGATATGGACAAAATGGGACTGGATGTGGTTTTGAGTACGAATGAACGCATGCACAAACAGGCGAACTTTTCCATCACCGTAATAATCTAAGAGTTAGCGACGAAAAATCAATGTCATAAGGTGCAAATATAAATTTAACGGGTATCGACAGCCCTATATCGATATTTAAGAAAAAATAACCACTAGTGGAAATGCGAGTTGAGCGAGAGGGAGGCTGGGTTTAAACATCCAAATTTTTGAGCACAAAAAAGAGGCTGTAATTCTATGAGGGAAAACAAATTGGCAGAAGCGTAAGTGGGGAAAAAGGCTGCAAGGTGTCATCAATCATAGGAAAACAAATTAAGGAAAACCTAATTAGATACAAGGTTGAAAATATGTTGCATAAAAAAATTGGCAGAAGTTTAGTTAAAAGAGTTGCCAGAAGACAATGAATTTTCAATCTTTAAAAGAATTTATAAAAAAAAAGTTTTGGCAAGGTGAATAGTTGAAAATTAGTAGCTACTCTTATTTCTTACCAATAAAACTTAGAAAAAAAAATTGCAGATGCAAAATCGGATTCAAAAGGATTGCCAAAAGTCAGCAAACGCATCAAACATTTCTGATAAGATACAAAATTGTAAAGCGTTTTCATTATAGCCTTAACTAACATAAATTATTAAAAGACATCACTAGAAGAGTAGGTTGATACATAGAGTTGCCAGAGTCATCAAACCTAAAACAATTAAAAAAGAAACCTGATGAGTTACTGAAAATTAATGTTGTTCTAATTATTGATGTTAATGAAGTGTAGGTACAGGTTACCAGGCGTCAACATGTCAAAAATCAATAAAATTATTGTAAAAATAATTGCGGTATAAGATACAAGGTTGAAAATCAGTACCATAATACCTTTTAACCTTTATAAGCATATTGATGAGAAAAAGTCAGCACAGTAGAGAGATCTTATAACTTTGGCAACCCTAAAACTCTATCAACACATCTGCCAATTTTTTCTCATAATAATACTTATAAAAACTATTTTAGTACCTAGTTGTGTCCATGTCCAGCCTCAGTGGAAATCTTGTTGTATTTTTGATCTGAATAAGAAGTTTAGTATAATAGAATTCAACTTCAATGTTTGTTTTCCGATTGACGATGTCCCTTTGCTACAATAGTTCTTCATAGTTTTGACTAGGTAAATGTTTATAAATTCTAACCTTCTTTTTTGTCTTTTTATTGTTGTATTATATAATGCTGAATACCGAGAACAGAATTTCCTCAGAATCAAGAAACAAAAACAACAAAACTCAAATGAAATGCTGCTAGACATTTTTAAATTATATAATTTTAATTTAATATAATTCTCAATTTGGTTATTATTAAATTCCAAAGAAATGCTTTTATGTTAAATTCAAATGAAAGAAATTTAATACCCAAAATGTTTCAATTTATTGCATAGAACCCATCGTGTATCATTTCAAAGCATAACCACTATGAAGAATTCTTGTGTTTTGTTTGTATCATCATCATCATAATAAATAAATAAATAAATGAATTTTAATATCTTATTTGTCTGTCTGCCTTTGGCTTGGCTATTTTTGTCTATATAAAGTGGGCCACACACAAAATGTGCATTTGCTCACACCATTCATATAAAAAGGTACAACAAGGCGTGTGTATAGTATTTACATAAACCAGATTGAATTAAAATTTATTATGATACCACAACTTTTAGAGTTCAAAAATTGTTAACTAATTTTATGACCACTTTTGGCTTTATGAATTTCAAAACAAAAAAGTGTGAATCCTTTTTTTGTCATTTTTGTGTACTTACATTGACAATTTTGATTTCAAAATAGATTCTTTATATATTTTGTCATTATAATTTTTGGTAAGAGCTTTTCGTTTTAAAAACTCATTCCATTCATTGTATTAAAAAAAAAAAAAAACTAAAGAAAAACCTTAGGTATACGATTCAATGATGAAAATTGGTACTCTAATAGTTAAAATCAATATATTCGTACGGCAATGGATTTTTAATTTTTAATAATTTTATTAATTTTTTAGTTTTAAAAGGTACCTACAAGCAGTCTCACTACTATCCAATAAAATTTTCAAATCATAAATGTATGTAAGGTGGCAAAATGTAAAATGGCAAGACACCCAAAAATGAGTGGCAAGACCAAAGAAAATGAGCTGCATGACGTCCCAAAATGAGCAGTCAGTGCAAAAATGAGCTGCTTGAAGTGCAAAAAATGAGTGGCATGACCTTATTTAAAATTTCAAAATGAAAGAACTACTTAAAAAAAACGAAAAACTTTTTTTGGAGAAAAAAAGAAGTAAAACAAATTTATTTGTGTATGCTGATTTTGTGAAGCACTTGTATCTGAAATTGTTCAAAACTTGGAAAAGCTTCACCAGAACTTTCCCAATGTACCTATACAAAATAATATAAGTTTTTCCCCTAACATAAATAATAATTCTTTTCCTAGAAATTGATCAAAAATACAATATTTTAGTTAAAAAAGCCCCCAAAAAGAAGACGAAGGCGAATTCTGAAGTAGATTTATATTAACAAATATAAAATAATATGTTTTGTTAACAAAGCAATAATTCTTTGTACAAAATTTGGTTGTAAATCTACTTTTTTTTCGAAAAGTAGACGTATACTATTCTTAGGCCCGATTGCTGATACGGTACTTAAAATATTTATGTTGAACGAAAGCGATTTTCCTCTGCGTAAACTGTCACATAAAAATATAATGTTTAACAAAAATGCTTAAGTTTCGTTTCAGCAAACGGCTCTTAATCAATTACTTGTTCAGAGTTTATAACTTAAAAGCGATTTTTTCTACAACTCAAACCACTGTGCGCCCTTAAACAAAATACCCCAAAAATATCAAGTAGGCCATTTAAAAAAAAACACCAAAACTTTCCAAATAACCCCCATTTTTCTGACCAAATGATCTGTATTGCGAAAACCTTTTCGAAGGTATTTGACTTTAGAGACTCGATCTGACTGTTCTCATATGTATATAGTCAAACAGAAGGATAGCATTTTGGGCACCACTATTTTCGGTTAATAAAAAATACCTACAAAAAATACAAAGAACTTTTAAACGTTATTGTTCCCTATACGCTATCCTCCTATTTTCTGGCAAAGGTTCAAAAATCGTTTCATATTTTCGCTATCGAGAGCAGGTAAGTCATTGGAATACTATCACCCAAATCTAGTTAAACACCACAACATCCCAATAATGTTTAGAGATGTCAAATATTTCATGTGAATGGGTCCCTTTACAACACAGAGTACCGTTCTTTATGTCCATTCTGGTAGTATTCAAATTTAAATATTATCCCAACAATATCCCACCCAACAAAAGTGTGAACCACAACAACAACAAAAAATGTATTGAAGATACAAACCAAAAAATAACAAATACCCTCTACTGACACAATTAAAAAAAAATCAAAAAAAAAAAAAAACTTGTTTGAAATTCCTTAAACGCAAAAGCATCATCGATTAGCTATGGAATTTTGAATATGTATCCAAAATATACCTACCTGCCAAGAGTGAAAAGTATACAAAAAAGTTTTTGAATAGTTCATTGAAAGTATAGAGGACCACACTCACCTCCGCAGAAGAAGGTTAAAAATACCACAATATTTTCGATCCCACTCTCCCTCTATAGTAGATTCAGATTCAGAGGTTTATTAAAACTTTCTTTTAGATTGGCAGCAGGTGAAACTGGCAGCAGTTTGTTTTTTTTTTTTTTGTTCCTTAAAAAGTTTATAGATTTGATGGTAATGTTTGTTGTTGTTTTTTTTTTTTTATCGTAGAAACATCCATATACCAACATAGTACTAGAAAGTTCCCTTTTTGAGATAATGCTTTGTGACTTTTGATGTTTTTTTACTCACTTCTTGGAGTTAAAATATTGTGTTTTCTCATTTGTTTTTTTTGAGTTTTTTTTTTTTTGGAAAATATGTAGGTTCTTGAAGCTTGATAAAACATTTATGTATCTGGTTGTTGTTTTTTTCTGTTGAAGAAGGGTGCTTTAGCTTTTGTTTTGGAACGAAACATGAGCGAAAGTTTAATTAAGTTGTTTAACATCATGATATTTTATATGGCAGTCTTGTTCGACAAGGAAAAGTTATTTTAAGTTTTAACTCGTTCCTTTTCATGGGATGATGAAAGAATTTTATCAAACTCATTTATTTTACAAAAGTTCCACTAAAATAAACTAAAGTTGAAGGGTTTTGGGTATTTACTGATATTTTATAGGGCTTTGTGATTTTTTTTTTTCTTTGATGTTGAAGGCAGGGTGTGCCTTAGATACTTGAATCTAATCTTACTTGAACACTTGAACTTTGAGTTTTAGTCAAATCAGTTTTTATAGAAATTATATTTGTTTAAATTATATCTTTTTTGTAGGTTGTGACTGTCATCCAGTTGGATCAACAGGAAAGATTTGCAATCACATTTCCGGGCAGTGTCCTTGTAAGGATGGAGTAACTGGTCAAACATGTAATCGATGCGCAAAAGGATATCAACAAACTAGATCACATGTAGCACCTTGCATAAGTAAGTTTTTATCATTAAACAAAAAATGTATCAATACTAAAATTATTTTTATTCTTCAAATGATTTTTTTCTAGAAATTCCAACAGTTATCAATGCAATTCAAGCTGAAAGTGCTAGTCAAAGCACAGATGACAGTGGAGCTGACAAAACCGATGATATGAAGACATGTAATTACTTTCAAGCAATTTGACAAGGAAATTTATTTTTAAATGTTTTTTTTTTCTAACAATTTTATTCTCATTAAAGATTGTGGAAAATGCAAAACAAGTCCGAAGAAATTGAATCTAAACAAATTTTGTAAAGAGGATTATGGTAAGTGATTTTACTGAACTGATTCAATTTATCCAAAATTATTAGAGAATGAACTTCTATAACATATAAGTATCTATTCTAATAACTTGTAGCTCTTGAAATTGAATAGATTTAAAGAGTGCTGAATCCCATGAATATTTTAAGAAAGCATCGGAAATGTAAGGAGTTCTTAATTTTCAGCAATACAAGATTCATTACATAGATTTTGCAGTACTGATATCTTTAAATTATAGAAGGGCTGCAAGATAAGCGGAATACGTAGAATCTTCAAACAACCGTTAAATTTTTGAAGATTTTAAATTGATTTTATCGAAAAAATCTTCTTTTTGTGAAAAAGGTTCGAACATTCAAGGTACTCAAATATTTGAAGTTCTCGAAGTATAAACGTTATCCATACGTTGATACTTTTTTACTATTTCCTGCTTCTTATCAATATGTCATGTCTGTAGGGAAATACAAAGGAAGAAGGTGACATGAAAGTTTTTATATGGTTTGCTGCAGACACGTTTTTGACTGAAAGAGTTTATCCTCATAGTCTTCTTTAACCCTCCTTTGCATCACGTGAGAAAACTGTACAACTGGGCATGGGGTCCATTTGGACCCCACAATGTTTTCTTCTAGGGTTTTTTTTTTGTATCTGTGATACATTATTTAATTATGATTTTTCTAACTTATGTATGAATAAATTGCAAACAGTAAAGTTGAAATTCAACTAGAAAAGTAATATATCAGTAAACAAAAAAAAAGCATGTTTAAAATTTTATGAAAATTGCCATCTATTGGCACAATTCGGGAAAACTACCAAAACTTTTTGTAGTACAGGAGTTTCTTGATCAATAATGACCATAATGAGCCTGTAAAACTCAACAGAAAACAGTATTGTCCAGTCCACTCATCCATCTCTGGATTTTCTGAGAAAATTGCATTGGTCAGTTATCTATATCTATGTTCCATAACCAAACAAGCAAATGTTTTTTCTTTCTACGCAACATAACTGTTAGAAAGCCAATTCCAGTTGTCAAAATAAACTGGTAATGAAACTTGACTACAAACGCGCCAAAGGAGGAGTTGATATATTTGACCAAATGGTAGCCACTTATTCTTTTTCACGTTGGTTGTATTTTACAACTTTCTAGACGTAACAGACCTAGCAAGAAACAATAATTTATTCAGAAGCGAGAAGCTTATCAAACTGACGAAGGAGCTTATGAAATCGGATATGAATGAGCGTTGACAGTCTGCATCACAATGATGATGCTCCCTACAAGTTCAAGCTAAATAAAACAATTTATTACTAAAAAAAATATGTTTTTTATTATAAATTCAGGAGTGGGTTCCAAATGGACCCAGAAAATCGCAGAAAATTCTGTAAAATTCTAATTATCATTAAAACATAATAAATGAATAGAAGATTAAATTTTGTTCACTGAGTATTAATCCCAAGGCGAAAAGAAAAAGTTATGAGCGCTCAACCATGCTCTGGGGTCAAAACGGACCCCATGATGTAATGGAGGGTTAATGTTGGTTATATTGCAATTCTGTTTTCAGCTCAAAAGAACACTAATATGTTGGCAGCGCAATTTGCTAACCTCTTTAAATGAGGAGGAATATTCAAAGATATTGATAGACATGAATCAGCGGGTCCAAATAGTATTCCAGCTATTGACTTAAAGAGGTGTGTTTTATCGCTGGAAAAATAACTTCATAAGCTTGACAATCTATTCTTTTTACGAGTATTTTTGGAAGTGGGGTAAAAGAGGATTTTTCCACAAAATCACAGGGTTTAAACAGGCGAGTAGAACTAGTAGCGTTGTTTGTTTTTGTGTATCCTTACACAAAATAGCCGACTAGTAGCATTTCTAGCAAGCTTTTTTTACCTGCGAGTTGACTGCCAATTATTCCGCTAGTAATTTGAAGTTTTTGATTGTTTTGTCTTCTACACTAACTTGATATTTTTTGTTTTTAAACCATTTGATTGTTTTTCTTCGGAAATATTTTTTTATTTGAAGTCAAAATGATTTCAAATTAAAGCGCTGCTAGGAATTCTATGTAAACAAATTTCAAATTTTGTGATTTTTCAAATTGAATGAAAATATCATACTATACTAATTGATAAAACGCACAATGAGTTACTAGTTACACATACATTTAAAAAACTAACACAATGATACAAATCCTAATACTTCGATTCGCCTGTCTAAGCCCTGGGTTATGTACTCGTATCTTCCACAAACAAATAGAGTTAGAAGTCGAAGATAAGCTAGCATAAGAAAGGTGGTTATAGCGCGTATAAACTCGATATCTTCACCTCGTCTGATACGAATTCCAATTAGACAAGGCCTAGTTAACGCGAAGTGGTAAACCTGATTAGAAATCCCATTTTTTTCTGTGAAAAGCCAAGGTATGTTGTGTTGAGGTCAAACATAGTGCTGCCAAAAACTATCCCGTTTACGCTGTAAAAGTCAAAAAATATTTAAGCATTGTTATTTTGTTCGCCTACTAAAAAATGCTTCAGTGCGGTGTTGTTTAGTCACATCCTTACATTGACATTAAGATTTGCCATCAAGATAGATTTTGCTCCCACTCTGTGTGCTCTTTAAATTCTTGGCTGTTTTACACCTCATCTTTTTGTTTCGCTTCGGGAAGGCCATGAGAAAAATAGGTACTAGTACTATTAATCTTCCACAGGTTCAACCTCCACCATCTCTTTTGGAAATCTAAACCGTCCAATTGTCGAATATTTCTGAGGAGCTCAACTATGTTCAAGTTAAATAAATAATTCATCCTAACAATCAAATTTCGGCCAATGGTCGTTTCGGGGTCTCCGCTTGCATATTATACAACCAATCGAGTTTTCTAATATAGTGGTTTTTGCTATAAAACTAGGTTTAAAGCGGAACTCGTAGTCGTTACTTATGTTGAGATATTTCTTAATTCCCGGAAGTTGGGAAAATTCATGAGCAAAGTCCGTATCCAAAGATAAATGGAGACTGCTAAGGTAATCATGAAGTAAATCTTTAAGAATATCGTCACAATCTCTGTTATGAATAGTTCTAGTGGCCATAACAGTCTTCTTAAGCGTACACTGGAGAAAAATCTTCACTTGAGTGAAGACTATGAATTACGCCCTACTTCTATTTTTATAGACTTTCTGCAGATGTGAAACAATTCCTCCTCTATTGCTACACGTTTTGCCTATAATGTCGTTCGGTGATTGATAAATAAGAGTAAAACGAAACAGTCATCAATCTGATTTGATTTTTTTTTTCAACCAAATATTCATTAATAATATTTTTTTTTCTTAAAATTTCAGCTATCATGGCAAAGGTTGTTGGTCATGATCGAGCATCCATGGAAATTAGCACCGAACAATACTCAATCGAACGACAAAACGAAATTTTCAAATTTGAAATCAACATTCAAGCGATTTTCAAACGGAATCCTGCATCTGGAACGACAAGTGCTCTATTGGGACGTGGACCAATGGTTTTGTTGGTGCCACGTAAAAATCTCGAATGCCAATGTCCGAAGATTAAATTGAATAAGTAAGTTTTTGAAGAATTGTCTTTTTTTTCCAATACTATTAATCCAGAAATTAATCAAATATCAAAAAAAAACTCCTGTTAATTTTATTTTTGTTTTTCCATTTTATTTAGATCATACTTGATTCTAGGAAGAGATTCTGAAGCAGCTCCTGGCTATTTAGCCGTTGGACCAAGTTCAGTGGTATTCGAGTGGAAAGATGAATGGTCGTTGCGAATGAAAAGATTCCAACGAAGATCACGCAAATGCAGTTGAATTGAACCGGAAACGGAATACGTCAAAACAGACTTTAACTTTATTCATTTGGATAGAATTCGATTCGTGTATAAATTGTACAGCATAGCAAAGCTTCTTACATTTTTTGGTATAATGTTATAAGAAAAAAGATTATTATCACAAAATTTCACACATCATGACAAAAGTATATATTTTATTTTTATCAGTGGGCATCAGTATTTATTTATATTTCTTTTTATTTAAACAAACATATCTAGTACAGTCGATTCCGTTTAACTGAATTAGTGACTTGACATTTTTTTTTCTTGAGGATAAAATTGACAAAATTTCATTGCTAAATTCTTTTTTTCTACTTTTCCATCCATTTTTTTAAATATTACATTAAAAAGAACGAGAAATAGAATACGGAATAAAATATCGAGCTGTCAAAACTAACAGATCAGGGATAGAATTGACTAAAACGTAAACAACTCAACCTGTACAGATGCACCATAGTAGCATTCTTCTTCTTAAATACAGTAAAGAGAAACGTCAGTTATTAAAAAAACATAATGAACGCATTCAGTCCTTCACATTTAATAACTTCAGATAACCCAAGTTTTCTTTTAAATCAATGTTATTTCTATTAAAATTCTTAATTGGCATTTACGTAGTAAATTATGCATTCTCCGATTAAAAACAATTTTATCAGCAAACTACATTTTAGTGAGACAAAAGTAACTATAAGCGGGTTTGACTGTAATATTAGATTTAGTGCATTTTTTTTCAAATCAACACCGAAGACGAAGGGATGTATAAAGTGTGATTTAAATTGAGTGACGGCACAGTAACATATTGTAACGCATCGACTCACCTTTGTTTCGGACATTTGTCATACGCGAATGTTTAACCGTAAATCAAAGTGAGTTGAAATATTTCCTATCTATATGTATGCCTGCATTGTATATATATATCTACAAAAGGGGTTCATGACAGTTTCATTAATGGTAACACTGACCATTGTCAAACAACTGTACCATGACCATGGCTATGATTGTAAATCACAGGCGGCCCGAGCAGTCAACATTACAGAATTTCAGTTTCATGCGTCTATTTGATTTATAATACTCGTAGCTATACAATACTGACCCAGCTTTGCACAGTTCCACCTCTGAATAACATCCATTTTACCATACATAAAGTTGAATGAGTGCTAAAAATTTTATTTCAATGTGCAAATAAAATCAAAACGTGAAATAGATAATGAAACTGATAGGACAACATATTGGATGATGAATTCCTGTTTATTTATTTTTTACCTACTAACCTAAACAAATCAAAGGTTGGTGGAAATCTGCATGCCAAAGTGAGAGCTTTTAAGCTGAATTTACATTTACGAAGGTTAAAAAAAAGGATTTTATTTTAACTTAAAAGGTTATAGACTCTACAACATTTTAAATGCTGCCTAACTGAATTAGTTGAAAAGGCCCCGATATTTTCTATACATTTTATAACCTGTTCTCTATAAAGAGTTTAATATTAC
This sequence comes from Meliscaeva auricollis, assembly GCA_948107695.1. Classification (NCBI taxonomy): domain Eukaryota; kingdom Metazoa; phylum Arthropoda; class Insecta; order Diptera; family Syrphidae; genus Meliscaeva; species Meliscaeva auricollis. The sequence continues at coordinate 26,915,601 of OX403617.1, read as the reverse complement.
TGATCTCTGGTTTATTTGGGTTTGGTTGAGCTTGAAAGCGTGTTTAATGTTTAATCGATACTTTCTCATGAACTATTAATTTTTTTTTTTATGATTTTAAAGCTTCAGCTTCAGAAACGCAGCAATTGTCTTCCTGGTTCGTGTTTTGATGTCTTTTTCAGCTTAAGAAGTTGAGGTTTATCCGAAACCGGAACATAATCGTCCCAAAAATAGTTTCGATGATTTTTGTTGTGTCGTTTGAAATAATGAACTAGACGCTTCTTCCATGAACCTATCTCTCCGGTTTTGACGTTACACTAATAAAACCATTTTGTTGAGCTTGTTCCATCAAATCAGTGAACCATGAACCATCTGTCTTGTTTGCATAACTTCTTTTTTGGGAGGCGATCATTTGAACTGTTGAAAACTTTTACCTTAGGGAATTCAAAACATCCGTTTTGTAAAAATATAACCTGAGAAGTTTTTTGATTGATTCATATTTTTCTTTCCACTCAGAGAAATAATTTATTTTATTTCATTTGCAGCTAAGTAATATTTTTTGAATTAAATGAAAATCATTTGCTGGAAATTTAATACATTCCCCGAAAAAGTTTTTCATTCGTAGCAACTGTATAACAATTGACCCAAATTGTAGTTCTATTACAGCAAACATAATGCAAAACAACCATTTGGTTTGGAGTTCGTTTTTATGAGTTGATTGCATCTAATGAAAATACTTTTCACATCTAAAGACCTTCTCATTTACTAGCAAATTCTATTGTTTGCAGCAAAGAAATGAATAGTTTGAGAAGAACCTTTTCAGAATGTAGTTTCTTGCAAAGAACTTCACTTTTGGTATATGTAAATGTAAATGTACAATGCATTTTCAAGAAATGGTTGCAGGAACAAATTTTCTTAATAATTAACTCCATGTTTTTGGTGCTAATATTCATTCTGTGGTACACAAAAGCTAGTTAGCTCGTGGCGTAATGTCAATAGCCTTGCTTCGAAATCGAGAGATCACAGGTTCAATCACCGATGTTACGCTGAACTTTTTGTTTCCCCAAAACGAATTTAAGAGTTTGCTGCAAACGAAGTTAAAGTCGAAAAATTAATATCAAACAACCGGCAAACGAAGCCGAAAAATTATCAAGCAAACGAAAAAGTCGGTTAAATTAGATTTTGTTGGTAATCAAAAACGAAAATGAACCCCCACTCTCACTGTAGTAGCAACACACTTCCTATTTCTAAGCTCATTTCATCCATTTTTGGAAATCAATTTTGGAATTTGGTCCTAATACTAATCGCTTATCAATATTCACGATTAAGTAAAATTTGTTACTTAATAAAAACAATTAATGCATCTTAGGCGCTTAGATTTGTTTTTTTTTTCCATCTTTTAAACAATATTTCCACGACCATCTCCCTTTTTAGCACAAGAATTTTAAATCACAACCCATAAATGATTGTTAAAGACCTCCAAGTAAAGTGAAAAAAACTCTCATGCAACACTAACCACGGTTCCAAAAAAAAAAATACATCATAAATTCCAATTAATGTAAAAGGAGAAGAATCAATGTATTAGACAGAATCTTTTTTTCACATTTTTGTTTGTTTATGTTTTTTTTTCATAAATTTCCATAGTCAAAACTTATTCCAACCAAATGTGCTCGTTTTGTCAATAACTCTTTTAAGGGACTACGTCTTGCAACCGGTTTAATAATTCTTTAAAAAAACAATCGTAAGAGCCACAGTAAAAAAAAGATAGCAAAAGGTTCTGGTCTTGGGAGTCTTTTTTTTTCTTTTTTTGTATATTCATGGATAGTCATTTTGCTTTAACTTGATTTGAATTTTGTTTTCATTATTCTTGCATATGATACACCCACATAGCAATAAACTAAAAACAAAACAAATTTATGTGATGCCCTAACAATTTATTATTATTTCTTTTGTGTTCATATTTAAATAACATCTTGCCTACTGAAAATGTATACCTTAAATATTTTTTAAAAATTAACAAAAGACAAACAAAAATTACAAAGTTAGAAACAATACAATTAAAAGACTTTGACAAATAATATCTCTTACAAAAAAAAAATAATGAATAAATAAAAATAAAAAAAAAACAAGAAGAAAAATTTAATATTCTAGTATCTAAAGTAATTTGACCCTCTTATATGGTACTACCAGTTTATTTTGTATGCTGTTTAATTAAATATTCATCAATCGAATTTATTACTGAATAATAGCAACAACAACAACAACAAAAAACTATCTATAAGGAACCCAATTCTAATAAATTTATCATATGAAAAAAAATATAGCTTTGTTTAAAGTAGTTTTGTTTTACTACAAAAATTCTGAATAAAAAGTTTATCTTGTCGTAAACCGTTTCCGATAGAAATTTTCTTTTAAGTATATAGAAGCGCACAAATAGTAATTTAACCAAAAAATAACAATAGAACAATGAGTGATACATTTTATAATTACGTGTACTTAATTTCTATTTAAACAAAACGTAAAATTAAAAATAAAAAAAAAAATAAGAAAATTACAAATAAAAAACTATTTAACATATCTGTAAAGTATTATCATGATAATTTATAATTTCTAAGGTAGACTTAATAATTTTAAGTTTTTGATTTTTTTGTTTGTATTTTTTTGGTGTAAAAGAGATAGTTACAAAAATTTTATGTGACTCTTAAGTATTTAAATTAATACAAATACCTACACCAGTGAAAACTAAAAAAAGAAAACAATTTAATTGATAATAAATAAATTAATATGTTTCTTAAATTTTAATATTATTATTAACTAATTTATGTTATAAACTTTTTTGTAAATATTTTTAATTGAAAAAAAAAAAAATAATAATTTAGTATTGTAATAATTGATTAATAGTTTTGAATAAATAAATTAAAAAATATATATATTATGATCTACACTAACTAAAAGGACTTTTATTTGGAAGGAAATCAGGCTGAGAAGTCAATGCTTATGTTTTCAAGGAAGTACTAAATTCTATGAGAAGAATAGCCAACAAATATTTCTGGATCTTGTCTGTGTAGTAAAAAATAAAATATTTAAAGTTTATTTTCAGTTTTTCAGGATTCTTTAAATTAATTTTAGTTTAACAATAATTGAAGAGCATAGGATGGAAAAATTTCAATTATTAGCCTTGTTTTATTTTGTTCGCAAAACAAAAGCAAATTATACGCTTTTCTGCAGTATTTTACGGTTTTACAATTTTCTTCTTCTTTTTACTTGCTATATAGGTACTATCAAGTTATACATTCGTACAAGACGATGATAGAGAATGAGAAAAAAGTGGGTCAGACAGACACTTCTGTCTGTTTGTCCGTTTGTCTGTCTGTATGTATCGGAGGCCACAGCCTAAACAGGTGGGTCGATTTACTTCAAACTTGCTATGTGGTATTTTTTGGAGACTATCCCCAGACGTTTTTTGACCTACCATAGAACGTTTTTCTTTTATTCTGATTTTCTTCTTCATGACTCAATCAATTTCAACCGTTTTTTTTTTTAAATTGCCGCAATAATTTCGAAAATTATTTTTTTGGATTTATTTTTTTTTGAACAACCATTTTTTCGAAAACTTTTTAAAATTTAGTTTTTAATGTTGATAAATAATATCTTAAAAATGGCGTACCAATTTTTTTTTTAATAAAAGTCCTTTCTAAATTTTATACAGAAAAAATATTTTTTTTTTTTTAAATCGGCTTAAACTATTTTCAATTTTTTTTTTTCTAAAACTGTATCATTATAGAAGAAATCAAAATGCATACTTTGTTTTGAGGTTAAATTCATTTAAGAAGCTGTTTTAGTCATTTGAAAATCGAATCTTATGCTTTTTAAATTTTTTTTCTAAAACTGCATTCACCAATTTTAAATTAAAATGGCTAAGCAAATATAGAACTTTATCTATAGGAGCAAGTACGTGAGATCCAGTCGTGCAATTTATTTTCAATATATAAGAAAACTTCTCGAGACCATGATTTTAAGACGTTTTAATAGTTTTTCTGCTATTCGGATGGGAGACGAATCCTGCAAATCAGAAATCATTTAAAATTGGTTTAGCAGTTCTTGAGTTATAAATGGTGTAACTAACCCGACTTTATTTTATATTATATAAAATAATAAATAATAGAAATAGAATTAAAATATTTCATTTCAAAATTTATTGACACGAAATTTCCGTATTGGCAAAGTGCCTCACTAAAGAAGTCCAAGTGAGTTCCATCCGGGTTGAATTCTAAAATGTTTGCATGGACTAAAGACCGTTAAAAGCTTTGTTAAAGAAAATATTTATTTTCAAATATTTCATATTCATTTTCAGCCGCATATTTTATCTAAGAAAAGATTTCAACTTCAATAGAAACTCAACTAAAGCTCCTAGTGGAATTTATATTCTGATGAAATGTCAAAAACACAATATAATTTGCCAATTACGATGCCGGAAATTTGTATATGTTCACCATTAAGGGGCTATGGGCCTCAATTTTCTCTCTTCAATTTATTTAAGTTTATTTTCTTTTGTTAAAAGTTTTTGCCACCACCACTGCCACCATCATCACTTTTAGGCTTTCTTTTGCATCAGTATACGACATTCCCCTTCCATCATCGGCGGCATTTAAAAATTTCAACTCAAACTCCATCGCATTTGAATTTCCACGCCATTTGTCTGCTCGCTTAATTTCGTTATTTGTGGATACTACTTTATGAGGAACAAATTGGCTGGAAAATATGTCTTGACTGTCATGGCGTGGCGGGCGGCTCTCCCATACCATCCCAACTATATTATACACGAACCGACATCACCAACATGGTGAAATAAACTTTTCCCACTCAGCATATTTTTGGCGAATATTTTGAATACTGATGATGGAGTATTTTATTCAACTTTTATGTGCGACGCGACGATACACCCTTCCCGCGTCAACCCTTAAACAAAATCATCCACTCAGAGAGGCACGTGATGTATTCCTCAGCTTCCTGTACACTCGACACTTAACCATATCTAAAGTAGGTGTATAACTTCATATTTTACCCATCATCGTATCCACTTACCACCCCCGCCCCTTAGGGCGGGTGGCGAAGGGCGGTTAGCCGGGGGTAGTTAAGTAAACAAAAGTACATATTTTCAAAGAATATGTTGGGAACCACTTTAAGAACTTCATACTCTCGTGTATATTTTATGCTCCCGCAAAAAGTTTAGCTACCCCAAGTCGAGTTAACCATAAAACCATAAAGTAAATTGATAAAATTCCTCTCCCGGTTTCCGGTTCCCCTTTTCCTTTTCAATCTCCTTTGGTCGCTATTCATATTCATATCTTAATGTGTTGCATGCGAGAAAAAAAGATAGATATGAATTCCTTAAGATACTTTCGCGCACTTTTTTTTACGACTCCCGCATTGATAGCTTGGCAAATCTTTGCGCTAAAGCAAATAAAATAAAAGAAATATAGTCACACATCCGTGTCGGCTTGTAATTATTTTATGCAAATTCCCACTTTTATCCTGGCTTGAACTGTGTATTAAAAATGCTTATCCATTCTCTGTAGGTCCTGTTTTTTTTTCGAATCTGATGGAGAGAAGGTTGTGGTATAGTGTGTTTATGATTTAAAACAGCAGCTAGCCCCCACCCCCCCCCCCCCCTGCTCCGGACGTGTTACCAAAACACCCCTTAGCTTGGTGGATTCAGTTTTGTTCTGGTGGATGGTTATAAAAGCTCTCTAATGGTCCTCGTTTTCTATGCATACACCATACCAGCGCCAGCATATCAGGACCTACAACTTGGTGGTGTTGGCGGGTGTGTTTTGTGGGTATTAAAAAGTTGTTGTTTGGTAAGGACGACAGAACAGGACTCGAACTCCCTGGGAATTATGCTGAATAAGGGAGAAAGGTTGTTTCATACTGGATTCTAATTAGTATTAATGGGCGGGTGAGTTTTAATTACACTTTCGTTTCCTTAGCCGCGGCGGTGCCGCGATTTATGAAATTAAAATTTGATTTATGAATTTTAATTTTGTTCTTAAACTTTAAGCTAAACTATAAGGATTTTTTGTTGTTGTTGTTGTTGCTCGCTTGTTGTAGTGTTGTGCGGTGTTTTTAATGGTTTAATAAATCCATGGCAAAAATTGATTGCAATTAAAACTAAGTTAAGCATCATAAAGAACAGTTTTGCACTTTTCAGGTAGTTTTGTAATTTCTTTTTTTTTTTTTAAACTAAAAGCAATCTTTATGTCCGGTATCTCGGTCAGCAGGAGAAAGAAAATTAGTTTGTGAAGATCCACAGGGGTTATAGCTAACTGCTTTCCTTTAATATTCATTTTTTCTTGTGAAATTTAAGAGGATTAAATTATAAAAGAAGTTATGGCGTTTTAACACTGAATCAGTGAAAAATAAAAACAACAGGTAGGAAAACTCTTTTTCTTATAACCATAAAGATGTTTGCATTGAAAATATTAATAAAGACTAGGTACTTTATTGGATTTAAAAAAAAACACAGATTTTCTATTTAAGCAAGGATTGTTAAAGGTATGCAAAACTTTTGGGTGTGAGTGATAGCATAAAATTACGAATATTTTAATATACATGTTTTAAGAGTTTTTGTCGGCAGTCAAGATAAATTGGTGTAACAAAATTATCATTGTTTTAAATAAAAGAGGTGGGCGCCTTAGATATGAATATTGGGTACCAAGACCTTTTGCATGGAGCATTCTGCATGCACGATGCACTCGAATAACATGCAAATCCTTATTTATTTTGATCTTATGACAATTGCTATGAGTTTTTACATGCATATAGGCATACATGCAATACATGCGGTCCTAGGCTAATATTTTTTTTGGATTGTTGGGATACTCAAACATGAAGAAAAAATTATTTTGTAACATAAGAAATATAATGTTTGTAAAAAAGTACGTATACGCCGTAGTGTACAAAGTTTTTTTAATGCAGTTTATAGTACACTATATTTCTATATAAGCCTGGAATCTTCCAAACTTGCTCGTTTTTAATTAAAATGATGCTTATACAAACTTGTACTCGTCTAATATCACTCTGAACAATTAAAACTAGACGACCCAGCGCTCGGATTTCGACTGCCAATTTATTTTTAATTTAATCTTTTCAGAAAATCACCGACGGATGTTTGAACTGAAATTTGTGTGGTGTAAATAACACTAGTTAAAAAAATTTCATTTCATTGTGAGTACCTGCACAAAAAATAACTTTTTAGATTAATTTTGGGTTGCTGAACAAGAAAATGACATTAAGTTCTAATTTTTGAATACTTAAATTTTTTTAAAAGATATTGTTTTTCTCTTTCTAACGATATATTGTTTGTGTTAATCGGACTAGAAACCATCTAGTAACAGCCGCTCAAAGTGTACAAAAACATGATTTTTCGACCTTTTTGGAAAATTATTTGATTTCAATTGTTCGAAGAGAGAAACAAAAATATTAAAAATACTTTTAAGAATTCAGGATAAAGATAATGATTTTAAAAAACAATAAAGTCTTACTGCATAAGTGAAACAAAATCTTAAAAAATAAAGTTACGATATAGGCTTACGCAGAAATAGGACGATAATAATGGTTCTTGTGGCTGCTCAAACGGTATGTACATAATTCAGACAGCTCTCATGTTTTGGAAAGCAGCAAATAATATATGTTTCGAAGTGTGACATGTGTTGCATGACTAAGATTTTAATGGTTTGAGAAAGATCAGCAAAAACTTTTACTGGTTTGATCAATTGGTTAACGAGAGAAAATTTTGTATCAATAATTGAAAAATATAAGAAAAAATGTTCCACATACACCGTAGTGACCTTTAAAGTTAAAAATCTAAAAGTAGTGACAAATATTAATTCCCTGACCAAATAATAACACCTGTTAATGTTTTTGACAATTTCTTGAGCTTTTAAATCATATTGAATTCAACTTATCAGATTTAAAGGTCGACAAATATCTTATCTAGACATAATAAAGACCCAGACATAAACCATAAGAGATCTCAATCATGAGTTTAATTATTTTTTTTTAATATTTAACCACTTCAAAAACTATAGACTTTAAACATCGATCCATACACTAGAATTTTAATAATAATAATAATTATCAATACAAGTCCTTCCCTCTTAATTTCACCTTTGGTTTCAATTAAAAACATTTCAGACAATTTATTCAATTTTATTCTACCTTTATAATAGGTATGCACTTCTCGTACCTGATGCATTTCTATTAACTACACTATACACATGCATGTTATAATACATACAAACCTGGCATTTCATTCGAATGATTTCATTTATAGGCTGTGGTAGGTTCGGTAAAGGTAGGTACTCTTGATTTATGAATCTCATCATTTGGCTTTGACTGAAGTGTTGGTTGGACTCTTCAATCAATTTTGCATTTGCTAGGCAACCCATTGTCGATGACAAATTCATGATTGTTGATATTTGATGCAGATTTATGAATCTATCTCAAACTTAAACTTCAGGTGTGATTCTTACCCAACCCAATCCAACCCAACCCAGTCTCGGAATATATGTTTCTCCTGACAATAGAAAAACAAACAATGCTCTTAGAGCTGTATAAAAGTTGGTTCTTTAAAAACTAATACACTTGAATAAATATTTTACAATGCTCTTAAAATTTATAAAAAGGAAGTGCATGACTTGTTTGCACGTACGTAATCTTATAATATACTTGTATGAAGCGCATAAGAGGATTAGAATTGTCGAGGTTGTTTCGTATACACGTCACACGTGTAAAACCAACAGTTGTTGTTCTCAAACTTAACACGTCGTATGTCATAATAATGTGCCCCACCTGGCTATTAGCGACACCTGCATTTGTTTGCCATATCAGTTTGGGGTAAAAGGTAGCAATTTTTGTTGAAGCAAAATTTGAAACTAACCCAGCAATAAGTTACACAGTTATAATTATGAAGTCTAATCACTTATTATTTATAATATATATATAGTTATTTTTTTTCAAATAACTTAGCTATTTATAGTTTAATCAATATAAGCTAATATCTTTTGAATAACAACCTTTAATAATTATTTTAAGAGAATTCGAGAGTGAAATTGCTAATTTGTACCTAAGTGCTAAGTAATACAATACCGTGTAGCGCATCGCATTCTCATCCGATCAAAACAATTACTTTAACAAATTATAAGCCCAATGGCTAAAAAAAATCATTGGATCAAAAATGTAATAACTCTATTGCCTTCAAATAGATACTGGATAGTGAAAGAAAAACTGCTGTTTAAAAAAGAAAACTGTATAATGCACAAGAATAGTTTAGTCTCTAGTATAGATATGGTGTGAGAAATGTCCTGCAACAAGTCTCTAAATGATATTAAAAAAAAAAAATTAGGCCTGAGGCCAGTTTAAAATAAATCCATTGAAAGAGTTTAATTATGGAGCGTGTAGTAATAATAGAATCTTATATGTTGGGCCTCACAAAGGGTTGGGGTCTGATTCCCGAAACGCACAAAATTCAAAAACCTAAAATCCGGAAAACCCAATATCCCAAAAATACAAAATTCAAAAAATTAATAATTTCAAAAACCCAATACCCTGGAAAAAATCCAGAAAAGTTTTATAGAATTTTTCGGGATGCCGATTCCATTTACATAATTTGATGCAAGCAATTTAACGGATTGCCCCTGAAAACCCAAAATCCTGAAAATCCAGGAATCCCAAAAACCTAGAATCAAGAAAACCCAAAATCCAGAATAGGTACCCGAAATTCCGAAAAAAATCCGAAATCGTAATCGAGAAAAATTCTATAAAATGAAAAATTTCTAATTGCCTAAGCAAATTGAACAAATAAACTTAAATTAAAAAATAATTGAGATAAAAATCATTTAATCACTGACCAAACTTTGAATTAAAAAAAAAACATCAATGTAACAGTGAAAAAAAATATCTCGGGGTTTTCAATCATTCAGAAAATCCAAAATTCCCGAAAAGAGAAAGTCATGAAAAATCAAAATCCCAAAAGCCCATAATCTAGAAAACCTAATACCGCGAAAACTCAAAATCCATAAGAACCAAAATCCCTAAAACCCAAAATCCAGAATATCCAAAACCCCGGGATGTCGATTTTGGTTACATAATTTGATGAAAACGAGTAAACAAAACAAATAAACAATAAAGGAAAAAACAAAAATAACAAAAAAAAAAAAAACAATTTAAAGCCAAATCAATATGATTTGGCTTAAATTTGAAAATCATTTAACTAATGTTAATCAGCTTTAAATTAAAAATTAATATTCGGGTATTCCCATTCTTTAAAAAAACGTTACCTAAAGAAAAACGGATCAAAAAAATTGTGTTGGAACGAAAAGATTGTTCTTATAATATTTTTACGGGGATTTCATACAATCTTAATTTATAATAAATATTGGCTGATGGTTGATGCTTTGTTATCCAAAGTGTTTTTTTTTTCTTTGGTATTTCTATTTGTTGATTGGTTTTAGTTACATAATTTTTTTGATATTTTTTCATAAAAGTTTTGACTTTCTGAATTTTTGGTTTTCTAGATTTTGGTCTTTCGGAATTCTGGGTTATCGGGATTCCATATTTTTAGAGGATTTTGGGTTTCTTGTATTCTGACTTTTCCGGATTTTGGGTTTTCGGGATTTTGGGTTTTCTGGATTTTTTGTTTTCGGTATTTAGGGTTTTCGGTACTTTGGGTTTTCTGAATTTTGGCTTACTGGATTTTGGATTTCAGTATTCTATCCGTACGGTTGGGGTCAAAATTTTGAAAACAAAAATCCCAAAAGCCCAAAATCCTAAAAACCCATTCATCACAAAACCCACAATCCCAAAAACTCTATATCCAGGAAACCCAAAATCCCGATATCCCAGAATCTGGAAAAGTCAGAATCCCAAAAACCCAAAATTATAAAAAAATTACATAAAATGAAAAATTTGAGCAAATTTACGGATTTTTGGACTTTCGGGACTTTAGGTTTTTTAGATTCTAGATTTTTAATTTCGGAATTCTGTCTTTCTTCTTTTCTTTATTTTGCTTCTAGAAACAGTATATCTTTACTGTAGATACTATTTTTATTTATTTAACTAAGCATTTTAATTTTTTGGGATTTTTGAGTGCATTATCTCCCCTGCCCTCTATCTTCCCCAAACGGAAGACATCCAGCTAGGGCCTATTCAATTGATTTAAGCAAAGTAAAAACTTAAAATTAGCTGCTTCGCCAGCTCTAAAATTAGATCAAACCGTCAAATTTTTAATATTTTCTACTAATTAATACTATTAGTATTGAAAGTAAACACTTTTTCATAAAAAAAAAAAACTAAACAACACTATCATAAACAATTGAAAAATTAAAATGTGACAAAAACACTTTGGATCATTTGATAATAAGTCCGCTGATGATATATAAAATTACTTAAACGTGGTACTACCAAGGCTGCAGCGATGCAAGCATTGTTGTCAAATAACATGAAACATCAGAAAAGTAACTCACAAATTGATACTTATGCTAATATTGTGTTGTTATATTATTTTTATTTTTAAGAGAGAGCTAGACAATTCTTATCTCTATATTTTACCAGCAGTAGCAGCAGCCAATATTCAAATTCATGGTTCTTATCAGTTTGATTCATTCTCTACTCGTGACGTTCGATAATGATGCGAGAAAACAAAACACAAAGTTGTAAAAGTGTTACCAAACTATTAAAAGAATTGTTCCCTTTTGTCTTCAGGAAAAAAAACTCTTCAAATATTGTTTGTTTGATACAAAAGTTATTCTCAAAATACCGAACATTCATTCAGTAAAATGTAAGAAACTTTTGTTTATTTAAATCTACTTGGAACTGTTTGTGTAATTTATTTCGACCACGATGCGACCACCCATTTTCATTCCAAAACTCCCAAATATAGATCTTCTTTGTCAATCTGAGAACACTCCTATGTGACCATTTCTACTGGTATCAAAGTCCAGCATTTATAGAATGTGTGGCTATTTTAAGCCCAACTATATAGCTCAGCTAAGGAAATCGCTATATGCACGCTCAGTAGTTGTTGGCTGGCGTTCGTGAATCAATCTCTCTGCCAGTCTGCACCCAGCACCACCCATCATGTTCTCTGCCACCATCACGTTGTCGTTGTCGATTCGCTCCATAATTCGTGCAAAAAGATGTTTTCAACATTCAAATCCAGTTCATGCTGCCATGCACAAGCGATTAATCAGTGCATTTGTTCAAAATGATAGATACATTATTGTGCGGGAGGAGGACGATGATGATGGCAAAGGTGGTGGTGTTGTTGGTGATGAAAATCGAAATGGAAATGCCATGAAATTTCCCGACGTTTGGTTACGTGACAACTGTCGTTGCCCCCAGTGCTTTCATCAGAGTTCACAGAGTCGCCGTATTGACTGGGACAAGTTTGACATAAAAGTGAAAGTGCAAGATATTTCGGTAGGTATATTACCTGCCTACTACCATGCCAGTATATTGTTGTTGTGAAATAGTTTCTGTACCTTCCTACTCTGGATACTTAACATATATTTATTTGGTATTTGTTTATTCATTTATGTATATGCAGACTGACAAGCTAGAGAAGTCAATTAAAGTGAAGTGGAGTGATCAACATTCTTCTACGTATGACTTGGAGTGGCTGAGAGAACGAGACTTTAATGCAACAAGCCGGAATAAGTACTTGACGGAATTTTATCGACCGCAGCCAGTGCATTGGCGAAAAGCCGACTTTAACAAGGTTACCAATGTCTACAAGTTTGATGATGTCATAAACAACGATAATGGTAAGATTTTTTGTTGGCAGGCGCCTTTCAACTTTTTGTTTTTTTTTTAAGCCTTAAAGTAATCAAAGTGATTATTTTGTGCAGAAAAAAGGAGTGCTAATCAAGATAAGATCTGCTTTAGCATAAAACACTAAACCAATGAGTTATTGCATTGTCAAATCTATTTGTAATTATTTAATGCTAAGGTCTTCACCAATCAATGAAGAATTTGCCGAAAATTGGTGGAATTCAAGGATAGGCTTAAACTTTTCAAGAAGTTTTGCAGAACATTTTTCGACACAGCTAAATACCCCGTTGATTGCCTGAGAAATTAAGTGGGATAAAGTTAAATTGAGGAAGAATCTAGATTCTGAATTTTTAACCGACTTCCGAAAAAAAGGAGCAGGTTATCAATTTGACTGTATGTTTACTCTTTTTAATGTTTATTAGTTCAGAACCTTTGACTGGGTGGATCGATTTTGATGATTCTTTTTGTACTTGAAAGCTGGTGTTCTCCCATTTTAATTTGGTCTATTTTTGACAATTACATTCATTAGAAAATATCAAAAGTCTGAAATTCGAAGTCGGTTGTTTTTCTTTTGAAAGGTATTATGCATTTTGTCTTCTTGAACAGGACAAGTCAAGATATTTGAGTGTTTATAAATATTTCTGTGCATTTGGGGAGGTTATTAAGAGCAATTCTGCATTAGTTGACGATCTGATTAATAGAACTCAAGATATATGCTACGAGTGTTTAAGTGAACCATTTTTGGAGACATTTCTGTTTTATTTTTTGTTTGTGTTTCTAATATGAAAACTCTCAAAAGATAGACCTGATATGGTGAAGCTTATTTCTTGAGTTCTAATAATCAGATCTTCACGATTGAGGTCTCTAGACTTATGAAAAGCGACAGAACATCAGTTTCAATATTAAAAATTTCAATTGAAGTGGATTTGTCTTTATCAGATGACTTCTAATTATCGCATTTTTCAACCCTCCGTAAACCACAGAAGGCTGAAAAATAAAAAAAAAAAAAATAATAAATATGAAAAAAATCGATATTTTTAGTCTTGATACATCGAAACTGCTGCAGGTGCCTGGTGTACGTTTGCTGCGATTCTTTACAGTCTGGTCCAAAAACCCTACCCCCTGATAAACTTTAATTTTTTAAAGAAAAGTTCCAATTTTATTAAATTTGTGTCTGAATTATTTAAAATAATTAAAATAAATTTGTTCTAGAGCTGAAAAAATGGCTTGAATCTCTTGCTGTGTATGGAGTTGCTATAATTGAAGAATCTCCATTGAAGAAAGATGTCGTTCGACGTTTAGCCGAGAGAGTTGGTTTCATTCGTAAAACAACTTATGGGTTTGTTTCCATAAATAAATTCCATATATTTGGACCATTTAACTTTACGATAATTTTTTGTTTTAGTGAAGAATTTATCGTCCAATCAAAACCAGGAGCAAAAAATTACGCCTATTTGTCAGATCCGCTACCCCTACACACTGATTTACCCTACTACGAATACAAACCAAGTGTTAACATACTCCATTGTGTCGTTCAATCAGTGTCTAAGGGCGGAAGTAATATTTTGGTGGATGCTTTTTATATTGCCGATCAAATGAAATTGAAATACCCTGACCATTTCAAAGTGTTAACAGAAACAATAGTTGACTGGAATGACATCGGCAGTGAAGATGAGAAATCTTTTCACAATATTTGGCGAGCGCCGGTTATTTGGTAAGACTGTGCACTATTATCTTCATCATACAAAATTTTATATTTTATTTTTATTTTACTTTTAGTTTAGACAGAGATGGTAATTATTCAAGAATAAACCATAGCATACCTCAAAGGGACAGTCACTTTTCCACTGATATTGAAAATGTCATTCCATGGTATGAAGCTTATTCAAAGTTCGTTCAATTGGCAGGAGAAGAAGCAGCTGAATTTAAAACCAAACCTGGGGATGTTTTAACATTTAACAATATAAGACTGCTCCACGGTCGAACTGGATACGATGACACGGAAGAAAATGTCAGATATATTGTTGGAGCGTATTTGGATTGGGATATCATCTATTCGAAATTAAGAATATTGAAATCAAAAAGTACCAGTAAATAAAATGTTTGTTATTTTATTTAAGTGCTAAGTTCTAATAAATGTTAATGATATAAAAAATAATTTATTTTATTTTTTTTTAATCCATTGACCGATTTTGACAGTTGACAGAATAATATACATATCTCGTAATTGAATTTTGAAACAAATTGGATTTTCTACAAACATTAAACTGGTTTTATAGTTGCGGAGCAATTTATGGGTATTGCTGTAGTATCACTAATTGTGACGTTTGGTATGACAAACAAACAAATCAGAGAAATCACTATTCCGATAAGTTCGGCAAAATTATCTACAAATTTCAGTGAATCAAGTACGGAAGAATTTTTGAACTTCTAACAACAACTACGCAAAATCATAGAAGAATTCATCAATTAACTGAACAGAAATTTCGACAAAATTCCGGCCAAATACTATAATGGTCAAATACGGCACTGACCAGAAATTTTGAAAATAATTCCCGACATTATGGTCAAATACGGCAACAAGAAAAATGAAGAATTTGTTTCTTAAGAGATTCTAGTATTTTCTTACTAAAATTATCGTATTGCAGTCATTTCGGAGCGGGCTAAGTCTTTGAAGCCCTAGTAGCTCAACGGTCTAATGAACAAAAACACTCAGAATTAGCAAGAAGGAGAATTTTAACATTAAACATCTTAGCACCAGTCTACACCTGAATGAAAAATAATGGTAAAGAGCGGTAATCCAAATCACGACAGATACAAAAGCAAAAGAAGATAATTGCTTTGAACGATCCCATACGAAATGTCAAGGTTACCTAGTGTAGGAAATAGTAAAGTATCTAGTGTTTAAGTAGCATTTCCAGTAGCTGCTGAATGGGCATTGTAAAGAAAGAGAGGTAGATAGGAGGTGAAGAGATCCCAATTTCAGTGAGAACAAATCTAGAAAAACATTCACCACCTTCTAAAAAATACAATACCGAAACTATCAAAAAGCTTAAAAACAACAAAGCACGAGCTCTGATGGTCTACATACTTGCGATCTTGAAAATGTTCAAACTGGGTTGCAACGAAACACTGCTAAAACTAAATATATTTGTTGGTGCAATTACCTCAGGAAGAACCAAAATGTCAAGCAACTACAATATTTTCTAAATTCCAAACGGATCAGTCGAAATGCCCTTTTTCATGACACAAGTAGGTTTCTAAGTAGGGTTTTCAATTCCCAAAAGTGAGAGTATCATGAAAAAAAAAACACAAGTTGTCATAGGCTGGGACATGAACCCAGAACTCTGACGTAATAGTCCATCGCACTAACTATGCTAGGAATCGCTAAGAAACCGCCGTATCTTCATGGACTCAATAAGTAAATGCTTGTAAATAAGTTACTACAGAACGCTGTTTAATGAAGAAGTAGATATATCTATAATCTAGTGGAAGAAAAGAGTATTCGGAAGTGGAGCCCTGCGTAGAATTGTAGGTCCGGTTTGTTACCATTCGTAAAATAACAGCTACTGAATAAAATAGAAACGACGAATTATCCGAGCTGGTGAGCAGTATGACACTGGCAGCAAAGCACTTTTGTAGGTAATAAGCTTTTGGAGTAATTGGGACATGCAAAGCGAACAAAAATTGGCACTCAAGACCGTAAAGTCTTTAATGCCAGACCAGAGAGTACGAGAAACTATGCTTAAGGTTCTGCCTGTAATAAACTTACCAGAATAGAGGTAGTTACCTGACTAGAAGAGACTTTAATTTCTATTATTGAGGCACACCAGTGAAAATATTTCCCGAATTTCTCGTAAGAAGTAGGTACCCACCCAAATGACCCCTATTACGATTGTCGTTTTAAGTAAAACGCCAGTATTACGACTGCGTCTGTAAGTGCCAATTTGCGTTTTATTAAGACTTTAACTTCGACCTTCTGTCCGCTCCTCACATCTCTTCCGATTACAACCGTAGTTCTTTTATAGAAACGTAATTAATGTCGCTTCTAGAGCGAGTCGTTTTCTTGGAATTTTACCATTGACCCGATCTAACTAATATGACTTGCTGTCGTTATCTAATAATAGCAAAAATTGCTAGACAAATTTTTTACCAAATCAACCGATCCGTTAAATCTTAAAGGTTGACTAATGAAACAATCGATACGTTAAATCGTTAAAGTTGACTAATGAAAAATTGTTTTGACTACCAAGTAACTTAAACTTTCCTTTAAATTTGCCACACTTTCAATTAACATAGTTACTTCCTAAATCAAAGTTAACAATCCTTTTCCTTTTAACTTAAACCCACAAAATGGAAGTAGCTAACAAGCATGCATTCGACAAAACCATCAGCATAATAGGTAGGTACACTAAAACACATAACTACTGTCAATCATTGGCATCAATATTTTAATAGTTGTGTTTACTTCGTTATAACAAACCCCATCGCCATTGCCATCATCATATTAATATCAGTGTAAAGCAGATTTTCCATTAGGTAAACATAGCCTTAATGGTGTCACCATGAGCCCAACAATAATGATAAATTCATGAGATAACTTTTAATTCCCTGTTAATCTCTAACATGCTTCCGTGTGTGTTGGTTTGCAGAAAGAGGGAGAGAACTCTATAATAGTCTAGCTATACCTCTACGATATAACGAAACACTCTCTTCCCTGCTGAGTTAAAGATAACATCCTCAGTTTCTACCGACAAGCTATAGCAGCAATATAAGTTTTCACTTGAAGGCAAAGGAACCCATCGTCGTCGTTCGTCGTTGAAGGCATGTTCTGGTTAAACACTAAACAGCACATACCTATCTCTCTACAACAACGTTTCAACTCTATTTGGGAAGTCCTTGCACCAAATCGAGACCCCATCACGCCCCTCCATATGTGTGTTTTCCTACTGCTAAAAGGTACACATAAATAAATTTAACAGATTCTCTGTATCTATCTTCTGCCGCTTGCCGACTACCTACTGCCGCCTGCCGCATGATGGTGCGATGGTGGACGGGTGGATTTTATTTACAAACAAGAAGAAAGTTCCGGTCTGGCGGATAAGCAATCCGAGGATGCTTTCCTCCATTGCATCAAGCTCATGAGCGGTACGTTCGTTGTGTTGTTTGGCTTTGGCGTCCTTTTCCACCCACCCATTTGCATGGTTACCATACTAACAGAAACTCTACACAAGTTTAGAAATGTCATAAAGTTGACAGTCTTAAAAGATAATGTTTGGAGCTTTTGTATTTCCAATGGAAATCTCGTTTTCGTTGCAAGAATCAACAAAAATATAACCGATACCTACCATGAGGTCTAAATAATCTGGGGTCCTAAATTTTGTTTGATGATAAAAAAAATTTCTCCAAAAATTTAATATCAACAAAGTGGTAACCATATGCCTGCTAGCAGTACACCATAAACCATACCTCTGGCTCTGCGGTTCAAATCAATGTTTGAGAATGGCGGCGCTGTTGATTCCATTAGTTATTGTTGTTGTTTCTGTTGCCGCATCCATATAGTCTCTTCTCTTGTCGAACTCTGAGTAGATTTGATCGCATTTTCTCTCCACCCCGGACCATCACAGGCACAGAGTCCGCATCGAATGGCAGAACAGCGCCAGCTAGCGCAATGTACGAATGTCGAGGAAAACGTCTCTCTTTATTTTTTTCTCGTCACGTCATCAGACAAAAGTTTGCGGATTTTTACAACGTCCTTAATAACGCTTTTGGGCAAACATTTTCTTGCCGTTGCCAGTCACCCTAAAAGGGTTTTCACTTTCAACTCATCCGTCGTCGTCGTCGTCGTCGTCCACCCGTCTTCGTTGTTATACCTACTCCCCGTGCACTTTGGGCCAATTTGGGAGTACAACATAAAAATAAAATCCAAAAACAAGCGCAAAGTAAAGCAAAGGAGGCAGTATAGGTTAGGTAGGTATATGCCTGAGCAAGAGCATACCATTCAGGCGAAAAAGAAAACTCATCATTCCAATACGGTATCTCGCCTGTAGCCTTTAGCCCTCCAACACTCACTATATACACCACACCATCCCTGCACATTGCCTCCTCCTGTCTGGGTGTGTTCCATCAATTACGTGACTCCCATACCTGGGCGGCAGGGATTCATTTTCAATTCCCGAGCCGGCAATCCGCAAGGCAAAGTTTTCTGATAAAATTTCCCAGACTACATGACGTGCATTTGTTAGAGGAATTTTTTTTAAGAGCATTCCGTTCGATTGAACAAGATTCTTAGCAAGAAGAAGAACAGTAACGTTTCTGTTGCTTATGTTTGTGGTGCGTCGAAGAGTACGGAGATGCGCTGCTGCTGTGTCGCAGTACGGAAACTAAACATCATATAGATTTTCGTAGGTATTTTGGTTTACGTTTACGCTCAAGAATCGAAGAAGATTCCTTTTCTGTACTGATTCGGGTGATGGTGTGTAGTGTATGTCTTCTCATTTGAGTGGACGTGAAGAAAGGAACCAAACGGCTTATTCGTTGCTATCATTGCGATGGATGATAATTCAATTTGGCTGGACTTTTTTTCTTTCGATTTTTTTTTTTTTTTGGTAAATTTGTTCACACAAAAGCGTTGAAGCTTTGTGTGGAATTTTACCAATAGTCGTCCTCATCGTGTCGTCGTCGGTTGTCGCGCTGCAGGCGGAAAAGTGACATCGGATGAAATTGCTAATCCAATGCCTTAATGGCTCATAACAATGAACTTAAATTGAAATGACACGCATTTAGAGTTCGGGAATTGGGGTGGCATTATCCATCCTTTTTGATTGTGTGGTATCCGATTTCGTAGAAATAATTAACAAAAACAAAAAATCTTCAAAACTTTCAGGGTTCTTTAAAGCGAGGTGTGAATGAAAATTCCTTAGGAAAATGCTGTCTGTAGAGTTTTTAAGCAAATTCAAAAAGGAAGGAAATTTAGAAACATCCGATATTGAACACAGTTTGCGATATTACCTATTGTGAGGAATGTATGAGAGAACACACTCAAAAATAGACTTTTAATAACTGCAGCACCATCTTTGGACATCCCGGTTACTGTTGTCGAGTCTGTCTCTTCCGATCATCAAACAATAGACGCCCTCCTTTCTGATCTTGGTGCTAACGTTGCCAAGAACAGTCTTGACGGTTTAGTTCCGGCACTCGATTCTGATATCACAAATCGACTTCCACACTTCCTGAAGAAGAAATCGTACGATTTCTTCTTACGGGTAACCTATACAAATCCCATCACACTACCTGGATGGCTTTAACATCTGCGATCGTGTCTAGGTTCTCCATCTTCACTAATAGTTGAGTTGTGTAGGTCACAAAGGCAACAAAAAAAAGTTCTGCTATCGCACAGCTCTATGTTTCACAGTAAGTCACCTTAAGCCCCTCCAACGTGTCAAGGCTTACGTTTTTATCTCTTTTAATTTGCATTCACTTTTTCCGGTAAATATATAGAAGCAAGATAGTGTCAAAGCACTGTTTCAAGCTATCAAAGAGCATTCTTATATACATTATTCCATATCTTCTTGGCAATGACCTAGTCATCACTAGCCTTAACCAACTCCTCATTGCAATATGAAATATTATTATTATTACTAATACTTATACTATCATTATTATTAAATTCCACTCTTGCTTTTTTTCCTCTCTATATGCTTTCTTATATTTACTATTTTCACCAACGTTTATTTATAATTATAACCATATTTAAACCCTATTGTAAAAGTCTTTGCTTTGATTCTCTTGATTCTCTTGTGTGTATGTTACTTCGATCTCGCCCAGTTATCACTCGTTTCAGAGTTGAGTGAGCGTAATGTGGGTTCCATAGGATACACCAGTGATGTTATACTGCGAACTATGGTAAAAGTTTTAAGTAATCGACGTGACGGCTTTAAAATAGCTCATATTAATGCTCAGAGTTTGTTGATGAAGATTGATGAATTTAGATACCTTTTTCAGGATTCGAACATCGACGCGATCTGTGTTTCTGAAACGTGGTTCTCTTCATCTGTGAAAGATGCAGCATATTCTCTTGACGGCTATAATATTTTTCGTTCCGATAGGTGCAAGCGTGGAGGAGGTGTTGCTATATACGTTAAGGAAAATCTTATCTGTAAGAAGTTATACTACTCGTCACCTGGTTCCTCTTGTGAGTATTTGTTTCTGGAGGTTAAGGGCGGTGAAGGTAGTCTTCTCTTGGGAACGATTTATAGACCTAATAGGTATATTGATTTGGAACCCATCTATAGAGTTATTGAGGAAATTACGGTTAGCTCTTCAAACATTATTATATGCGGTGACCTTAACTGTGACCATCTAACTGATAAAAGGTTAATTGAAAATATGAGTTCTTTTGATTTGCACTCAGTTAATATTACCCAACCAACCCATTTTACCCAATCATCTTGTACCCTATTAGATCATTACTATGTAAGTGAAAAGGATCGAGTACTTTTATATGATCAACTCGAAACTCCAGTTTTCTCAAGACACGATCTAATTTTCCTGACGTATGATTTTAAGTCAAATGTTACCCAAGGAAATTCTAGAGTTCAGTTTAGAGATTTTAAGAACATCAATAGAGCATCTCTTGAAAATGATATAAACATGATTGCATGGAATGACATCTTCCATATGCATTCACCAGATGACTAAGTCGAGTTCCTAAATTCAAATCTTAATTTATTGTTTAATCAACACGTTCCTTTGAAAATACAAACTAGGACTCACGAAAATAAACAATGGTTTACGAGTAGGATTACTGAATTAATAAATCAGCGTGACTTAGCTTATCGACGATGGAAACGTTTCCGTGTTAACGAGCTTCGTAAAATGTACAAATCATTACGGAATAAAGTTGTACAAGAGGTAAAACGAGCAAAATTACAGTTTTTCTCTAACCGTCTTAATTTAAGATCTGATGGTAAAAAACTATGGAACAACCTCCGCAGGCTAGGAATCGGTAAACAAAGATCAAATTTTCAAACTGATATGAATAACAATGAGCTAAACCGTAGATTTGCAGCTACACCTGTTATTACTCCAAGACAACACGTTTTTCTCAATACCATAAATCCGCCATCAACAGATTCATTATTTAGTTTCGCCTGTGTGAGCGCAACAGACGTGGTTGAAAGCTGCATAAGTATAAAATCTAATGCCACTGGAGCTGATGACTTAAATCCCATATTCATCAAAGCTATCCTCCCATTGCTTTTGCCCTATTTTACACATGTAATAAATTCAATCCTTACTACTGGGATTTTCCCACAGCAATGGAAAAAAGCTAAAATAATCCCAATTCCCAAAAATTCACTCTGTAATGAATTTAGACCAATTTCAATACTTCCCTTTCTATCTAAAGTTTGTGAACGCCTTATGCAAAAACAATTAAGCACCTTCATCACCCGCAACAACCTCTTAGTCGATTTTCAATCAGGGTTTCGTTCACACCATAGTTGTATAACGGCACTTACCAAAATAATCGAAGATATAAGGGCCGAACTTGATATAGATAAGGTTACTTTCCTAGTTCTACTAGATTTTTCAAAAGCATTCGACATGGTGAAGCACTCGGTACTTCTGAATAAACTGCGTCTAAGATTCAACATATCTCCAGAAGCTATTAAACTGATCTCTTCCTTCTTAAATGGTAGAAAACAAGCCGTTTTCTTAAATGGAAATCTCTCCGATTTTCTTCCGGTTCAACAAGGAGTTCCCCAAGGATCAATTCTTTCCCCACTCTTATTTTCATTATATATCAATGAAATCGGTCTCATTATAAATGAAGTATCAAAACACTTCTATGCCGATGACATACAAATATACAAAAGCTGTCCTTTAGGTCTGATTGACAACTGCGCTCTCACTTTGAACCAGGAACTGGAAAAGATATCTTTCTGGGCATCTAGCAATGGATTAATTCTGAACCCTAGCAAGTGCAAATGCCTGGTTATCTCAAGAAAAGAATTAGACTTATCATACTTTCCATCCATTAATCTAAACGAGAACCCACTAGAATTCGTACATTACTATAAAAATCTAGGTGTAATTTTCAATAGGACTTTAACCTGGAATGATCACATCAACTCATTAGTAGGGAAAACTTATGGAACGCTCAGAGTGCTATGGAGCGCTCAGGACATCACTCCTCTCAAAACAAGATTAATGCTAGCAAGGACCCTAGTGATACCAGTGCTTACTCATGGATGCGAAATTTTTTACAATTGCGATGCCATCAGCAAAAATAAATTAAAGGTTGCCTTTAATAGTATCATTCGATACATCTTTGGGTTAAGAAGGTATGACCATGTTTCACATTTGCAAGAGAGCCTACTTAATATGTCGTTTAATGATTTCATGAAGTTCCGAACATTGATACTATATTTTAAAATCGTGAAAACACGTCAACCAACATATCTATATGAAAAATTAAGAATGTCAGCATCAAACAGATCGGTATCGGTAATCTTGCCACGCTTTTCGTGTTTGACCTCGGAAAGGCAGTTTTTCATCGCTGCATGTCGCCTTTGGAACTCACTCCCCACTCATCTGCGAGATATTGATGACCTGCACGTTTTTCAACATAAAATTAAAATTTTCTTTTCGAATCAAAGCAACTAACTTACCTTAACTTATCTTCTCTTCCTTTTTAAACTTTAACTATGTCTTTATTCTTTTTCTAATCTCTCAATCTATCTTTCTTTTCAATTATTTTAATGCACATAAAAGTCAAATAGTAGTGCATATTTCGATAAACTATTGCTTTTATTTTAGGTATACAATTTTGTTTTGATCTTTTACATATTGTTTTTTATATCCATTTCATTGTAATTTTTTTTTTATAATTAAATTTGTTATAGAAAATGTTATTAAATTCATAGGCTTTCACTAAATTATAAGATATTTATTATCTTACTGTGTAAGCTACATAAAGAAATAAATAAATAATAATAATAATAATAATAATAATATGATCGTAGGTGAGTATGCCAGATAAAAGGAACCTAAGTACTATCTTTACTGTGCACCAATTCCAGAAGCATTAGTCTTCCTTGCATCGGATACAAGACCTAAAAATCTTCACATCTTGGAAAAGTTCCAAAAATTCAATATCGATACTCACCAGCTGCTTATCCATTTTAATGCTCTAATACTTAGCGTGAATAGGGAAAAACTGGGTATATTGTGCCTTTGTCAAGCTTTATATCCCTCCTCCGTCGAAAAATGGATTTTAGTTAAGACAAGGAGCTGCATGCTGCTTCAATACTATGATTGAAAAGGAATGCCAAGTGAAGACATCATCTTTTAAAAATCTACACAACTTCTTAAATTTACTGACTTCCAATGATCTAATTGGATGGACAAATCAAGCAGTTTCAAGCACCTTCACTAACATGGAGTCAGCGATAAACAAAATAGGACTTTAAGTCATTAATAAGGACAAGACTAAGTATTAGGCCCAGTTTACACGTATCCGGACCGGCCAACCGGTCCGGTTTGCCAGTTTTGTCAGTAAAAGCATCCATAATTAATCGCTCTCAGCAACCGGCTAACCAGACCATTTCGCCGGTTGGTGGCTATGTGTGAAATGGGCCTTATGCTTTCTTCACAAAGAGGAAGTTAATCGAAGAGGGATTGGGTCAATAAGTGACGTTTAATAACTACGAGTTTTGGAAAGTCGAGGAATTCGACAACTTGGACACAGCTGTTTTAGGTATTCTCTACAAATGACAACAACGGAGGAATCCAGCGAAGGTTAATTTTTAGAAACAATGTCTATCTGAGCTTAGATAGCAAATGAGAAAGAAGACCCTAGAAGACTCGAGTCGTACAAAACACTTATCTTACCGGTTCTGCTTAACATTGCGGAAGCATTGTTTTTCAATGCTTTCTCTAAATAAAAGATTTTTAATAAGAGAACAATATTCAAATTGCTTGACTAAACATATTGAGGTGACTCAATTCAAATTCCATAACAAGGCAATTTATACACCAGAGGGGGAGCTAGCCGACGCACGACGCGACAAAATACCTTATTACCACCCCTAGCGCGTATGGCACAAAGTGGCAGGATGATCATCGTGTCATTGCATAATGATCTCGAATACTGACAGATCACTGTTTGTGTTTCCTGAGAATACGATGATAATGATCTCTAGTGTGTGTTGTCTCTTCATATGCAGCGTATTGGATTGACTACAAATTACCTAAGAAAGATCTTCAAGCTGTTCAACTCACACAGACTCGGATATGATGCAACTTCAGATATCAACATACACTCTACTAGGTATACACGGTAGACTGGATGCCATAACATTGGGACCTATTTTCGAGTGCCCTGTTTATTATTCTTCTCCATATAGTAGTTGAATTGAAGTTGGGTTGTTTTTGTTTTGAGAAACTACTCATTTCGATGAAGTAGATGAGTCGATCAAGCATTGTTGAGATTTTTATGTTTATACAAATGCCCATGCCTGCTCCTATGTGAAAAGTTTTCAATAAAAAAAATAAGAACACACATCGGAGAGAAAGAAATGAAAGAAAACACGGAGACAAACAAATACCGGAGTCCATCATAATATCTAGCGGATAAGAGACTTGTTATTTTTTTTTTTCTTTCATGAGATAAACAGAAAAATAATCATAAGAAAACAAAATAAAATCGCACGGCCGATAGAGGACTGTTTAGCTGGATGCCAGCAGACAGCAGCAATCCGCGGATCAACTTCTGGATGGATATTTATTTTATGTGGGAATATCAATAGAGATTTAGTAGAACTACGCGACGACATCAGCCAACGGGCAAACGCATCACTGTCGTCCAAGCTGAGTGTATCTCTTGTCAATCCATTCCATGCAGACAATCGACAGTCCCTTGGCAGGTCTTAGTCCATATATGAGCATCGCAACAAATTTCATTTGGCTTACAGCAAAAACAAATAAAAATATACTCGTCGTCGTATCTCTCTTTTGAACAATAAACATTCAAAGAAGGCGGAGGCAGAGCTACAAGCGACTTTATATTCTCATATAGTATAAAATGTGGACATTGGATTTGATTCTTTATCCAAAGTTGCCATGATGCAATTTTTAGGAACCATATTGTCACTTAGCCTAGGCCACCAGTGGTCAAATGATATATTTGATATCTTCTTTTTCCGTTTCTCCAACGGTCACTATGATTTTGGCTAGGACCACAATTGCACCACTTTGATGTTTCCCTCAAAGCACTTCAACTGATCTTAAAATACGTTTCCAAGCCCCCTGCTTTTGAATTATTCCAGTTTATTTCGGAAGTTTTTATTCACTCTCTTAGTGGCGGGAAGCCTTGACTTCGTGTGGAGGGCCTAACGAAGACTTCTTACTAGAAGAACGGCTTGACCGTGGAACTTTTTTCTCCATAAGTGCAACCACTGGTCGACATGTTGAAGAGTAAGTTCTTATAGTGTCTAGTAGTTACCGCGAAATATTTCGGAAGAATTCTCTCTCTGGGATCAACGGTTAGCCTTACTAGTTGCAGTCAGTTCGAAGGTGAGAAATTTTTATGAGCTAATTTGGTGTATTCAGAGCATAACTTATAAAATGCGGATAATCCGGCAAATCATTTTGACATCATTAGAAGACTATGGAATCCAGGTTGGGCACTCTTGTCTTAATAATCACGTAGATCTGTTTTCACATCCCAACAGAGGAAAGTGAAACAGACCCAACCAAGGAAGAATCCTTTAAACTCATGCCGAGATTATTCTTGGCAACTTTAAGGTCAAAGTTAGAAAAGAAGACAAATCTGGTTTGTGGCCGGAAGACACAGCCTTCACAACAGCACCTTCGAAATCAGAGTCAGACTGATTGACTTTACAGTCAGACTGATCTCAAGAACAATGAACTAACAATAAAATTGAAAATGTAATGGATTTCTATGTTAGGGGAGTAGGGAGCACCAAAATCTAACAGTCGAGTATGTTGAAGAGCGCAAAGGCAGAAGTAATGGTAATGTCCAAAAATTCTATTTTACTCAAGGAAAACTACCCTGAACAGATGCCTACCATGATTAAAATGAAATACGGTAGGAGATACGTAGCCGGTGTTGAGGGAAGATCTGAAGAAAAAACTTTTCCAACCAGTTAAGCGACCTAGACACCCATAACCATCCGCTGTTATGCAAAACAATCTATTAAAATTGTCAATGATGACCAAAATATCCAACCTAGAGGCACAATGATATCCAAATTTAAGTCGCATAAGGCTGCTGAGTGCTGGTGCTCATTCTTCGACTCCTGTTTAGTCTATTGCTCAGTGTTCATATTCAGACTGCAATGCTTTGAGAGTCGAGCAGATGATTCAAGGATGAACTCTACCGGGTTATCAGCAACTTCTTCAAAATACAAAGACTTTTGTAGTTGGAACAACTGGAGCATATGGGTACCAACGCCCCATCATCCCAAAGAGTATCCAACCCCGACGGGCAACGTGTTAGAGGAAGAACCCATCCAGGGCAGGGCTTTCAACTGATTACCAACCTGAACCAACTTGATTTGTGTAAATGGAGGCAGCTACCTATAGGGACGGTGGAAGAAGCTTAATTGTTGAGGCGGGGCTGAACTATAAAGGCGAAATTAAGGCGTGCACCTCATCGTAGGGAATTGCCACTTGCGTTCTTATGATAACTCGAAGTAGAAAGTCAAGGACTGTAATAAAAAGCAAAGAAGTCAAGGCGCTTCCGTGATGCACACCAACTTTGATTGGGAGTTCTTCCTGATAATGCCATGGGCGAAGTCTGTAGTCTTCTAATAAAAAATTAATGGCATAATTTTGGTTCAGACAAATAAAATTGAGCACATACTCATACCAAGTGCTCAGCTTAAGGTGAGCATGTGCTCATGACATTATACCAGACAAAAATTTAACAATTCTATTCATTCCTATTGAAGAAGTTGCTGCAATAACTTAATATTTGAGCAAATGCTCAACTTTTCTTCATGTGTTTGTTTCTTGGCTAGTGGCAACTCTGCAAGTGGTATCTTCAAACAAACAAAAAAAAACGATTCCACGCACCGTATTCGATAGACTTATATAGGCTCGCGATTGCCGTCTCCGAAAGGCCAAAACAATACATCGCATCGAATCGTTTAGATATTGCTTCGGACTGGTCCTGCTGTGCAGTGCTGAAGCTGGACGTTGGTGGCTTTACAATGTGAGTCCTGCCATATATGTAGATCTGGAAAGCATTTTCATATACTGCACACTGCCCATCGCCATCGACGCCGCCACCGCTGCCGCTGTGGACAACATTCCTTGCGTAGATCACTTGCGTTCCCGGCAATAAGACCAAAAACAACATCAACGATATATAAAAACGCGTTTCAATCCGTTCGACAATTTTAATTCTCTTCACAGGTAGGTTGGTCTTCGTTTCGTAGGAACCTATACTTGGTACTGCAAAAGAACCAGTCGTCTGAACGTCTCTTTGGCCGCATCACAAAGTCCGCATGCGCTCTGTGATGATTTCGCGGTGCTTCGGTATGGCGATGGCGCGGCGGCTAGTCGTAATAAAAATTCAACTCACATGTGACAACGATTTGTACTCAGGCTCCTTTTATGGCCTCAATCGCAGTGATTTCTTCATGGACAATGCGACGTTTTTTGCTTGTGTTCCGTCCTGGGCAAATTTATTGATGATTTATTCCAAATAATGTAATAAAAGATTACTGGATGTTTATCGATCGATGTATACGGCTATAGCCAAGAGCAGCAGGCATCGAGCATCGCAGTTGGCATAGAGGACGCAAGGTACCTCTCTGTCCTCTATACTATATGACTTAATGCGAATGCATAAGTTTTGTTCCCAAAGAGCGTTTACTTTTTGATTGCATGCTATGTGAATTGACATACCTCAATTACAATGCCATATAAACAAGGATGAGAGTTGGGTCAGCTCAATTCTATCAATTTCAATATTTTCATTTATACACACAAAACATACATATTAATAAGGTTTGTTGTTTTCGGTGCTCGGATGCAACTACTGTTTTGTTATATGGGTTTGGCTTTATATCTGAATATTGTTGTGATTCAGGTTCAGGTAAATTTATTCAATACTCTATCCATCAATTTTGGCATGAATAGCTTAACTACGCAACGCACCATGTACAAAAATGGAATGTATGTAAATAGAATAAAAATAGTGTAGGTTGAGAGATTGTGACGGCAGCACTGGGTTACTTCAATGTTAAGGTTACCCAACAAATGACAGATTGGAAAACTAGTTTGTGAAACACCTAAAAAGCAAATGTAGAAGAAAATAGACAACAAAATTAATGGTATTTGACTGTTTTCAAAACTCTAGAATTTCAATCCTACTAAAAACCGCAATTTCAGTCCACTTTTTAGTAAGTTAGATACCTGTCCCTAGACTCGCAATTGTGTTTGGTTGATGTCCAATTCCAATGTGTTTTTCTTTACTGAACCTTTATTTATAAGCCTACCTGCCGAAGTTTCTGTTTTTGAAGTACCCTTTGCGTAACGGTAAGTGCGATAGATGATAGAATATTACGCCGGGAGGTCTGGAATAAAATTTTTTTCTTCAGGGGTACCTACAGCTTCTTCAAGGAATTCATAAAGCTCCAACAGTATATTCTTGTTATGAAAAGTACATCTCAGCCTTATGAAAAAGTTCCCTTTCATTCCTGCCAACTAATTATACGCAAACAGGAATGCTCGTGAGTTCCAGTAATAAGACTATAGGTTCTAAATGAGCTAGTCGCCCCCAAAAATATATTTATTTTTATTTTTCTTTGATTTGTTGGTGTGAATGCTAATGCTTCTTTATACGACACAATTGCTTTGCCGTTGTATTCCCAATCCATTCAGGTCTTGTCCTTGACTCAGACACTTCGGATTTGGTAGGAAGTTTCAACGAAAAGAAATATAAATAGACTACATATAGAATGACAAAAAAGTTGGACTTCGTGCAACACTCCGTCATTTGCAATATAGGTCATCAAACCGATACCCAGACACTTTCAAGAAGATTAACAGCTTCTTTGGAAATTGGCTTTCTATACCATATTTCTAAGCATAACAACCAACAAACATTTCCAACCTAATTCACCAGTCGACTCCGGATTCTTTAAAAAAGTAGGATTATCAATTCAGCGAGCTCAGTCGTATCAGGAGAATTTTTTGTTAGGCGATAATCCAGCCATCAATTCCGTTTTCCATTCGCAAGGAAATTCAGGACATCATCCACGGGATCCGATGAAGCTTGCAAGTTCTGACAAGATCTCAAACTCTGTCCTGAAAAAAATACCACAATCGGTGATGATTTTCCTGGCGGTAAACAACAAGATCAACAAATAACTTGTCGGCAGAGAAATGGTTTAAGTTCTCTCACAGCTATACGTTAAACGAATTCTGAACCGACGAACTGTCACAAATTGTCGCTTTTCCTAAAAGTATACGACCGCAATTAGTCTCTAGGCTTAAACCTATTTTTTTCTTCTGTAACATTAGCAAAAACATGGAAGAACTTCTCTTTAAACGACTAAAATTCTTCTCCAACAACAACAAAATATAGTTCCTGACAGGCAGTTTGGACATTTAATTACGGGAAAATCACTTCACTCTCCATCCCTTACTAAAACTCTAGCATGACGAGGCCCTCTCGTTGAACTCCAACCATGAAATTAAGCCACAAGTCCAGTTTCTTATGCTGGAAACAACCGGCTGATGAGCATGGTGACTATACTCACCCTGCAATTACAACTGTAAATTAGAATAGAATCGCAAAAGCCAACGCTGTTTTCATTTCTTTCTTCTGCTTCTTCCATTTTTTCAATTAATAATCAACAATCATGGAAATACCTTGAAAAAATTGTCAATGCCTCACAGTTCTCTTAACTTAATAGTAAAATTTATCAACAAGTACTTAAACACTTTTATTTTTTGCTTAATTTGAACATTAAACACTTACCACAATCTCTTCTTTGGTTGTGTGAAATCATAATTTTACCAGCCCTCTCTCTGTTCAAATTGAAATAGCCTTCGATATCATGACAGTATCCTTTTCATCAAGCAATCGATTAATCGATAAATTCAACGATCCATGTAATTTCCATTATTTTGTTACAATATTTTCTCGTCACTTTGCTAAGTCAGGAACATTCATCCCCATCCAGTTATATTGGGGGGAATGATATCTTCTTCTTCCCTGGTCTCCCCTATAGTATAGGCCTGAAGCTCTTGCTACCGCGAAATCCCATGAGATTTTAATGACTTACGACAAACATTATTCACAGTCTCAAATTAAAATGATAAATCGGAGTTAGCTATCGGCATTTCCCGTTTTCTTTTTTTTTGGCCATAAGTCCTCTTGCATCCCAATGATTGGGATAACATTCTTTAAGGGGTGTTGGTGTTCCTAAACATATAGAACGAACGCATAGAGACTTGCTTCCTCCAGTGTAGCTCAAATATATAAAAAGTTATCTATGGTTTCAAAATGATGTGTTTCTATGGATAAAACCTCAAACCGCTCTCCCACTCCCACTCCCTCCACACCATCACCAATGTATCTGCGTTTGTACTGTCTCTAATCCGTGTATAGTCTTCTCCTCGCTCTTCCATCACCTCACCAGGCCATACCACTCTCACTCTGTCTTTGCATTAAGTCATCATCCTCCGCAGCATGACAGTCCTCATTATTTTCCAAAATTCTGTCAGTTTTAGGGTTTTTTGTTGACTCAACTTAACATTTTTTTCTTTTTTTTCTTTGGTTTTTCTTTTATAAATTGATTTGATAAGACAACCTGACGGATTCTTCTACTCAATTCATATCGGTACCGAAGACCGAAGTCGAAGACGTATTTGCTTCTTCTTCTTGGTTTTTGTTTTATAGCGCAAAATAGCTATTGGGGGTTGGATTTTTGGTATACACGTTCTCGCCCGCTGGCAAGGAGGAATTAAGTGATCATAGGTCATTTTTCAATAATGGCAAAAAAATTTGGGGTATTCATGATTTTTTTTTTCTTAGTTGGGAGGAAATATAAAAAAAAATAAAAGGACAGACTACTGTCAGGTTGGGTTTGTCAGTAGTTGAAGAAGATAATGTCAGCCGCAATCATGAGGGGTGTCTGTGTTGTGTATATTGTGTGGGAGGAGGGTGTATAAAAGTAAAATTCTTGGGTCCAAAGGTATATTATTGGTTTTTTTTTTTTTTTTTTTTTCTTTTCTGGGCAAATGTATTTTTAATCAAATTTAAAGGATATTTATTTATTTGAATTTAAAATATTGACATTCTTGAGGGACGGTTTATGAATTCTAAGAAATCTACTTGACAAAGAGAGAGATTTTAATAAAAAACACATTACCAGGAATTCGTTTAAATTAAATTGATTTTTATTTGAGGAAATTTTATTTGAGAAATACACCTGTAAGCTATCTCGTTTTAATAGTGTCTGGGGAATTAAAGTTGGAAGAACTTTCCAGTTTTTAAAGTCGCAATATCTTTTTACGGTGTAATCCAGTTAAATCGTTTTCCATACATTTGATTTTATATTGATATAGTTTTATTTTTGTTTACTTGTTCTGTAGGCTTTTTAGCCTCATGAATCAAACAACATTTTTGACCCTTGTTCAGTTTTCTTTTTTTGTGACCGCATAAGCTTTGCAGACGGTTTGAGTATGTAAAAACAGAAAATGTGCAGGTTTTAAAAAATCAGTAAAATTTGGCGGATACCCCTGTCCAATAATTTTTAATCTTGTTTTTAGAAACATATAGAATGGGGAATTTGGAGAATTATTTCTCAAGTCTCTATTTTTACATATTTTTACTTTTAAACGTCCATATCTCGAGTTGTAGATTTTTTAAATATTGTATTTGTATGCATGACTTTTATTTATTTATATAGTCTATCGATTCCAATATCAATCGTGTTAATTGTCTCGAAGGTTAATAGGTTAATTGCCGTTATTGCTAGTAAATTGTTACTTACTAAACACATATATGTTAAAATACAATATTTTGTTCAAAGAAATGAAATTATACGTTAATTTTTAAAGTTTTTCATGTTTGCATTTTTTTGCTCAAGTTCAAACTCACCTTTTGCACTAATTTTAATATTTTTATTTTTTTCGAGCAGGATACGGTAAAAATCGACTCGATTTAAGTAAATACAATAAATTCCACAAATGTATGCAAAATTTCAAGTCGATACCTCTTAAATAGCTTAGTTCTGGCCTAAGCCAAGACCATACCATTTCATTTGCATTTTTTTTTGCTCGCTGCTGTATGTAGCGATGGTCTCAACTGGTGTAGTGATGAGGGTAGGTCATCCTATGGCGGGGTCTTATACTATAATAAAAAATATATTTTTTCATCGGTTTATAAAGCTACCTTCCATATAGACCTATTTTTTTTTTTCTGATTTTCTCGTAATCGACTCGACGCATTTTGATGAAAATTTTTTATACAAAAAGTTCCTAAAGATATTTAAAATTATTTCAAATATTTTAATTTTTAATTTTTAAGAAGAAGTTTTATTTTTTTTTTTTTTGAAAATTTTAGTTTTAGATGTCCATTAGTATTTTCTTAAAATGACATATCAATTTTTTTTTATATCTAAACGATGTTTGAAAAATTAATTGTTTAAAAACCATTTTGAATTTTTTTTTTTCTAAAAATGTATCTTTCTTAACAGAATCATATGTCATTCCTAGTTTGGATCCCAAAATAATTTAAGAAGTTGCATAAGTCATTTTATTAATGAATTTTATGTTTTTTATTAATATTAAATAAATTTATTTTTAATAATTTATATAAGAAGCTTTATTTTTTTTATAAAAAAAAACTTGTCCCCGTACCCGTACAAGATGAACAATGACGCCCACTTTTTTAATTTGCGGTAACATTTATTGGAGTTGCTATAACCAGCGCCTTTTATTCTTCCAATATAAATTAATGATTAAAATCTAATCATTTCATTTTGAAAAAGTGTCACATAAACTCTAATTTTTACTTGGTTGCCATAAAGAACTAGCTAGTTCATTAGTGCGAATGATGTTCTTAATACATTTTTCCTTTGATTATAAATACTAATTAAGTTTTGTTTATGGTAATGAATGACAATGACAAACTAAAGCATAAAAGAGAACACCATGCTATTTTATTCGTATTTGGCATGGCACAAGTTAAAATACGCCAAAATAAACAAAATTTAAATCATTTTTAGTCAATAAGAATTTATAATTTACCACAATCAAACAAATTCTCTCAAAAGACTAAGATAAACATTATTCGAACTAAGTCTATTTGATTTGGTATTAAAAAGCCATAATAGGCCAGAACTATCATAATTTTACATCCACATGAGTTCCGCTGACAGCTACGCAATAAAGTTGTTTTAATAAGAAAAAAAAACCTCTCCGATCTTGTCTACTCCTAACGGTTGGTTAAAATTGACAAATTATGATTTATTGATAGCAAAGCCATAATCCAATTCTAGTAGACAATAATATTAAAATTTTGTAAAATTACCAAAGACTGTACAAATGGTGGGCTTAATTCTATTGTTTATGTTGTTTACTTTCCATTTAAGATTAGAGTTAGCTCAAAATATCAGCAATAACCATGCTTTTGGCATTCAAAGGATTTATAAAGTATGGCAAATGCATTTAAGAAATAACAAAAACTGATGTCCACCCTCAATTTTAAGCACAAATTATAACCTTTGACATTTTGATTGAACAGCGTACCTATAGTTTCCAATATTTTGCATTAACAATGCAGATGCCAATGTACTGATGTCCTGGTGTCCCAATGTCTCAATCTCCAAATGTCCCAATGTCCCGATGTCCTAATGCTCCAACTGCCCACTGCACCAATGTCATAAGGCCCCAATGTTCAAATAACCAAATTGCCCAAAGTCCTAATATTCCAGTGTTCAAAAGATAAATGTCCCAACGCCCAAATGCCACCATACCCCAATCTGGTAAAACAGGTGGAAAACTAGGCGGGAAACCAGGCAGGAAAACAAGCGGGAAACCAGGCCTGAAAAGCGGCTGGAAGCTAGAAGGGAAAACAGTTGGGAAACTAGGTTTCTTGGTTTCCCACCTGTTTTCCTGCCTGGTTTCTCGCCTGATTTCCTGCTTGGTTTCCCACCTGTTTACCCGCCTGGTTTCCCACCCATTTAATCGCCTAGTTTTCTGCCTGTTTTCCCACCTGGTTTCCCGTCTGGTTACCCGCCTTATTTCTTTCTTTTATTATTATTTTTTTTATAAACGGTTATGAAACATTTTCTTGGCAAAGCACCTATCTTATATATTATATCCATTGACACTTGAAATGTGGTTCAATGAATGTCAGAAATTACACAGCTCCTATAACTCAAAAATGCCGACAATTTAATTTATTGTGGTTTCAACTTCTTGCCAATCATTGAAAACTCTCATCCGAGATGCAACACCGCATACACTTTTGGCCAACGCCAGCCAACCAATAGTTTCTAGAAAATTTCATATTAAAATCGAAAAACAAAAGGCAATTCAAATTTGGCGCAGGACGAAGGTGAAGAAAAAGCTCACACATACCGACATACCTTTGCTAAGTTAAGTATGTAAGCTGCAGGAACAGATTTCTCTTTTGCGGTGATTTTACACACATGGTTATGATGTAAGCGTGTTATGGGAAGTGAATAACATTCCTAATTTTATGGGATAAATCATTCATGGCTAGACAGCCAGTCATCTCCCCGTAATATCCTCGGTCCCCTCGGTGCTTGGTTTATTCATATCCCCCAGGAACCAGGATGTCCTGACCTCAATGGTTCCTATATAGCACTCTCACTAGCTCTTTGAATTTGATAGAATCCATGGTGACGATGCGATGGACGGGAATTCTGTCCGGCTTTTGATGAAATGAACACATAGAAGGTACGAACGACAGACAGACAGGCAGACAGAGGAACCGAGGTAGCAGCCAGTGGTGAAAACTGTTTGCCTAGTGCCCGAATTCAAAAGGATAGCAACACGTGTATTTGCGTAGCGCACTGGGGTGGAATTAATTTTTTAATAATTTCTGGCAATAAATTTGCAGATGAACAGACTGCTGTTGGGATAAGCCATATGTACGTTTGTACGTTCGCTTCGTTCCTACCTCGGCTTCGGCTCTACGTACAGAGCGAAAGTCTCTATGATGATGCTGATGAAATTTGAAGATGGAAGGCGAGCATCAGCATACGAAAATGGTGACGACAGAGGAAGGATATTTTCAACAAACAACACTCACAAGGGTTAAAAGCAGGAAAAGAAGTGAGTTCTTTGCGAGTTGGGGTTTGAGTTTGGATTCTGATTCTAGTACTGGTACTGGTTCTAGAATTTCATAAAGCAATTTACCTTTGTGCATTCGTGATGGAGGAAGCAGGAAATGCCTTTGTTCTGTGTGTGTGTGTGTGTGTGTGTATACAAACAAATATGACGCGTTATCACAAAGCCCGGGATTTTAACGGATGGGTGATGGCTTTACTGAGTATCTAATAGGAAATCCGCTTCTTGAGGACTTTTGTTTGTTTTTGTTTTGAAGTGGGGGAAGCAGCACTTTTGTGTGTCTGTTTTATTGCAATTGGGGGTGGAATGTTAAATACACATGTTTACACACGAAGTGCTTTGTGGAAACAATATGTATAAGTTTAAGTAGAGTCCCAGAATTTGGTCGTATGGTTTATGAAATTTAACTAAGGGTGTTACGCGTTATTTAATATTGATCAATAATAAAGTTTGTATGAACGAAATTTTATGGAAAAAGTAGCAGGTATTGCATGTTTTCTCGGGGCTTGCGTTTGTGATTATATTTTTTAGATGCTTCAGTATTCAACTAACTTTTCTGATAAGACTTTTAACCCGCAACCAATCTCTTCCTGTAGGCAGTGTTAAAGTTTTTGACAATTAGGAATATTCCAACTTCAAATTTCGACTGTTAGGGTTGCAAGTTTATGACCAATTCAAGCACGTGTGCTAAGGGGTCCTGGCTAAGGGCCTTACGGTGACTTTGACTATAAAATTAAAACTTAGAGCAATGCGAAAGTGGAACTCGTAGGCCCCCTGGCTCCTTTAGTTACCAAAACTTTCTCTTTTTATCACTGAAATGCACTATTTTCACTGCGGACATTATTTTTTCAAAAATCAGCACGGAGAACAAAGAATAACCAAAATTTAAACAAATTAAAAATTAAAAAAAAAAAATATTAATATCTGCCTGACAGTTCTCTCAAATTGGGGCTACGAATTTTGTTGTTTGGTTATAAGCGAGGACATACAAGACTCCGGCAGATCCTGAAAAAAAAACTCATAAATACGCACTCTCTTTATCGGTTTTAAATTCGCCTATGAAAGCATTAATAGCGAAGCAGATATATATGCTAGAGTCTGTATTTGTCGAATCCAGTTTTTGTGAAAAAAAAACTTGAAAATGAAGAGTTCTGCGGAAAACGGCTCCTGTTCACTCAACCCGGATGCCCACTTCCTGCAGACGGCTATTGGTGTTACTGAAGTTCGATATCTGGTTTTGTTTTTGCATTTTTATTGAAGTAGTTCCCGGTATTTTGCTAAATTTATTTTACGCTTTTTGTAATGTTATTTTCCGCAGTATTTTGTGATCTCTAACCAATATCCCACGGTATTCAGCTTACTTCGCATTTTCTACGCAACTTTCCACGCTTTTCATAAATAACTTTTTACTTTTATTTTTCGTAACTCTCTTCAATTTTTTCCGTGGTATTTAACAATTTTTCTCGTGGAATTATGCTTTTCTATGCCGTGATCTTTCACCAGTATTTCGCACTTTTTTCCTTGCGTTTTTTTTTTATCGCAGTAATATTTCGCATGTTTTTCTGCGATTTTGTACTATTTTGTCCTGTCAATACATTCCGCCATTAATTTACGATACTTTTTTCGTTTTTCGGCAGTATATTACTTTTTTTCAAGCATTTACAATAGTTTTTATTTTCATTAGCGAATTTTTATGCTAGTTTTTGTGGTATTCCGCCATCTTTCACCAATATAACACACTTTTCTTATTGGCATTTCGCTCTTTTTTTACAGCAGTAGTCCAAGATATTTTGCATATTTTTGTATGTTTTTTTTTCAGTTATTCTCCACGGTTTTCTATCTGACTTTCTTCAATTTTTTTTTACTCTGTTTCCCGCGGTTCTTACCTCTTTTTACACGACCTCCCATTTATTTTTGCATGGTATTCCACACTTTTAACAGCGGTAGTCTGCGGCATTACACATATTTTTCGCAACTTTTCACATTATTTTACGCTACTTTCCACGGTTTTCTACACGAATTTCTCCGCTTTTTTTGCTGTATTTAACTCTTTTTCCGGTGGTTCTAATCGATTTTTTCCGGACTTTCAATGCTTTTTTCAGCGGTATTCCGCGAACTCAGTTTTCTCGGCTTTTCAAAAAATATTGTTGTATGGAACGGAAGAATAAGAAGTGCGCTGCACAAAATACCTCCGGTAAATTTCATTACCAAACTGTAGTAAAATTCAATACATCCTTAGTAAATTTCACTACAACATATCTCAGAAAAATCATAAAATATGTAGTAAATTTCACTACATTACTGTAGTAAAATGCACTACAACTGTAAATAATTTCATTACCACACATCCACATCCGTAGTTAATTTCATTACAACATCGAAGTAAAATTTACTACGCCTGTTGTAAATTTCATTACAGCCGTAACGAATTTAACTACATCTGTTTGGTTATAATGTTATAGTTTCGAGTAGTAAATCTCACAATCAATTTTGATTTTCGAAATTCGAAAGTACCTACTACAGCCGTAGTAAAATTTATTACAGCCTAAGTAGGTTGAGATGTCACTACGGATGTTGACTATCCATTAAAGATTTTAGTGAATTTCACTACGGATTTATCTGTGTGTTGGAATAAAATCATTGTTGGTTTTTTTTTTCTTAATTTGTTTAAAGGGTGTAACCTAGTTTTACCTCTCCGGGTTCCACTACTATTTTTTTAAGGATATCTATTTTTATCCTTGGCGCAGGTGAGATTGTGAGATACCCTGTAATGCAAATCGATTAAAATACCCTTAATTAATTGTCATTTAATTACAATCACCTTTTGACTTCTAATGACAAAAGTTCTGTGAACTTAACCCCTACAGTCAAACATTTTAATCGAATTTCATCATGTTGTGATGACAATTTCACAAAATCAAATCAAAGTCAGTTAGTCATTGAACGAACCTACCAATAAATTCCTATCAGTAAATAAAAGTAATTTTTGCTTTATAAAAAAAATGGCAGAATATAAAAAGACAATGATGTTTCTGAATGCAATAAAAAACAACCTATATCCTGTGTGTGTGTGTGTGTGAGTTTAATATACAAAATCAAACGTGATGACAGTCATTGAAGAGAGATTCATGGACCATACATGATGACACACTCTGGTTATGCTTCCGACAAACGCAGTTAACATTAACATTTAACCATTCAATTTACTACGCACGACACGCCCGACCGACCGACGCGACAACGACTACCTTACCTACATGTGTAGAGTACATTTATATGAAGAAGGATGTTTGTCGTCATCACCATCACCATTGCACAATAGCAACCAAAAATGTGTCAGAATAAAAATTTAAATTTATTTTATCATCATCATCGTGCGGAGGAGAAACGCATTTGAGTTTTTATTCAAAAACAAAACAAAAAAATGAAGAATAAAAAAACTGACACTTTTCCATTATAAAGTCGCGCTCAACGGAAGTACACCATTTAATTTAATTATGCAGTATAATTTGAAAGGGATATGCGGAATCACAATGATTCCACGGAATGGACTGCTCTTTCATATTACTGAAGTTCTCTGCTATCCTGGTATGCTGAAAGCTGAAAGCTGAAAGCTGAATGCAATCATCTCCAGTTCGTTGTTCGTTCCTAGGTGTTGATTGTTTGTTTTGGCGGTTGAATCGAATTAACTTTTATGTATACTCCAGGCATTAGTCGGTAGCAAAATATTGACAAAATGGCCCCGCTATAAAAGCTAACAAATTTTCAAGCACCTGCTAACGGCATTCAAACTTTTCTCTCAAAGCAGAAAATGTCTAAGGTAAAGTAAATTTTTTTTTTTTGTGTGTGTGTTTGACTTTATGGTGTCAAAATACCGGACAGCATTATACCCCAAACAAAATGTAAGTAACCGTATAATATCCGGTGTCTGGTGCAATTTACTTAAAAACTTTGCAAAGTGCAGTGTTGTCATTAAGGGCCTTCTGTGGTGGTTGCTGCATGTAATGAGTGTGTGTAATTTTCATCACCCTCTCTGAAAAGCCATCTTCACGCTGGGGGTGGTTTTTCAAAGGGTTGGCTCCTGCAAAAGGATAATGGGATCTGTTTTGGTATAAAAAACAGCTCTCCTCGTGTATAGATAATCTTAATGTTTTTATGTAGAGTAGATTGCACTATAGGCAAAAGGCAACTATGACTAAATGACTTTGTGGGTGTTATAGAAACTTCTTCAGGTGCTGTTATAGTGTTGATAACTTTTAGCTTCCAAACACACACACATACTGTGACTTAATAAATTTATTTTATTATTTTTGAGTTTATTTTTCTTTTGCATTTTAACTTCATTTAAAAGTTTTGGCTCGGTGGGTGATGAGAAATTAATACAAGCTGAAAGTTTTTCTTCTAAGCTTAATTTGTGTGCATTTAAGTTGAGCGAGTTTTATCAAATTTGTGGCAAACATTTGATTTTATTCTTTGACAAACTTTGAATTAAAATATGGCTTTAATGTTAATGGATCTAAAAGAAATCATGCGAAGAAAGAACGTATGTAGTCACTAATTTATCACATAGAAAAAGAATTGTGTTTGTAGCGCTCTTCAAGTTTATGGGAAATTGCACTTTGCAGCCTTATAGGTAAATCACATCTAGTTTTGACGGAAAGTTTAATATTATGTAGACCACGCATGAAATCATTAAATCTGTTTTATCTTCATTATGTCGAATATAAAATTAAATAAAATGATTGTTTTTAATTGCATATAAATCATGGATCAATAAGTTAAACTAGCCAAATTAAACTTCTTAAACTGCTTTGAGCTCCAAACTAAGTATTTGATTTGATTAATAAAAAGGCATTTTTAGAAAGAAAATTTTGAGAATTGTTCTAACGGTTTTAACAAAAAATAACTTTTTATATAACAAAAAAAGTTGGTATGCCATAAGCAAATATCAATGCACATCTTGAACCAAAATTTCCAAGAAATACAACGATCCGTTTTCGAAAAATTGATTTTTAGGAAAAATACAATTTTTTTTTTAAATAAATTTTTTTTTTAATTATTTTTTTCCGAGAAATTGTCTCACGTTTTTTTTTGTTTTAGGTATAGGAAAATCTTTTATAGATATAAGGTTATCTTTTATAGGTCGTATAGAATTATTATTTATTATGT
This sequence comes from Meliscaeva auricollis, assembly GCA_948107695.1. Lineage (NCBI taxonomy): Eukaryota > Metazoa > Arthropoda > Insecta > Diptera > Syrphidae > Meliscaeva > Meliscaeva auricollis. Next base: position 26,874,255 of record OX403617.1, on the reverse strand, counting down.
GGCCTAAATACTTAACAGAGTCTGCTGCAAACGTACACTTTGAAAACTTTAGTCTAAATCCTTCTCTTAATATTGCTGCTAATAGCTGTTTTAGGTGGTCTATGTGTTTGGCAAACGTTTTTGAAAAAATCAGAATGTCGTCAATATAATTGACTGTAAAGTCTGAGAGCCTGTTTTTTCTTATGATGTTGCTCAATATCCTTTGAAATATTGCAGGTGAGGTTTTCAGTCCAAACGGTAGACAAGTCCATTGATAATGTCCTTCTTGTGTTACGAACGCAGTCTTTTTTCTATCCTCTATTTTTAAGGGAATGGACCAAAATGCCGAGTTTATGTCAAATGAAGAGAAGTATTTGCAGTCTCTCGTTTTTTCCATGAGGTCTTCAATCAGTGGAAATGGTTGGGATTGTGGAACTACAATTTTATTTAGATCGCGAAAATCAATGCAAAGCCGTGATCTCTTGTTTTCTTCTCGTTTATATGCCAATGTAACTGGAGCAGCAAAAGGACTGTAAGATTCTTCGATTAATTTTTTTTCTAATAGTTTTGAAATTTGAGTTTCTATTTCTCTTTTGTCTTCAATTGAACATCTATAAGGCCTTTTACTTGGATATTTTTCAATTAATAGGTCAACGTGAGCTTCATAATTTTTCACTGTTCCTATATCGTATTTGTCTTTTGCAAAGATCGGGTTATATATTTTAATTAAATTATCTATTTGAATTTTCTCTTCATATTTTAAATGATTTATATACATCTTAAAATTTTCTTCAATCACATGCTCATTAAAGTTAATCGTATAATTTGTTGAATTTCTATCAATTGCATGCTTTTCAAATTGCTTTTCATTATTTTGTTTACTTTTAGGTTCCGATTTATCTTTATTTTCTGTATGGTTCAATAGAACTTCATCAATTTTATCGGAATTGCTTATTTGTTTTATTTCTAATTTCTCATTTTGGCTCAATCTAAATTCTTTTATACAATCTAAACCGATCAAGAAATCATAACTAAAATTTTCACTGTTTATTACGAAAACATACATTTCTTTTTCCATATCAAAAATTTTTGTTTTTATGGATACTAATCCATCTGTTTTTCTTACACCATTGATTGTTTTTAAATTCGCGTTTCCATTATTACTCATACTCATCTCATTTTTATTCAATTTAAGTAACTTAGAATTTATCAGGGATACATTCGATCCTGGGTCATAAATTCCTTCAACTTCTATAGTATCATTGAGTAATACTTTAACTTTGATCAATGGTGGAAGATTTAGTTTTTTGGAATCTCATCCATTAATTCACACTCCAATTCTGAATTATTTATACATTTTACTGTGCCATTTTTGTTCTCGTTATTTTTTGTTTTAAAACAACATGATGCTTCGGGGTGGAAGCGATTTTTTTTGTTTAGCTTTTCGCAAATTTCACATGGTTTTTTCCTTTCTGTTTGTTCTTTTACATCATTGTTATTATATTTTTTTTCTTTTGTTGTGCGTCTCTTTATTAAGTGTTCCAGACCTCTTAACTCGGTGAAAAGATCGTCTGTATTATGTAAACTTTTCCTATCGATCCTATCTGCTATGAAGTCTGGCAACCCTACCACGATTAAGTCTAGCAAGGTGATTTTATCAATAGACTTGTTTAGCTCCAACAAAAATCTTTCTTTTTTTAGTGCATAGTCTAACAATGCACCATTCACGTACCTAAAATTGAACGCATACCTAACTGGGGACCAACCTTTATTTGCATAGGTTTCACAAAACCTGTTTTTCCAGTCTTTCCAGTTTGAATCTAAAGTAAATTTTATAAGCATCGAACTATACCAGTCTAAACATGAGCTCTCTAGGAACAGTCGCAAAATTTCTATTCTATCTTTATCTGTTTTAATTTCGAATCGTTCACATTCACCTTCAAAAGTATTTACCCATTGATTTACATCAGAACTCTTACCCCCGAATTTATCTAAAACAAACCTTTCTGCTAATTTTTTTGTGTTAATAATAATTGGTTTATTTTGTTCAGGTTTTCTCTCATCGAGTAGAGCTAAGACTTTTGACAGGGCGTCTTGTGATGTTCTAGTTTCGGTCGGTTGTGTGGTCTGGATCATCTCCTCCAAAAGGTAGTCTTTGAATTGGATATTATCTTCGTCCAAATAGGTTTCCCTTATTTCTTTTGTAAGAGTTATCCATACCTTCCTCATTTGGTGTCTTCTTTGAAGAGAATTTTTAATTTTTGTAAAAATTGGAATTTTTATCAATTCAGTGTGCAATTTCAATTGCTGATGTTGCTCTGGCATGCTATACGTTTTGCCCTCAGGAGTAGCAATTGAGGTTAGGCAAATTACATTTGTCTTGCCGTCGTCAGTAGCTTTGACTACAAATTCGAAACATAACCTCTCCATCATATAGTGAATTTGTTAAGACGATAATGTCGTTTTATAAGACGATTCCTTATTTTGTTTAGGATGGCACACAAATTAAGACACTTTTGAGTTTCTGTTTTAAAAGAGTTATTTTATTAATCTTACAAATTACAATTAATTATTAATTATACCTGTTTTAAAAGAGAAACGACATTAAATGTCTATTATTCGGTCGTGCCTCTTATTACAAATTAAAATCTTATACAACAAAATTCAATAAAGTAATGACATACAAATTGTCATTATGACTTTTCCCTATTCTTCTTTCTCCATATTCTTGTTTACGTTTAGATTCTACATTATAGGGTGTTAACACCTTACATATTGATATCAAAAATTGATGCAGTTGTTTAAGAGTATGTAAGTCAAAAATTAAAAAAAAAACGGTTCTATGGGAGGTACAGTTATTAGAACTTTTACAATAATTTCTTTCATTCAGAAAGTATAACCATACTAATAAAAATAGTCACGAAAATTTTAGTTAGTTACTATTAGAGCTGTTTTAAAAAAAAAAAAACTAACTTTTCCTTGATGGTAATATAACAAGTACCGTTAGTTTTGGTCCAAGTAAATCGGTTCAGCTGTTAAGGCTGTAGCTCAAGGTAAATACAGACAGACAGAATTGCGAGATTGTATTCTCTATCATCGTAATGACATGTCTAATTGTTATCTCGATTTCAGTTTTGTTTAAGAATCTTAAACTTGCCCTATAGTACCTATATCGCAAGTAAAAACGCATAGACTGATGGGCGGCATGACAAAAAAACACTTTTTTAGACTTCTCCATTATCGTAATGTTTTTTTGACACGTAACGAATACTTGCCCTATAGAGCAACTAACCATACCTAAGAGATATCCGTAAAAATATCGCACCGGTATAAATATCGCGATATCGTAGGACATAAAACTATACATGAGTCACAATTTGACATCCCTGACAAACTTCTATTGCACTATTCCGACGAGTCTTGAAATTCCACTTCAATTGATAACGTGACAGAGGAAGACTTCATCTTAGATGTTGCGATAAAGCGGTGGCCGCCCTCAACCAACTTGGTGGGAAAAAGCGGGACTTTATTTGTTGGAAAAGTTTGTTGGTTAAGGCCGTGATTCAACCTGGATTGCAAGCGCCAGCTTTTATAAGTATGTAATACAAAGAGTAGGTACTACTGTGTGAATTTTACGGTGACAAAAGTCATCGGTATTTGTATCGGTGGAAGCATCACGATATCAATGGTAGTATCACGATTTCGGTGGAAATAAACGTGATAAATTGTGATATTGGAATTTATTGCGCTATATTGGTGGATATCGCGATATTTCCAACGATTTTGCAATATTTCCACCAATATCGCTAAATTTTCACGTTATATTTCGCTATATATTTTAAAATAATTTTTTTTTTGGCAATATAAACATCGCTATTTTAAAAAGATGTACTTAAGCGTTTTTTTACATTCGGTTTTGATGTAGGTACATTATGTAAGGAGATGAAACACAAACTCCAAATGTCACGTTTTAACCTCGACATCCTCAGAAATATTTTTGAAGCTCGTTTGCAAATTTAACTATCTTCATCTAAAACAATGAATCTATTATTATATATATTTTGAAAAAGAAACTCAAAATCAAATATGTAAGTAAGCAGAATAATTTTATACAAAACAACAATCCTCAATATTTTACCTTTCGCCACACAAAATTTCTTTAAATAGAAAATTTATCACCCCTACTTATGCCTTATCACCCCTACCTTATCCAATTTTATTGAAGCACAACACATAAACCTCAAAAAGTCCTTAAAACATTTCCAAACTCCTGAATCCTTAACCTGATCCACTTCAACTCAATGCAGAGATGCTCAAAAACGATTTGTACTCTTGGTGATGGCAGTAAAAAGCATCATTATGTCGTTGCCATGAAGCTTAAGCGAAATCACCAGGGAATCTATGCCAGTGTTGTGAATCACAAAAATCGAAAAAAAAACTCTACATCTACCTTGTACCGCACATAAAATGAACTTATATAATAAACCTGTAGAACTTTTAAATATTAAAGTTTTCAACTTATATTTCTATAAGATGTTACCACGAGTAGCTAGATATTTTATTTTTGGCAAAGATACATCCAAATTCATGCAATGGAAATGTAGTAGAGTAGAGTAGAGTATACACCAAGACGTTGGTTGTTGGAATATCTCCAAACCCATCAACCAGTTTTGAGCGGTGTGCCACTTGAGTTTTATTTTGATGCCTCTGAATAATCTTGAAGGATATTTTTTTTTTCCTTTTTTTTTGGGATTTATAAGCTGTAAGTAGTATTTTTGCCGTATAGTAGTCTGGTAGTCTGCATCAGAAATAAAATCAACTTAACTTTTATGTGTCTTAGTTCATTCTTCAAACAAAAATCAACTTCCTCTCAAGAACCGCAAGTTAAACATCAAAAGAAGAAGAGAGTATATCTTTTGTCGCCCGAATACGGAGGAAGAAAGAAATATCTTTTTCGGTAAAAGTTATGAAATGCATCACGACGACATTCGAGTACTTGTATCATGGTTGTTTTTATAGTTAATAGATAGTTCTTTACTGAAGTGAAATATTAACTTGTGTAAAGATGAAAGTTACTGCATGTTTCAAACTATAAAAAAAATATTTAAGATGCTTTTTATATATTCTATATAAACAAACAACTTGAAATGGAAAACATGGTCTTATTTACTTGCATCCTTTTTATCACAAGAAATCCAATTAAATACAAATAACTCCTCTGAGAAAAATTGACAACACAATGCAGGTTAAAATAAAAGGTTTTTTAACCACTTCACTTAAAATAAAACCGCACTTTCATGATTTATGTAATTAAGTCTTAAGAAAAACTGCTTCACTAGTTTGTACCTACTTGTATCACGGATGTCTAATTTAAGTATCATGTCTCTGGTTTTGTTGTATCACAGGTTGCCTAGTAGGTATAAATCACAGAGATGGTTTGACAAGAAAGTTTTTTGAGTTTTGACATATCTGCAAAAAATACGTTTTCAAAAAGCTGCTGATGGAATTCTGAACACCACAATTCCGGCGGATCCTGCGAGGTAACGACGCGGAACAAACATTTTTGCTCAGAATAGGCCTAGAACCCACACCTCGGATTGAGCAAAATCAAACACTACATCCGTTTGCACCATTGCCACCTACGAACGCCAACGTTCTAAAGTATCTAAGAAAATGCTCTCTTCTATCGTATTGTGTTCGAACAGACCTAGTATAACTTTTTAGGTTTTCGCGGTTGTGTACCTAGTATGTATTAGTTTGATATCTGTCACATTGACGTCTGTCAGATTGACTGTCAGCTGGTTGGATATGCTTACTATTATGTTAAATAATAAACTAGAAAGAATACTCATCTGAGAAATTTATTTTTCAAGAATTTTGAAACAGAATACATATGTAGCTAAAATTCCGCTCAAGATACGAAAGAAATAAGTATGTAAATGCATTTTTTGAGTCACATTTAAAAAACTCCAATCAACATGTAATAATGAAAACAAAGTTCTTAGTTTCCCTTTAAAAGGAAAAGACTCCTTGTATAATCCTGCTGCTCACAACACAAAGAAAAAAAAAAAGAAAAAATGCCATAAAGCATATCAACGTTTGATTAATTTTATTAATTTAATAGATTACTTTTCAGGTGGCATTTTTTTTATTTTCAAAGAACACACAAAAGTTTTATGCTAAAAGCAAAAGAAACCAACAAAAACAGTGCTCACAAGATAGATGACCAACCATGGAAGTAAATTACAAAGAAAAGTCCAAACTTTTTGTATCCCTATATCCTATTCATACCAAAAATAAAAGCACAGAATGGGGGGATACCCCTGAAATTATAAAAAATTGACCTAATTAAGGTTTTCATTGTTTTAATTTAGTCTTGAATGGGCATCCAGACGATAATAATATTGTTGTAAGGAGAAGTTTACATTGGCCATTTATAAAACAAAATGAATTGGCGCTTAGCACAAAAGCATGTATTTTTTCAGGGTGTGTTTTTTTCGTTTTTTCTTTGTTTTGTAATTTGAATTTTTTGTTGTTCACTCTTCAATGGGTCTTGCGGGAATGTAAAATCGATACTTGGAAATTGGGCCAATTCTATTAAATTAAATTTCATATTTAAAAAAATATTTAAATAAGCATTCAGTTTGAACCCTGAAAGTGCATTTGGTGTTTATTGTTTTCACTTGCAAATTGGCTGCTTAGCAATTTCTTAACGGCATAGCATAAAAAATATGGTTTTCTGACGTTGATGTTAAAGTTTCCTATCTAAATAGATTTCAAAATAAATTATTTAAGAAATTTAAAAAAAAATATACATGAAAAAAAATCCTATTTTTCAAAAGTCAGATATTACGTATTCTTTGGAATAGTTATTTCAACAGTCGAATAAACTTATCTGCTCGTTTCAGAGCTTGTTAAAATATATTCTTAGGAATACATTTTCAAATGTTTGCAAAAATTATCCGTCATACTTCTTCACAAATTCAACAGCCTTACAACAAATAAGAACAAACAACAATCAAAAATTTGTATATGAAAATGACTTTTGAGTTCAAATATTATCAATTTTGATTTTCAATTTTGCTATTCTATAGAATAAATGAATGAGTGATTGAATAAAAATTCGATGGTACTCTGAAATCTGATTATAACTTTATTCGCCAGACAGTTAACTGACTGTTTATTAGAAGATTGAAAAATCGGGTTCTTGTGTTAAAAATTAAACAAAATTTATTACAGTCTTCATTATCATTGGAAACGAACTAGAAAATGTCTCAAAAACTTGTTTCCCTTTGGTTTTATGACGTTTTATGATGAAACAGGCTAATTTCGAAAACAATTTTTATAAAATGTGTACGAAATGTTTATTTCTGTTGAAAAACCTATAAGTTGGTTCATTCCCGTAATAATAAAACACCCTTCCTTGGCGTCAATATTCTATGTAAGTATAATTTTAAGTCAGCAAATTCCAACTCTCGAAGTAAGTTTATTTTATAAGATTGTTATAAGCCTTAAAACGTATAAAAGTATATTTTGGACAATTTTTTGTTGTTGTTTGGACTATAATGCATGAACTTTTTTGCATTTTTTAAGAATAAACAGAAGACCACCTTTGTGTTTGGTTCTTGTTTTTATTAAATGCCACAAAAAAAAAAAGCCACCGATAAATCAAAGTGCTTCAGACAAAAGATTAAAATCTTAAATAAATTACTTATTCACCCTGCATAATTTCGCAAAATTATTAACTTGTATTAGTTTGAATATTAAAAATGTTTATTTTTATTTATAAGCACTGACTCACTCTTTGACAGCTTAACATGCATTAAACATTTCAAGATCATTTATTTATCCAGATGAAGATGACTTAAGACAGAGATATCTTTAATTACTCTGAAAGTATTTCCAATCAATTTGCAATTTCTTTGAAGTGCGATCATCATTATTGAAAAGATTTAAAAAAAAAAAAAAAACAAAAACACAAAAATGTTATTTTTCAATTTTCGTTTTTCTTTCAAAAAATACAAAAAAAAAAAAATAATCCAAATATTTTCACTTCAAATGAACTGACCGACACAATTCAAAGAAAATGTGCGTAACCTTGACAGCATGCGCTTCTTATCTGAAAACATCAATTCGTATAATAGTGAATAGTGTTTTAACTATAAAGATCTCTATTTTCTCGCTGATTCATTGATACTTGTTACATTTTCCCCTGGCATGGCGGTTGAATGCAATGCATCATCATACCCATCCAAACAGGCCCGACCGACCAGCCAGCCGGCATATGGTTTGAGATAAAAATGCGATTACTCATACAAAATCTCGACACACATTTATGAGTAAACAAGACAAAAAAAAAAAACGAATAATAAAGAGGAAAACTCAGACCGTTGCATTCGGGAAAGGCAAAATAACTTCTGCTTGGCTGTGTGCATACAAAAGACCACAGGTAAATCCCACCATAAATTGCAATCGCCCTAGTCCCGATCACAGTCGCACGGAATGAGAACGACGGACGACGAGAACGGAACAAAATATACTGACCTACACGTTTGCACATAATGACCGCGGGTCTTCTATATCTACAGATAGATGGTCGTTAAAAAAACGCGTACCTATATATCTATTTGTAGTGTTACACCGTTTTCCCGGAACAAATCTGGCGTTCGTAGACCACCGTACCGCCATTATCAACAGCAACTATAGTTCAGTTTCAGAAACTTGGCCGATTTACTATATTTGAGTGGCTGAGCCTTAGAGCCAACCCAAATCAGCAGTTTAAATCCAGCGCGAGGTAATATTTATCGTCTTAGATACAAATCTTGCCAGCTTTTCCAGATGCAGTCCCATATGGGGACACATTATAAGAGTGTCACAGCATCCATACAAAACTAAAATGTACTAACAGGTCGCATGAAATTGCTTTTATGTACATTCAGCAGCTGAATTAAGTAAAAATTTAAATTAAAAAAACAAAAACACGACTTGAACTCAATTTCAACTTATTCAGTTGCTTAAGAACTTAAAAGCTTTATATAGGAACACAAAAATGTACGAGTAAATGCACCCAAAACAAATACAATAGAGGTAAGCGGATCCTTAATATCTGAAGCGCTATCTAACAGATACATTCAAAAGCTTCAACGAAAGTTTTTAACGAAAGTGGAACTAAATGGGACTTAAACCAAAACATTCTTTCTTATCGAAAAAATAATAAATAATAAATACTAAAGAACGTTCCTGAACAGTTGGAAGAAAAACGAAACGAATTAAAAAGCTTCTCGATAAACTACAAGAATATCACAACGAGCAGAAAAACCTTTTCACCAACGAAATACGCAAAAGGAAGAACAAAAGAATGTTCTCGAACGTCTAGTACTAGTCTAGACTCTAGAAAAACAACGAATTGAACAAATGTACGCCCCGAAACAACTCGAAGAACAACGAATCGAGCAAAAGAAAAACAACGAGGAATAGCAGAACTGAATGACATTTTAGAAAGTATAAGCTTGTAGACCGTCAGACGAATTTCAATGCTCTTGACGAATGTGTCGAAGGTTTTGAAAATTTATTTTTAAAGCTTGAGAACACTCAAAATCAGTTAAAGAACAGAATTCAAAATATTGCTAACAAGGTTAGGAATACTCAACAAAAAAAGAAAATGCACTCACCATCTACTAGAAATAATCTGAGACAGCCGTGAAAAAAAATGGCTCGGATGACAAAAGAAATTAACAGCTTTGACGTTTACTCTTGGAGGTGGTTTTGCAGAATTATTGCAAAAAATAGCAACAGATAAGAACGATTATTTTTGAGAGCATCGATAAATGTTTTGAAATACATGGCAGAGCTCTTTGAAGTCTAAAAAAGAGGAATAACTCTTCAGTGTAGATAACCAAAAAAAGAGGCGCATGTCGATATTGTGGAAGGACAACATCAACATTAGGATAGCAGTAACGGCAGCTCTTAGCCTAGCCAAGTTCTCCACTAATTGTTCGGCTGCACGGCGGGGCCTGTATAAGGAATGTACCACAGGTCCAAAGTTCGCTGTCCTTGTTTCGTCTACTGGGCCGGATAAAACAGCTCGTTATCGACCTGTGCTCCAAATATGTGTTCACCGAATGGTTTATCCCGGCTGGAACTAGTGACCCTACCGTTGATTTCATCGAAAGAATTCTTCCATCCTACCATCTAATCTGTTGGGAGTGCCTTGGTGGGACCGCTCCTTCGTTGGCGAGGTAATTAGTAGCTATATCCAGAGAAAAATTAGGTCACGTGTTTAATTTATTTTATGAATCCAGGCTTGACCTTATAAGTCCCGTATTGCAAGCTTAGTGACTTCAACACACACATATTACAGGGTGTTCCAAAAGAAACATCTTAAATGCCTTTTGCACACAAATGAATGCGGAAAGCTGTGTTCAATGTTTGGATCAGCTTCAAATTATTAACTGGGTTTTTTTTGCACACCCTGAACGGTAGATGCTATAAGGGCTATACCACATGTCCACACGATACCAACTTTATATAAATTGTGAATGTGGAGTCATATTAGCCGGCTGATCAAATCGTTTGATGCAATCTGGCGATAGCATAGAGGAATTATAAATAATCTTAGCTGCATGGCAGAGTGAAGAAAAGAAGAGAAATGAACGCCAATCAAGGCAGATCACACGAGAGGTTATGGTTTTTAATTTATCCCCACAGCCACAGCCCCAGTCAGATTGGTAACTCCCTTGATATCGTGGGTAATTTAGATAAACTTGGGGATCAAAAGACGGATCAATATTTGTTTTTCTTTTGTCTCCTGTGCTGCATATACAAAATATTGTTGGCTAGAGTTAAGTGGCTAACAAGAAAAGTTGGCTAGTTGGTTGGTTGGTTGGTTGGAGCGAAGCCTTCTTCGTTAAAGTCTCATTTGGTTAGGGGCAAAAGTAATAGAGAGATAACTTGGCTGCAACGCAGCGCGTATATAAATTTACGGTTTATTGCTTAATTAAATTTCTCGGTAGGACCGTTTCTGATGATGGGAATGTCTGGGGTTTTATTTTTTTAAACAAATACAGGAGCGAGCCATGAGGCTAAATGGTATCTTTATATCTATAAAATTGTAAATAGGTATAATATGGAAGAATGAAGTGAAACTCGGGTTTGTATCTTTATTAATGGTTTGTGTTGCAAATTGGAAAGGAAAAGGCAAATCCTGCAAGGTGTTTAGCTGATGATGGTGCAGATTGCAGAATGAATATGATTAATTGACTTAAAAGATCCAATATATAGCTGTGAAGGAAATTCACCACATTTTGACGCGGGATGTTTTTTATCAATGGATGTGCGTAGGTAGGTTTTATTCAAAGTCATCACGCCTATATAAAATGTATTATTAAAAAAATGGAAGAAGGTGGTATAGTCTCTGATGTCAATCAAGCAGATGTTGGTGTATTGTATTTTTTTTTAATGTTTATGGGTGGAGTGTAGGGATTTTATAGAGTCAATTTTGTGACCTAGATATTTTATGAAAAGAAATCGATGATTAATATTTTTGGTTTAAAAGAAAACTTTTTTTTTTGTCGTGCACCCAAACAATGAGCGGAGGTCCTAGACTGCTATCTATCATGCAAAAATATACGATAGGACGGGCCGGAAAAAAAGAAAAATGAAAAACATTGACTTTATAAAAATGAATAAATAAATCTTGTGGCACGATTAGATCACATAGAACCAAGGCCCAGTGACTGACTGGACCATTTCCAGTGTAAGTTTATAGTTAGCAGGAATAAAGAGGACCTACAATTTTCTGTAGGTTCCGAACGTCTGTTGGGATTCAGATGCACTTATCGAGACAAGCAGTAGATGCTCTTGGAGGTTTTGTCAATTCCTCGCAAGAGGCAGTACCTACCCCTGAAAAAAAATCAAGGTGGGAATAGGATGGGAATCAAACCCAGACCACTGGCTTGTGAAAGTCCATAGCAATAATTATTACGCCAATGGGTGCTACAGTGAGCTTATTTGGATATCAATTCTTCATTGTAAGCAGAATTTACAGTAAGTCTTGAGTTAAGATATATCTACAACCACAACGCAATCCCTGGTTTGATGAAGATTAGCGGGAAGCTTAACAAGAATCATATAAAACAGGACTGTAGCGATGGAACGGAACTGGCAATATGATCTACACGCGGAAAAGAACTGAGGAGCCACGGCTTCTCAGAAGTCAAAAGCTTTTCAAAGTGAGATGTGGAAAAACGGAAACGGAAAAACGCGATGGGAACGTTTTTTCGACACTGTGTTGATAAAAAAAATTCTTTGGGTGGTTAGGTTGACGTGTGCCTATCATATATTAACGTTGAAGGTCCACATCCAAAGTGAAGGGGTGTTAACTAACGAAGAACAGAAGATCATTGATAATCATATAATACAAAATAATGTTTTGTGGTACACTTGACGCGGCCCACACAAACCCAAGGGACATAAATTACACATCAAACGAAAACATTGTTTGGATTTATGCGTGCAGTGGCTATAAATTATTTAAAAATATTACACCGAAATTGTTTAAAACAATGAATTTAAATTGCAAAAAAAATACGAGGAAAATAAAAACAATTGGAAATGTCAAATCCACTGAAACATGAAATGTCAAAGCCAAGACCAGAACCCAAAACATTAAGGTAGAATCACATTGTTCACATTACACAAATCCGCCAACATGACAGAAGTTGTGGATTTTATGATTTAAGCCATCCAGTAAAACTTGTACTGATCGTTTCGAAGGATAATTTGTAATCCAACGAAGTAGATAATGATAGAAACCGAATGCACCCATTTTATTGAGAAGAGCTTGAAGCCAAAATCTATCAAGTGGTTTTGCAATAATTTTACTTTCTCCACAGTGGACCTGTTGCAAAATTAAGGTTACTACGGGTCATTAGAAAATCAGCATTTGCATGGCCTTGGAACGAAGGGATTGGTCGATTGTTGGAAGTTGACGAAGATTAACCTTTTTTTGGAATAGGCCTGGAACTAAACTGCTACTGTTGTAGCTGACACATTAGCTATGAACAACAGGCAAACCGGTTTGGCTGGCCGGTCGCCGGCTGTGAAAATAGGCCTAGGTTTATTGCAAACTAATTGGTTGGCTCAATTGAGAAACGAAGTGAAATAACACCCTACTAAATAATAACACATACTATGACCACCATATTTTCTCGTTCATAATTTCTGTAGTAGAACCAAGAACTCCATATTTATTTTTTGATTCTATTCGTAAGCTTTTAAACTATATTTTTAAACAAAGTTTTCAAAAGTCGATTAACTTTTAAAACTCTATTTTTAAAATTTTTATTTTTCTAAACTAAACTTTTAACTTGGAACGCATTGCAAGTAAAAAAAAATTACAGTTGAAATTAAGATCGTATAATAGAAGCTTTTGTGGCTTTATTGCGTAGAGCGTCACATTTCGACTCAGTACCTGGAAGGTTAGTGTCACGTCAAGTATCAAGTTGAGTGATTCTACACACAAATTGGTCCAGTTGCCACTTGATAATGAACCTGGTATAACTATATTTGTTTGGATAAGTACCCAAGTCTTATGAAATTAAAAAAAAAAATGCCATGGATGCCCTCAACAATAAGTTTCAACATTTTTTTCAATGCGCAAACATAATTTTGTATACGTATAACCTGCAGCATAATTGCTTAACAGAATGTTAATGACACACATGCCAACATGTTTACAAACATTTTCCAACATATCCCACCAAATAATGCAAAGTCTCCACTGATTCACTCTTCTTATTTATAGTATTTCACCTCAAGAAAATGTAAGAGCACGCAATCGTCTGCAAAAGCAGCAAACAAATCAGAGGCAGAGCCACTTCCAAACTCACCACACACACTCATTGAATTTAGCCAAGACACTTCTTTGCTCTGCACAGCATCTTTTGCAACGGAAACAGATTTCGACCAATTAAACAAAAACCACCACCACCAACCACCACTACTGTCACACTATAGCAGCAGCATCAGCATCAGCAGTAGCAGTAGCAGCAGCATCCATCCATATAAACCCGTGGACCATCGCATCGTGTCTGCTTTCAATTTTTAGCGCAACACAATTCGACCAAAAACGTATCTACGGAATACGAATTCTACTACGCTACGTGCAATTACGGAACAGACAACAAGACAACGGCGGCGGCGGCAACGGTGAATGAATGCGAACGAGTCTTAACAGCATCAATTTCAGTTGACTGTGAACAGCCGGCTAGCTCTGTCGTGTGTTATCGTGAGAGTGTCGCTCCATATAAAAAATATTCCCTCTCGAACTATAGTTTAGTTGCGTACGTAATTTTATTCGAGAATCGTAGAAGCCCCTTCGGCGCAGGTAGAACAAGAAATTTTATGCTTCGATAATATCGGTAGCACGGATAGTTTTGTCAGACTTGTTGACGCCTCGCCCGTCACTCATCATTTAATATTTTTTTTTAATCCTCGGGCGTGATGATCAGAAAAACGGATTCGCAGGTAACAGATTCCTTCCTCTCAAGCACGTTGCGTCGCCGATCTCTGTGCGAGGAAGCATAGTTTACAAATATATTGTGCATTCAACTGTGGAACGGCTATCCACACGATAAATTGTTCAAGTGGAAATATGAATTAAACGCCCAACCGTAATATACAAGAAAACCGTGTCAATTATTTTTAACTGGTGATATTGTTTGTCGTTGATCAAACAAAAAAAAAAGTGGGTTACTAGTGTTTTTATCTGAACCGAAAGCAATCTTTCTATATACCTACCAACCAAATTTCTATTTGTGTTTGCACCTTCAAGAAGTTTAATCCTTACCCTGAATTATTATGAAATTAATTTTTTGTGCGTGTCTGCTGATCGTCCAGCTGGTGATCAGAGGTGGGGCAATACCCAATGACGCGTATTTGAAGATGTTTGCCTCCCAAACATCAGTGGACCCATGCTATGACGAGGACAAGGCCAGCAAGTGCATCCCGGATTTTGTGAATGCCGCTTATGGCAATCCTGTGGTCGCATCCAGCACCTGCGGCCAAAATGGTCCCGATCGCTACTGTGACATTTCGCAGAACAACGAAGAACCTCAGTGTCATATTTGTGATGATTCGAATTCAAAACGACGTTTTCCCGCCTCCGCAATGACTGATCTAAATAATCCGAGTAATGTCACCTGCTGGCGATCGGAGACCGTTATGCCAGCGACAACCATTAATTCGCCGCCGGATAATGTTACGCTCACTATGTCGCTGCACAAGAAATACGAGCTGACCTATGTAAGCTTACAATTCTGTCCCAAGGCTCCAAAGCCCGACTCGATCGCCATCTATAAAAGTTCCGATTACGGCAAGACCTGGCAGCCCTTCCAGTTTTATAGCTCACAATGCCGTAGGGTTTATGGACGGCCAAATCGTGCAACTATCAATAAGTCAAATGAGCAGGAGGCCAGGTGCACTGACGCCCACCGTCACATGGGCGAAGGGATGTCCACCCAAGGCACTAGGATAGCCTTTAGCACCTTGGAGGGACGTCCCTCTTCCAGGGACTTTGACTCATCGACGGTTCTTCAAGACTGGGTAACTGCCACTGATATTCGGGTGATCTTCCATCGATTGCAGATGCCTGCGGAACTCTTCCAACAGCAGGGCCAGTCGAATCAGGAGAACAACGGAATGACGGCTCCTGCATCATCAAGAACCAAATATACAGACGATTCACTTGGATCGAATGCCATCGATCCTCCGGTAATTACCGTGTCAACTTCGATGGCCATCACATCAATGGTTGGTCAGCATTATGCCGTGTCGGACTTTTCCGTTGGTGGACGATGCAAATGCAATGGACACGCTTCCAAATGCATTACAGATCGTGACGGATTACTGACTTGCGATTGCAGGCACAATACAGCCGGCAGGGATTGCGAGCGCTGCAAGCCGTTCCATTTTGATAGGCCATGGGGCAGGGCAACCTCACGGGATGCCAATGAATGTAAAGGTAAGTTTTTTGTGCGACAAGTTTGCTTGTTTTTATTTTTCATTGATTTTTGTTCCGTTTTGTTGTTTATGTTTTTTTTTTTTTGTTTTTGTTTGATGAATGAGAAATCGGGTTCAATCGACCAATCGACCATAGCTGTCAGATTTGTGCGCTGCTGTTTGTACTTATAGCCATCAGGGTAGGAAGGAACATGAACAATTAATAAATTAATAACCATATGGAGTGTTGGATAAAGGGGGTGGAAATTCCTTTCGTCGTCAGTCGTCGCATTGTCGCCTTGTTGTGTGTACGACTTATACCTATTTCGAGTAAATCTGTTCCGGAACGGAGCTCACGCTTCTATAACCCTGAACGGATGGATTTACCCTTAATGAAGGGATGTTGTTTTCGGTTTCAGGGCTTTCCCGTTTTGTGATGCATCGCATATCGACATATCGAAGGCTGATATATTGTATAGTGTTCGACATATGAAGGCAATAAAATAACGCTGCCTCAATCACACCCAATCGGTCTGCGATTATACGCTGAATGCCTACTTAATGATTTTATTACGCTTCACTCGACTCAATTGCAATGAATTGGACTCTTGGTTTTGTCCTTGCCTTGCACATGTGTGATTGTGTAGTCATCGTCATTTCTTCCCTGCAGTAGCTGATGGGACCGGGACGTGAATATTTCCTGACGTTTTTTCCTCTTTTTTTTCGTTTTGTGTTTTTGTTTTGTTTTTTTTTTTTTTTTTTTTACAAACTCGTAGGGGAAAGACTGTTGTTATTCGGGAACATCTTTGAAAATGTTTTATTGTTTTGCAGTCCGGAAACTGAGGGATGTTCTTTTGCTTGTTGATCATTGGGTCGTGCGTTGTTATAATAATGGAGATTAATTTTATTATATTGAAGTTTATTTCTTAAGGGATATCATTATTGCTTGTAGGTATGATAAGGCCTGTGTTGTTATTTACTCACAATATTGTAGGTAAGCAACTAGATACAGAGCAAGTTACATTATCCGACATTCGACATCGAAAAGAAGTCAAACCTTACAATATTATTTATTTACATCTTAAAATATAATTTAAAAAAAAAAATCTAAAGACTTTTCAGAAAACTATATTTTCAACAAAAAAAAATTGTGTAATTTTTTTTTAAATTCCAAAATATAATTTTTAGAAAATGTTTATACTAAACTATAATATGGCTGCTTATTAGCTTTTGTTATAAAAAAATAATTGTAATCGGGTTAGTCGTTAAAGAGAAAGCCAGAAATAAAAAAAAGATAGTTCTATAGAAGATACCGCTTAAAGAAATCTTTGACAAAAAAATGAACATGAATGAGAGATTTTCTTTTAAGAAATAAGAAAATGTTTTTTGCAATGCTTTTTAAGTCCGAGAAATTGATTACACTTTAAACAAATGCAGAATAGTTTTAAAAGTACCAAAAGTTTAGTTAAAAATTGGTCTTTTTTCTGAAAATGAAATCTCTCTTTGCCAAAAACATCACAAAAACAGTGATTTTGGTATGTTTTAAATTCGATATCTCAAAAACATTGCATGATACTTACTAGATTCCAGTTAAGAGATTAAAAATCTTTTTCAAAAGTTTAATTTGGTTTCTATGATCACTCTTCACTGGCTGATATTACTGTCATTTACGCAAAAATCGATCTTAAAAATGCCTTTTTTGTTTTTTTTTTTTCAATTTTTGACAATTTGTCTTACAATAACTGTGTTGTTTTCTTTCTTAATCTTAAAAAAATTTCTTCAACTTTTTTGAGTGAAAATTAGTCTATTTTTTTCAAAAACACAAAAATAAATATTTTGCTGAAAAAAAGTTTATAAGTAGAAAATATATCAAAGTAGGTTTAAACAAAGTTTTATCAAAATCTGACTATTTTTAAAAAACATAAAAATTACAATAAAAAAAATTGTTTTTTGCCATTTTTCACAATATTTTTGTGGTTATGTAGAAAAATTATTTGAACAGACCCTAAGACCACGTGTACCTACCTACCCTTAATTTTGGTTCATACAAAAATAAAGTCTCCCTCTAGGAACCAACTTAAAACCGTTAACTACCATTCTTGAAAAAAGTCGCGTTAGTGTTTTAGATATGACCGACAGAATTGCCGCACACACTTATTTTGCATTTTCTATCATCATAATGTCACCTCTTATTGTTATCGAATTTATTTTTAAATATATACTAAACTTGCCCTATAGTACCTACCTATATCGCAATTAAAATTTAAAGTTAAGTTATTTGAGCTAAGAGCTTACCACAAAGTAGGCAATATTTCCACTCAACTCTTTTTTTTGACCGAAAATGGTTTTAATCGTTTGTCCATCCTTTGTTCAAAAATTATTCAACATTCTTTTTTTATAGGAAGTCTGAAAAAATGGAAAATTGTCTACCCCAAAATCATAGCTTATTTAAACGAAACAAACGGCATTCGTTTGGCTACCTTGAGTTCTTGATACACACCAAAAATAGTCGTTTTTCCACCCTCAATTAACGATAATTAAAAAAAATAAAATTTTGCTCTGAAAAGTTCCATCACTCTTATAGGAAGTTTTTCTCGGAGGGCAGACAAAAGACCATTTTTGGTGTTCAACGAGAACTCCTGATGCACAAACGGCGATTGTTGGACTCTGAAATAATAATGTTTGTGGAAATTTTGGAACATTGAAATTATCAGAGCTAATTTTATTTTTTTGAATTTCTCGATAATCGAGGGTGGACAACGACCATTTTTAGTGGGTGCCAAATACTCGAGGTGGACAAACGAATGCATTTGATAAAAGCAAGTTCATATCATTTCGATAAATGAAGATTTGGAGGTGTTAGACGATTTTGCAGTTATTCAGACTTCCTATAAGAAAAAGAATGTTGAATAATTTTAGAACTGAAGGTGAACAAACGAATAATTAAAAAAAAAACGTGGACAAGCTATTAAAACCATTTCCAGTCAAAAATATTGAATTTGAGGTTCTGGATTCACGAAGTTACTTCAAGGTCAAGGCGGAACACATCAAGTCAATTTTTTTTTTTAGGAAACTTATTGTTCTTAATTTTTGTCTCAGCAGTTTGTCTCGAAATGTGCATAATTTTGACAAAACCTGAAATAAATTCGAACATTTTGATGTTCTTTGCTATTTCCGTTGTAAAACCATATCCGTAGAAAGCAGAAAAGTAAAAATTTGAATTTGAATTTGAAAAAAAAGAACAAGAACAAGACGCAAGGTGGCGCTGTTACCTATTACGATATAATTCAGTTTTTTTTTTATTAAAAACAATTAATATGAGCTAAATAAAGTAATTTAATGAAATATGGTTGGTTACTGCAGAACTAACCATATTCATTAAATTACCTTTTTCCCTAAAACATTGCAACTTTGGGTGCGATTGTTTTGAAAATAGACAAGTTTTGACTGTACAAAGAATAACACCAACATTGTATGTACCTTTATTTGGTAATAAACTTTATTTGAGTCAAAATAATTCAGTCGATGTAAGCTTATTATAGAAAAATAACAAAATAAACTTTATGTGTACAACCATCATTTATAGTTGAACCTTTGATCCCCTTTATTTTATAAAATAAAAAGAGTTTTAACTTGAAGCAAATAGAAAGACAGAACAACTCTCTTAATTTCAACAACTTTATATGGCAAAAAAAAACTTTTAGGGGGTTAGATTTAAAATATTAGACTAAAACTCGAACATCTCTGCTCTTTCACAAAGCTAAATCCAAGTTTGGATTTACATTTCCTTTTTATTTTTTTTTTGTATTTTTTTGTCTCCCTTAAATGAAGTTTAAATCCACTGCATAAAATATATTGCATAGAACGAATATAAATGTTTTGAGTGCAAATCGGACTCTTTTTCGGATCAAACTTATTCAGTTTATTTTCTGTATATTTGGTTCATGGTAATAATCTAACAGGGGATTTTGTGAACTTTTTTCTTACTTTCGAAAGTTTTACTCCAATATAATGCAAAAATGTAAAGAAAAAAAACAAAACATAAAACATGATAAAAGACTTGATATACGAGTAATGTATCTCCACTTTGCTGTATATTTGAAACGAGGAAGACAATTGTTGAAGTTTGAATGTTGTTAATTTTTACTGCAAATGGAATTTACAGTTAAAGCAACTTAAACTTTTAACACAACTTTAGGGGCAGACAGTGATTCAATAACATTGAAAAACTTCCTATTCTCAAATACAAAAATTTTAAAAAGTAATGCAAGCTTGTTTCACAAAGTCAAATAAATCGGTTACCCCAGTATTGGATCTGTCTATTGTTTTTACTTCCGAAAAAGGTACTTTAGGGCAAGTTTAGGATATGTAAAAAATTGAACTCGAAATAACATTCATACGTGACATTAAGATCATAGAAATAGAAAATGCGAAAAAGTGTCGTGTTCCTAGCTGCCTAAACCGCTGAAGAACATTTCTTCAAACTTGATAGTTAAGAGATTTGAATGAGTCCCTAGGGAGGACTTTGATTTTTTTTTTACGAAAATTAAAGGTTTTCATTAAAATTTTTGTGTCGCTTCTTCAAATTAAAAACAAAAATCATTGGTTAACAACGGTAGGTATACCTCCCACAGTCCCATCATTTTCGATATTAAAAATTTCAATTGAAGTGTATTTATCTATCTCAGATGAATTGGAATAATCGCGTTTTTTAAACCCCCTAAGGCTGAAAAATAAACCTGTAAGACTTTCGAATATGAAATCAGGACGCGTATATCTTTAAAACTGCATACTCTGATTTTGGTTATACCTCCACTCCCAAAATTTGCTGTCGGCTCTTGGTCTAAAATCTTGTATCAGGACATAGCTTATGCTATGTGGAATAAGTTATCTAAATTTTAGCCAATGGTAACTTATATTATATTATTATACATTTCTGCCAGTTGTAATGAAATTTATGCAAATGCACTCAACGCCCATGTGTGACATTAAATTATCCAAAACAGACGTGTTTTTAAAATTATTTAGAACAGAAAATATATTTTTTAACAATTTGTTTCCTTTTCGCTGTCAAAATTCAAAATATTGTTGAAGTAATTTAAATTTCTTGATCATTTTTATGCCATTTAGAAATCTGTGAACTTTCAAAAGTACAATAAACAAAATAAAATGCTTTGAAGATTTATTGCCATAGATACCTAAATTATAAATTAGTCCAACCTTCCGAATTCTTCAAGAACCACACATCATATTTTTCATAAATCATTATTCTTACAAAATTGTGAATAAAATTTAATTAAATTATCAAAGCTTTCCCTAAAAAAATATTTTTTTATTGTATCTTCCACACAAGTGAATAACCCCTTGAGAAGTGGAAGCGTGTCAAACTGTCTTCGGATATATTTTTATTTTCGTCCATCCATAAATAGTCCAATTAAATGAAATACAAATCACCAGATTTAATGGAATTTTAAAATTCCACTAAGAGCCTGTTGTGACACTAACAATTGGACATATTCGACACTAAATACCAGCCCAATCCCATTCATTTAAAAAAATCCATTATGTGTGTCAGTCCTGCCAACATACCCATTTGTTTTTTTTTAATTCAAAGTCGTTAATTCTCGGCAAATATCAACAAAATTTATGTGAATGACTTAAATAGATAAGAGATAAATTTGCGATTAATCATTTAATTTAATTAGAAACCAAACAGAGAGAACAAAAGTTTTAAGAACTCAAAAATCATACAAAAACACAATCGACACTAATGCTTACAAGGAAAAAAAAAAACAATACACCACCTAGAAATGCATCTGGCTATGATGTCTGTGCGAAAAAGTCCATTTTTCCACAAATCGTAAATTTTAAAACGAACAAATAAATAAAAATAAATAAGAAAAATACAACATTTCAGCGTTCGTAAATAAACAAAGCGCCAGCAACTATACAATTCGAAATACAATGTACGATCGTGAATTTGTTTTCTTAAGCACGAACCAACCAGGCAAACGCCTCACGCTTACGCTAACGCATGGATGCTCCTGGTCTGGTCTCGAATGGGTCGGTCGGTCGAATTTATATTCTTGAGTCAGATGAATTATGAGAGCAGAGGCAAATTAAATTGCTTGTTCGGTGTTTTTGTTTTACTTGTGAAGCAGAAAATGTGCCACAGCCAGACCAATGATTTCAAGTTTGTAGGATCGTGCCAAAAAACTAATAAAACTAAAATTTTATAATTTTCAAATAGAATTAAGAATGTTTAATTAAAAAATATGAACAAGAACATGGAAGAAGTAGTTTAGATAATATTTTCGTGTACATTGGGAGTAATTGCGTATATAGACACTTGAATGAAAAAAAAATGTCGCTCCAAATTTAATTTTAATGAAAACACGAACTTTTATACTACACTTATGGTTGCCATTGCCATATTATATTAAAATTGTTGTATGAAGAGATGTTAATATGTTTTATAATTTGAATTTTTTTAGGGGGGCAAATTTAAAACACCATGTTTTCATTCAAAGGCTTGTAGACTTACGATACCTAAACAAATAAGGAAATGATATTTTGTTTAGATTGAAAATAAGATTTAAAATATTTAGAATAAAATGCACAACTGGGTCGTACGTACGTACTGTCATCTTATATTTAAAGCTGCTTTCAAGTTTTTTTTTTTCATATATCAATTTGTTACATAAAATTAATAATTTTAGAAATATGAACAAAAGCGTTAGTTAGCAATTGCTATAAATAAATTTATTTAACAAAGGCCGAGTAAAAATATAATTTTATTTGTGCAAAGTTTGCTTAAAATTACATTTAAAAAAATTTTAAAAGTTCAATGGGCAAAAATTTGTAAAATCGGAACTTTTAAACAGATTTTAATGAAATTCTGAACAAATTTTAAGATTAGTGTTCGATAATCGAATTTTTTTTTGAGGATCCAACTCTAAGGTCGAAATAATATTTGCAAATAATCAAACAAAAATCCCCTGGTTGCATATTATTTTAATTGATACCTACTCTAAAATATGTCACTTTTCGAGAGGAAAAAAGACAGACACTTATAGTAAGTAAACAGTAACAACAGTAACATTGAACTTATATTTTATACTGGGTTTATTTTTCTTATTTTCTACTCACAATACAATTATTAAATAACAGAAGTCAGCCCTTGTTATTGATAAATCTGACTGATTCATTGTCTAAAAGTAAATACATCAAAAGATAGGTGGTATAATGTAAGATTCCGATAAAAAAGTATTTTTTTTGAAATTTCACCGGGATGTTAGGGTAAAATAGGGTAAAAAACAAAAAAAACTTTTTGTACATCTCGACAAGTGTAAGGGCTAGAATTATGAAATAAATTTTATTGAATAGATATGTAAATTGAAATCTGTTTAAAAAAAAAATCTTAAAAGTCTTTTAAAGCTAAAAATTATTTTCCAAAGCAAAATATTTTTCTAGAACTTTGAAAATGATGCTAGTGTGGATAAGGTTGATGTTTTATTGCAAAACTATTTACTTTGTTTGATAATAAAAAAAAAAAACTAGGCGTCTAATACAGATTATATTCAAAATGCTCCATAACGGATTTTTTAGCTTTAAAAAACGCATACGTTCTTGAAAGCGTATGCTATTTGCATAATAGATTTAATAGATTTTAAAAATCAGGGATAAACGGGAAAAATATTTTGTCAAAATGACTTTTAGATTTATTTGTTGTCTATACATGAGTAAAAAAATTAAATTTTTAAACATTTTTTTAAATGAATAACAGTAAAGACAAGATTTTTCAGTCCAAGTTTTTTGATGGTTTTTAATGGTACATATTTTATTTTTATCTTTTTTTAATTTCACTTTTTTCCAACTTGAAATTTACGCTGCCAATAGATATTGGGTAAATGCATTTTTAATAAAAAGCTTACATTCCACAGTCTGTGAGCCGAGATAACAGTAAAAAGAGTTTTTCTTACGCAGTTATGGATATTAACCATTTACTTAAGCCTCATTAATGATTCAACTTTATTGATTATAATTAAATTACCTTTAATTTAATATAATTAAATTCAAAATATACTTTTCATATAAACAAAATAGCTTTTAACTTAAGTAAAACTAAATTGATTTCTAAAGCTTTAGTATCGATTGAAAGATTGAAATCTCAGTAAAAATATAAAAATAAAATCCTATGGAATTTTTTATTAAATTAATTTATTATTTTGATTTAAATTTATTATAATAACAGAGTGATCAGTCGTCATTTTGAAGTAGACAGATAGACAGATAAAAAATTCTTTATTTGTTCTTATTAAAATTTTACAATAATAATTACTTAAGGAGAACATTTCAAAAAAAAAAAAAAAAGCTGACAGTGCCTTTCGTGAAAGGTTATTCAGTTTTTACACAACTTATTTATTATATCGTACCGTTACGATAATATCTTTCTGATTCGTATGGTTAATTTATAGTCAAAAAAGATCAACTGACAATATAATTTGATCAGCGATACACATTAATTGATATATTGTTGATTTCTAAATAAGCTGGTCACTGTGGCGTACTTGTAACCTATTTTTTTCTATTACAAAATTCAAATGCTAATATAGTTTTTTCTATTCTTGATTAATTTAATGAGACATTTATTCTTTATTATCTTATAAGTGTTCTTATTTGTCACGCAACAACATAGTTGAGTCACATTTTAATATTCAGAGTAATTTGCATCGGTATCTTCAACTCCTGTCCTTATCTCGTCCCAACATTGTTAATCAGTACACCTATTCCCTTTTGTTTTGCAAATACAAAATACAAAAAAAATTTCCTTCTCTTTAAGTCCCTATCAGTCCCCCCTCCCCTCCCCAAAATTATTCATTGTTCACAAAAAAAAAATAATAATAAAGAATCCGATATTAATTACCCCTGTTGTTCCGCATTATTTAAAACAAAATGTATGTTAAAGCAGAAGTCATACGGATATGTGTACATATGGTCCATATTTACCGCCATTAACTCTACCCAACCTGTAGAATGGAAACAAAAAATTAATTGGGGGAAATAAATATTCTTTCTAAAATCAGAGATCTAATTTTTGTATGATCATTAGCTTCGGGCACTTGAGCTTCAAGTGTAGTCTGATAAAAATTCATAATACCACTCCTCCATCCAAGTTCTCCTCTTTTTGCAAAGATTTAGAAAAATAATATAAATTTTTAATTCCGTGTAATATTTATTGCTCACTTAAATATTTTTGTAGTCCTATGCCGTCTCTAAAATGTTACAATGGTATCCCCAAAAATGTTGCCAAATTATTTCAAATGTGTCGCTTTGGTTCTTATAAAAGCTTCAACTACCTACTTTACCTATCTACCCTAGACAAATTGCTCATTGAGCGAGTATCTGTTGAGTGTATATCCTCTCCTCTCAAAGAAGAAAACATAACACACTAACTAAACAAAAAAACAAGTAGGTTGTAGGGAAGGGGAGTAAATGTATATTTAGGGATAACGAGTATGACTAAAGCAGCCAGCGTATGTGGCAATGGCACTGGTTCAACATAATCGCAACACAAAAAGCAACCAGTCAAATGCTATACTCTACCCTTCTCTATTTGTCATGTAATTCAAGTCATTGTGACTGTAAGGGCAAAAGACCATTATCCCATTCATTCATAATAATCGTATCGTATCGTAGTCCGTACAGTATAGCGTAGAAGGTATAGGCATCAGAGCCAAAGGTATAAGGTAAAAAAGAGAATATATACACCGAGTAACCCACCCCTATTAACGTATATGTTTGATGATGGGAGAAACTGAAGTGTGCTATTTGTTGAGTTGAGAAGAGTTTGTTGTTTTGTCGACGGTCGACCGTATGTATATCGTCGTGGTCCTATCTCCTTGTAGTTGTTTTTTGTTTTATAGCAAAAAGGTGTCCTTTGTCGTCCTTTAATTGCTATTTACAGAGATTTCTGCTAATTCTCACCTCCTTTTACCTTCCCCCCTTCCCTATTTTCAACTGCGGCAATATGCCCCTTCCCCTCCTTTTCACTCTCCACATATGAAGGTACTCGTATCTACAAATAATTTGCATTGTATCTGCGGCACTTGACATTCGTTTATTTGGCTGCAACTGCAACAAACACGGCAACAGTTCGGCTCCTTGTGAGCGTGTGGCATTGTGCCTCTTTAGCCGGCATAAAGAGTCGGTGTAAAGCACCGAATAAGTGTTAACAGATACAACATACATCATTT
Source organism: Meliscaeva auricollis (assembly GCA_948107695.1). NCBI lineage: Eukaryota > Metazoa > Arthropoda > Insecta > Diptera > Syrphidae > Meliscaeva > Meliscaeva auricollis. Next base: position 26,848,021 of record OX403617.1, on the reverse strand, counting down.
GTGTTGATGGCACAATCATAATACAAAAGTAGTCGTCCGTCGTTGTTGCCAAAGCGCTAGAGCCATCTATTATAGTGGGCACAGGGTACTGGACAGGTGCGCTGAGCTGCGCCGCACGGGTATATCAGGTCGACCGCGACGATCAGTACATATACATCTTAGCCACCGGAGATATGTATATGCTAAGATACCTAACTCTCGACGTCTTCCATCTCTCTCTCCAGTCTAGATTCAGTTTCAGCAGTTGTTGTTGTTGTTGGCAGAAGCGGCTTCAACTTTGAGTGCAATAAAACACTATAGCGATGTGAGCGATGGTTTATGTTGCTTGTTTGGCACTTGGTGCTGGCCTGGAACTCGTCCTGGGTTTGTTTTGTTTTTCTGCAAATTGCATATTTACATTTCGTTTAGAGAGAAAAGCCGTACCTATAGTTGTATCCTTTTATTCACTGATGGCCTAATGCCCCCCTCCCCCCTACCATTCGCTTCCCATCACACACAAATGCAGCTAGGCTGGGTGCCGACAACAACAAGATGGAGAGCTAATCTCTGTACGGATTTTCAATGTTTACCAACATTTTGTACTTTTTTATCGGTGCTCTTCGCTCAAATATAACGTCAGGCGTCGGACTTAGCTCTTTAATTCCATTTGATGATGCGATTCGGTTGGCGTACGATTAAGTGATGTCGACAACAAAATATACGACGACACACGTTGGCTTGGCGGTGCACTTCTATTGATGAGCATCATAGAAGGCAATATTTTCTCAGAAGAACAACCATCAGCTGGAATTGATTTGTCGACAGTTGGCCGAATTTTTTGATCTGCACTGTGATTAGGTGTGAACGAATGAGCAATCAAGATTGTTGCATTTGGATGGATATTAATTCTTCCAGCCCAGACACTCAGGCAAGACATAGGCAAGTCAGACAAGACAAGCTATTAGCTTTGCCTTTAAATTGTTTATGATATGACTCCAAAGGCTAAAAACTGCCTGCTAGACATATTTATTTTCGAATTTGTGACGCACAAATAATATCGGTAAAAGGGGGGTGAAAGAGGGGGGCATATAAATAAATATCAACTTTTCTTTTAATTTTTTTGTTGGAAACACTCGATCTTTTGGCTTGTGCGGAGGATGCTGAGTGATTGGACTCATTATTTTCTGTTTGATTTGAATGTTCCTTTGGGATATTGAGGGCTACTCAAGATGCCTACTGGATACCGAAACACACATCACGCACTTATCCAAGAGTATTAGGTAAAATAAACCATCAAAATGAGGTGTGATCATTAAATTTAATTTCCTTCAAGAGATGAGTTACTACAACATGAATAGCTTGCAGGCACAAGGCGTGTTCTATATTATTCTCTTCTCGCACATCAATGAAAATTTGGAAAAGAAATGAACAAGTGAAAAGCTTTTTGAAGAACTTGATATAAAAGTGCATTCTTGTAAAAAATATAAAAGAAGTTTTTGTAACAGCTTTGAATTTTCCAACAGAAAAAATAAAATTATTATTATTGAGAAACTATCTCTCAGAATGGAAGATAGGTAGAATAGGAATGTACCTAAAAATGTTGTTTGTGTTAAAAAGGTATTTAGACAGAATTTTACGAAAGATCCTACAAAGTGTGGTGTGTGGTTGGTCTTTAATTAATGTTTTTATTGCTTACATTGGGGAGAATATATGTAGATTTGTGTGTCTAAAAATAGGGGAGGAAATACTTTCGTATATATATCAGAGGAATGCATTCGACACTAATGGATCACTTAGGCTGTTTACACTTAAAGTTGTAAACACAAGTTATTGGAAGAAATTAAAATAGATTTTTTTTTTTTTTTTTGTGTAAATTTTTGAAATGAAATTGGGATCATGTCAGTTATGTTATGGATTTTGTTTAAAGTAAACTATTTTTGAAATTTTATTACACAGGTTATTATGGTTTTAATGATTATTATCGTTTAGATAGGTATTCATTGTATGGTTCACAAGGTAGGAATTCTATAAAATTGTTTGTGTTGAAAATTCATGTGTGTCGTTGTAAGAGATAGAATTTTATTCCAAAATCTTTCATTGTTAGAACTTCCTTTACAGTAAATAATAAATTTTACATATTTGGAGTAAGGATTTACTCTAAGGCGATGTGTATAGTCATGAGTTATAGATAGCATCAAAAACAACCAGCGAACAAACGACATCACTTCATGCATCATAGCTTTTTAGTTTAATAAAAAAGGGAAATATAAATTGTGGCAACCAAAAGTCAAAAATGTGTAGAAAATCAATAAATAAAGTTAAGAGTATAACGCTGAGAATGTCGTAACCCTGTTCAAATGAAAATCACACTCAACAAATTGTTATTTACACAAAATACATAATAAAAATTTTGTTGGAGCTAAAGGCAAAAATATACATCAAATCTACCCTTAACTTTCTTATATCTAAAAAAATTTCTCAACAACAGATGCAAGTACACAGCAACACTACTTGAATGCAAAAACAAAACACAATTTTTTCAGTCAAAATGTTTCATATTTCACAGAGTTAAAAGCTAAAAACTTTGGATACACCTACATTGCACCTACCCCAAATCCTATAGTGACCCCAAGCAGGGGGGCAGCATGCCCCCCTAAACATACCTCACTGTTAATACGCTCATGGGTGAAATTTAAAAAAAGAATTCAAACGGCATTTTTGAATATCCAGAGACATTCTTCAGATTTCTGGTGGGTAATAATTCCACACAAAAAATGGTATAAAACATTCTCACTTTGAGTAAGAAATTATTCCACTTTGAAAACTAGAATAGATTCCCACACAAAAGGGAAGAATTTTCCATGTGGAGCAGATTCCCGTGGAGTAGTTTCCTTGCACCGCCTGTGGGGTCTTAGTCTATTATATTTTATTCAAATAATACCTTTCAAAAAAAACTACTGACTTCAAATTTAAGACATTTAATATATTCTAATGGCTGCCATTATCAGAAATAGACTAGATTGACACGGGTTCCATTGGAGACCACCAGCTTTCAATTACAATAAAAATCATCAAAATCGATCCACTAAGTCAAAAGTTCTGAGCTAACAAACATAAAAAAAAACATACAGTCGAATTGACAACTTCCGCCTTTTTGAAGTCGGTTAAAAAAGCAACGGACTATAATTTTTGTTTTATGCTGTTTGTTTTTATGCTTGGTTTAAATTTTTGGTTTCTGGTTATTTTTAGCTAGATTTAGTTCAAAGTTGTGTGACAATTATTTACCTCTCTAAGAAGAGGCCTAGAAGATACCACCATAATCTCACTTTCGAAAAAAATGGAAAATGATCGTTTTAAAAATTGGATTTTTATTAATTTTTTTTTTGTAATGTAAATTAATAATTTATATTTTATAACTATTATGTTATTTTTATTAATAATTATTTATTTATTTATTTAAAAAACAACTCTGAAAATCTTCCAAAAATCCATTGGAACATTTAAGAAAAATGCAAAATTTTTGGTCTTTCCACACAAAATTGACGTTTTTTTTTTTAAAGTACAAGAAGGTCTTATTCAAAATTTCTGAATTTCAAACATAACCTATGTTTAGCTAATCCTTAACTTTTGGCGTTTACAAATTCCAATTATCTTGATTCTGACAGAAGTTATCTTGTTTGCAAATTTCCAAAGCCAAAGCCAAGGACGCCGAAGACAACAGCGCGTCGCAGCACACGTACATAAAAATGTCTCGAAAACGTATTTACTATACATTTCATAGTGTTTCACGATTATATAGACTTATACTGAAAAATCGCTAATCGTCCCGTTTCTACGTGAACCTCGTAACTACATTTTTTTAAAAGATTTTGCTTAACATTAGACAATTCAATTTCTTATTATTAAACCAAATTATTCAATTTCGAGAAAAACTAAAATTTCTTAAAAAAACTTAACAAAATTTACTTTGTAGATACGTGGTTCACGCAGAAAAGGGACGTAATACCAATCGCTATATTTATCATTTACCCTTCGTGAACGGAAAAATAAAACAAAACGGCACGTGCGTAAATTATTGGTATACTAGTGGTATTATTCTGAATGCATTATTATGTCCCCACTCTTAAGGCCTAAACACTACCTATATTTATGTTGAAAGGCAATTAATTTTAAGAACTTGGTGCTTGGCGTAAGAATTAATTTAAATTCTTAAATGCTAGATTACGTTTTTAAACAGTAGAAAAATATCGTGTTTTTTGCAATTCTAAGTAAATTTTTATTACTTACATAATGTAATTCTGTTGATAAATGTTTTTGGTATATAACGATGGTGATCATATAATTCTTATAAAGTCCTCATACCATTCAAAAAATATTTCTACGTTCTATTTTGCACTTCATTTGGCACCCTCATATTCCATTCCCCGCCTTTATCAACATTTTTGTTCTTTTACCTAAATGAACCTTCAAGGGTACCTAACCCTTGTCAAATCAAGAGTATTTACAACAACATCACTACAAGATAACTCAACTAAACATGTGTTTGTTCACCTTAACAAGTGCGTCTTGCAAACATCCTCAAATTAATTAAACAAGTAGTAGGTATTTCAAAGTGATGGCAGAAGATGACGCACTCAGATAAAAAAAATAAACAAGGAATTTCTTCTTCCCTTTTTCTTTCCCTTGCCTTCCAATAATATATGTAGGTATAGCCGTTTGAAAAAGTGTTGCAAATAATGAAAATAGTTTCTGACAAATATTACTCACCCCCTTCTTTTATTCCGCAACAAACTTATATAGCTGCTTCAACTTACCCCCAATGAAAGAATGTTAACAAAAAATTGTTCGTTCAATGTTTGCTTTATGTTTCGATAAACACGAAAGACAAAAAGCAGCAGAGCCCGCCAAAGGTCAGAAAAAGTTATAGCTTTAATTGTAATGAAAAATTCCTTCGATAAATTATATTGTACGAGATAGGTATAGGTACTCCTTGTACTTTGGCTTTTTCATATTGCAGGCAATGAATGAAAGGTAAATAAGGAATACCTCTGTATAACGAAGAGTATAGTCATCTGAAGGTCTATGATATGCGCGAAATTGAGTTTAGGTTTGTTCTACCATTTTTTCCTTACCCGCCCCTCGGGTCTAAGGAGGGTTGATGGCAATCCCAATCGCATTCAAATGCAAAGGGGGATTAGCCCACTGAAGCGGTAAAATGACGAAAATATTTATTTGCCATCCCTTCTGCGATATGTTTGCTTTTTTTAGTATTTGGAATCTGGGGGATCAATTTCTATTTATTTTTATATTTTCATTTCTCTGTAGTTTAGCATAGAATCGTCTAACAGTCGAAACCTCATATCTGCAACCATCATTATTCGAAATTCTTTAAAAAGTCACTTTTGGTGGTGTGATTTACATTTTTCTTCAATAATTCTTCACTTTTAACGAGAAATCTTTCTTATAAATTCCAAAATTAGTTAAAAAGAACAAGGGTATGTACTTTTCATTAAGTAGGTAAGTATTCAAATTGGTATTAAATCATTTCTACGTTATTTAAGCACTCTCTGAAGCTCTTCAAAATAAGCTACTTTACCAAATTAGTACAATTCACTGAGTTTTCAAAATTATTTTTTATCAAATCGGTTATTTTTTAAAATATTGACTGACAAATACGAGACTTTGACTGTTCGGTGACGATATTATAAAAGTTTATTTCTACTTTTTTTGTCTCAATTGAATGTTTGCGTTGAGATTTTCTAAACGCCAATGACGCAAAGGAAAAGGATAATAAAAATAAAGAACACAGAGGAGCTGATGTGTATATAGTCAGTGTTGATGGTTTGGAGAAGGATTTAAATACAGGAAAGTCCAAAGTCCAATGTGTACTTGCTATTCGTTGAGTAAGTAATGAAAATAAAACAAAAACAAACCCTTTTTTTATATAAATTTATTCAGGATTGAAAGGACAGTCTACCTATAATAATAATAATAATAATTGTGGAAGTTGCCGAGTTCATAAACAAAACAAAAACAACAACAAAAACACACAATCCCTCCTGCTAAAGCCAAAACAGGGGCGTTGCAAGGAGTCAGACTTCTTGTTTACAGATTTTGTATTCATTTGTTATAACTTCCGGGCACAATTGAAGTTTTATTAACGTTTTCCTTTTTTTTTTTTTTTTGAAAGTACCTACCTATCCTGTTCTTGACAGGACTTATTGTTTTTTTTTTTTGTACTTGTTTTTGTAAAAGTTTTACCTGCCGTCAAATTAGCGCGGTGGCTGCATTTAATAAGTGTCCGAGAAATAGTTAAAAGGAACAGAAAGGACAAACTTAATGAAGGTTTCTTACCCTGAAGAGGTACTTAAGTGAAAAAGTGGACGACTACGAAAAGTAAGTAAAACAAATTTAAGGCGGACAAAGGGTATTTTTTTAAATTTTTTTTATATTTCACTTAGAAAAGTTAAAGTTTCACTGAACGTATAAGTTGTCGCAAAAGTTTTTGAATGAGGTATTATGATCCAGAAGGATCAATGACTTGCAACAAGTGCAACATTAAGAAACAAATTTTGTAAATGTTTTTGTTGAAAAGTTTGATTTTGTTTTTTGGGAGTGAATAAAAAAAATTAACTTTGTGAAATACGAAGGAAGACAGAAATGACCCATCCTATAAAATTGATAGCCAGGCAAAATGTTTTTGAAATCGATTTAAACTTTTTATTCTATTTATTTTGATTTTTAAAGTTTCAATGGATATGCAAAATGTGGTTAATTTTTGCGAAATAAATATTATATTTTATTATTTTGTGCTTGCTGCAGATACAAAGTCTGTAGGTATCTTATTTGTCTTATCTTATTTGTTAGCAGCATTTCTAAATAATAAGAGATACTAGTCATTCTTGATCACTTCTTTTCTGAGTTTCAGAAGTGAAATTATAATGATATCTACATTTTCCGTGTCTTAGATAGAAAATTAGAAATAAAACGTATTTTGATTGAAATGTTGAAGAGTACATAGTCAAAAAGAAATCGGATTAAGGTGAATTCAATTTAAAATGAACATGCAAAACCATAAGACCACACTGCATAAATTCCGAAAATAGCGATAACATTCTTTTGTAAAGTGAATTAGGGCATTTATGAATTTTAATATTGGGTATTTTTTTACAAGAACTTTTCGTTTTAAACTTTTCAGTTTTAAAAAATATGAAAAAATATAATATCGATTTTTAAATCACAAAAAAGTATGGATTTCGTTAGTTTCTTTAGAAAAAAAAAAAATAATGCAATTTTAACATCTAAAAACAACATTTTCAAAAAAAATCACTGAAAAAACGGTTCTATGACAGATGTTTTTGCTAAATATTTTAGAAAAGAAAAAATTGATTGAGTTTTAGTTACAGGACAGTTATCGTTATTTTTTATCGAAAAAAACTAATTTCATAAAAACTACTGGACAGTCTTAAAAAAAGTCATGCGCCAAGTTTAAATTAAATGGAACCATCCTGTTTTTTTTGTATTTATGCCTTTCTCATAATAAGGGGAGCTGCACGATTTGGTAACGTGCGTCGTCGCGTCCTCATTCTGGTTTGCCAAATTGTTTGTATACTTTGTTAAGCTTGGTTCGTATAGGTCTCAAAGTCTTCGTGGTGCAACACTTGTGAAAAAGTCAATGCACTAATTGTTGAAATATTATTTTATAAATGCGAAATTGCATAACCATACGTGATAAAATTAAAAGATTACCTTTAGAATTTTGTTCGATATTTTGCTTCGTTTAAAAGATATTGACCACAGAAAGACCATAAATACACAATCCATGCAAAATATCAACAAAAAAAAATGTATTTGAGGCGAGGGTTTTGTATGGTCAAGTAAACAAGATATCGAAAAATGTTCTTTAATCTCTTCATTTCGTATGGTTCTACATTTCTCAGTTAAAAAATTAGTTTTTCATCATTTTTAATATATTTGTTCTTCATAAATTTCAAGTTGAGTAGTAAATTTTTTATTTATTATTTTAATCATAATGCAGAATAATCATAATAACAAAAAATTAAACTTTTTAATTTTGATTCAAAAGTTTGATTGCTTTGCTTGTAACAAAAAAATGATTTGATGGATCAACAAATATTTTGTTGATCCTTCCATTTTTGCTAACAACACTCTGTTTTCTCAAGCAGTTACTCCACTACTGATTTAACATTTATGTATATAATTTTACCATCATCGGTAAAATCGATATTTTTCGAAATAATATCAATAATAACGATTGATTTTTTCTAGTATTTCGTTGAATACCAGCCTTAATCCAAACATCTGCACTGTTCCCAATAAAAAAGACCAAAATAAATGTTTTAATTTATTGAAAAATAAATCAAAGAAATTTCCACCAATTAAATTAAACTTGACACCGTGTCTGATGGTGTCTCCATCTCCAATTAGATTATTTTGATGAACCTGACCATGACTGGAAAATTGTGTTCATGTAGCCGTGCAAAGTGCAAACACTTCTCAAGACAATATCAATCCTCATTATTATAAACTCCCAGCCAAAGTGTGTTATTAAAATTATATTAAGGCCACCATTATTGTGCCAAAAAATAAAATTAAACAAAGATTTTCATTTACAAACAGTAGGTAGGTACCCCTAGGATTATTGCTCAAACCTAACTTTCTAACGTGCGTATTCTCGTCCATCATCATCATAATCACACCGCTCACTACAAAACAACTACAACAACAACAAGCAAAAGCAAATCCTTTGAAGAGGTAGTCAAGTCGGTAGCAAATACTTTTCACTTCGCAGCCGGATATCAATGTACCAATCTACCTGTGAAATATTTTCCGTAAACAAAGAGAATTTTTGAAATTATATTTTCCAAATGAACACGGGGAAAGTAGAGCGGACGGGCTGACGACGACGACCGACCTACCGAAGTTGAGGAGCATTGGGCGGAAGCGGCCGGCGCGGCGCGACGCAGTAGAAAATATTGTGTACCTTTACCTTTCTGTTTCTTGCCAAACAAAGCGTAAAGTACTGAAGTGCGCTGGCCGTGAAAGTCCCATGGAAATATTAAATTCTTATTATTGTGCCATCATTTCGCCCTCTTGTGTATACCCACCTACCTTACCTACACCATAAACTCGTAGCATCTCTGCTCTTCTGGAATAACATAGCTGTATCCGAGATTGACTCAGTCATTTCCATTTCAGCCGAAAAGGGACGAAGAGTTTCATAGAACAGACCGGGAAACAATCAGTGTGCACCTTTTTGCGGTGGTGAGCTATATAATTGGATTGGGGTTGGGGATGGAATGGGATGTTGAACTGCATTATCGTTATATTAATAAAATGTTGATTATTATTATTTCTTTCGAGTTTTCGACCCTCTGCTGGTGGGAAGACCAGACCGTTGCCAGTTTTCGCATGAAGAACTTTTCAAAATTTATTAAACAGAGAAATAAAAATGGAGAAAATTCAAATCAAAATCAGTTTGCTTCGGTGAACTTGACAAAAGAAGGCACGTGCTTGGTAAACAGTTTGTAAAAGAAATAAATATGTTTTTTTTTTTTTTGTAATCCAGATACTTATAAGGAAGATAGGAAAACCCTAATGGCAGAAGAAGGTATAAAGCAATAAACTATTGCTAGAATCCTGGACTGGGTATAAGGTAGTTCAAAGATATGTTTTTGTTATTCAATATGCTGGGATAGAATAAAGAGATCTGGAATGAAACCCTTAACTTCTTGAGAATTCAATCGATGAGATATAAATATTTTATGCTGATACTGAGGGCAAGGTTTTAGACTAGAATACATCGGTTGCGATACAATTAAACAGTATTACGCCCCAACAAATACCTCAGATCCTGAAGTAATTGAGCGACTCCTTTATAACCAGCTGAATGCCGCTAACACAAATACACTATGCGGAAACATCATTTTCCCTCTCATTTCGTTTGTTTTTGCAATGCTTACCGTCTTGTAATTGTTGGTACCATATTTGAGTACAAGAAGTGCAACACAAACACATATATGAAGATGGCCCGAGACCACCATCTGATGTAAGCTATCGTACGACTACGCACAGTTAAAATACCGCCTCCATGATTTTGGCCCTTATACGTACTAAAGATTAGCAATGTGGTTAGCGACATGCGGTGGCCACGGTTCTGAGTCTTAGAGCTGTTCAATTTTAATTATTGAATCTTGTTCCTTTTAGTTTTTTTTTTAAATTGCGTGACGTGATTTTTTTTTAAATGCTCATTTAGTTGCATAAAAAAGATTAATAAAAAGTCACCTTTTTTCCTACGCTAAGCTTCTCTCGTTATATGTGCTTAAATCACTCCATGTGCACAAACTACAAATAATATCTAAGATCATAATTATTGAATTTAACAATCTGCTATATCCTGATAGAAAATTAACAACTCTCTGGCATTATATTGACTATATACAACAGTTTCAAATAAATTTTTAAAGATAAATAATAATTATTTTACTGTCGAATATCGAATTCCATCATACCAGGTAAACATTCACTTTCATTATTTCTGAGAAGAAATTTGATGACCACCACACAACCAGCTATTGTACACATGGAAGTATAAGTGAATCTCCTCCTGACATAATCATCATTACTAAAAAAGATGAAATATTAAATTTTCGATATTAAAGCCACTAAACGCATCCAAAATGTACACATAATCCCGTCTGACAAAAACCACTTAAGAAAGAGCAGAAGAAAGAAAGGTATACCTTTTCCCAAGCCCAACATAAATTTGTATTCTTAATTAAGTTTTCCAAACTCAATATTACCAAAGATAAACAATCAGTAGCTGGAGCTGGAGTGAGGAGTGCTGTACCCTCCCAAGAATTAATTTGAAATTAACCGATGCATTCCTCTTTTTCGTGTTTGTGTTGAAAAAAAAAGAAGAAAAAATATTTCAAATACCTTTAAAACCAAGTAAAAGGGTAGAAAAAAACAAAAAAAAAAAATAAAAATAGAACTCCAGGAGCGCGTTGAACGAGACATCTCATTCACACTGATGCTACACTGGAGCCGATACAATATACGCCTTAAGTATAGTTGACGTTTCGGTAACCACATTGCCATTGCTCCTTTTATATCCCTCTCTGATGGAGTTTTGTTTATTTGTTCAACCAAACAATTCCGGTATTGGAATACCGCACTAAATCCTTTTCTCTTCATGATGCTGCTAGATGAAAATGACAAACGGCCGAGACGAAGAACAAGGAGAATAACCACCGGAAAACCATCATGAGTTCTTTCACACACACAGGAGATTGTTTACGTTAAGGCAGAACAGATAGAAGGTACCACACCGCATACAGACATCACCGGTGTTATATCTCTTGAACCATTTATTGAGAAAGTCATAGCCCCTTCCCTTCCATAAGATAAAAAAAAGACAATCAATCTATCGATTTATTGAAGGATAACCTAAACAATTCCCCCACGAAATATCCTTTGATAACAATCATCAACAAAAGCAACAACAAGATGCCGATGCCGAAGAATAAAATAATAATTATAGGGCAATTGAGGAAGACCCACGGGCCACGCAGCGCAACGCAACGCAACGATATATGTTGACGTTTAATTAGTGTGGTGTAAACGTCGCTGACGTTTGTCGACAGACAAAGAAGAGGGTGGAGTCTTGCTCTTGAAACAGCAAAACGTCAGAGCCGATCCTCAATAAATCTTTGATCATCGATCGTTTATCAGTTTAATGTTCTCATCGTCGTCGCGTCGTCGGTCGTCGCAGTCGGATCGATCTCGGCGTGGATATCTTCTATTTATCTCATTGGAATCTCTGTTATTTATATCTCTGGGCTTTATGAAGAGTAATTATTTTCGTTTAGCAAGATCAGACTCATGATTCTTGCAAAAGAGATTTGGCTGATGGTCTGCACAGAAAGACAGACAACACATTCGAATAGGTGATCTGCATGAGATCTTCATCTGCCATCAGTCAAGATTTTATTAAACGGTGATGCTTGATGGTGGTGAACCTATAATTAACTATAATATCTTGACATTTAATGCTGCTGAGACCGATGGTGTATATCAAATAAAGTAATGAGTTTAAATTCTGAGATCTTTTATTCGTTTGTGGCAGGCTAGCTAGATCATTAGTTTGAATCAATATAACTTACGCTTTTGTGATTTTGCACTTGATGCAGAACAGACAATGCAAGTAAACTATTAAACAGAATTCCATGGCCAGACAGGGAGTGTGTATAGTTTAAGTATAAAAGTGCGTCATAGTTTCTATTATTTATGATGAGTTGACAGTTGTTGTTTCAATTGAGAATCACAATGTTTGTTTTTAGTTTTTATATTATTAATTGACAAAATTAAATGAACTTTATTTACAAATATGGAGACAAAACAAATTTGTTTGTTCATTGAAAAACGTGTGTGGCATAAATATTTTCTAGGGTTAGAGTTCATCTTTGTCCGATGCGTCAAGCGTGCAATATAAAAATATGCCTTTTGAAATTTAGACTAACTAAAACCTGGACAAGCTGTTCTTGTTCTTGTGTTAATTTTAATTGTAATAACTAAGGACAGAACTTTTTTAACATCAACAGTAAGATGAAATATGTTTCATCTGACCTTATTTCCGACTTGGTATCCATATTACTTATCCTATCGAACTATTTATTAATTAAATTATTGCACAATTTTAATGAACAATTGATATATTATTGATTCTTATCATCACCGGCCCAAATTTTTGCGTAAGGAAACGTCATCCATTGAACCATTCAACAACGAGTGATAGCTATCCAATGCCATCACTCAGTCTTCACGATGGGATGGGCCAACGCAGTGGGACCCTAATAGATAGCTTGTTTCGTAAAATCTATTAAAATTGACTCTGTAACTTTACGCGTTTAGCTGACATGATATAAAAAGTACCTGCACGGCATCCATATAATTTAGTTTACAGTCTATTTTGTATTTAATGCCTAAAATGATGTTATAGTACAAATTTTCTTAGAGCTAGAAATTATGAAAGGATAGCTTGGTTTACCCTTGAAACAGCTCCAACTACATGCAGCCTAAGATCTTAAATTGTTTGCTCCTGTGTTCAAATCTGAAAGAAATATTTGTGTGTCTGTGTATGTAGTCTGTATGTTTAAAAATCTAAAAGTTTTAATTTTAAAAATTTATTACAATAATTTTTTTTTTAATTTCAGGTAAGCAGAAAACTCAATGCGCTGTTGATATTTTAAAGGTAGGATTGCCTTTTATAAACACAAAATCACACGATTTTTAATACCACAATTCAATCTGGATTCTGTTTTTCGAAATCTACGTACACCAAAAAAGTATTTTTGATGAAAAACAAAATTTTATTCATTATTTATTCTTTTATTCTTAACAGGTTTCTTTTTTTTTAATGAATGTCAATATGAAAACTGATTTGAGTGAATATACTTTGGTAGTAGACATTCGATAATGGCACGTATAACTACAGAAGTTATGTACAACAGAATTGATTTTGATGTGATTTCGATTGTAGAAATAAAAATTGTATTTAATCAATTTTGATAATTCTGGTAATACTAATTCTAATTCTGGTAATACTTTGGCCTCTTCTTTCGGGTCCTTGCTTTTACTCAATTAAAACATAGTGTTCTTCTTCTTAAATTTGACAAAATCTTATTTCATATGGCCCAAACAAACCCAGTAGAAAATGTAAGTGTGTTGTTAATGAAAAAATACTGGTTAAGAAAATGCTGGCAACTTCCCATTGAAACCCTTCGAAACTAAGTGCCCTTAGTAACTATACAGATTTCAAAATCAAAATCTTTGGTAAGGGCTTAGTATTTAATGCGAAGACGTTTGTTTTTGAGCTATTTGAGTTTTGAAAAGTTTTGAGGTTTTCTTGGTATAGGTATAGCCCGACTTATGGTAACTCGACAATGCAAAGTTAAGATAAGTTTGGGGAGCATGCTGCCCCCCTAGAACCCCCATGGTAACAGTTTTTTATTAAGTCATAAGGTGTAAAATAAAATTAGCCCGAAGTCGATGTAATTATTTGTTCTGAAGATATTTGAGACAAAAGCGAATTTACAATTTTTGTCAAATTGTGGTAATAAAAAAACTAATTATTACATCTTCTCGAAACTCTTTCTGTGTCCTTTGAGGTTATAAGTTGTAAAATAAAATCCATCCGAAGTTAATATCATGATTGGTTCTCGAGATATGATGAACGAAAAAAATTGTCACGAACGTACACAAACACACACCCATAGCAGACATCTTTCTAAATACCACGGATTCAGACTCTAGTGACCTCAAAACGTCGAAAAAACATCAAAATCTTCACTTCGACAAATCGAACCAATCGCAATAACTTCCAATAAAAAGTTAAAAATAAAGCCAAATTGGCCTTTTTTAATATATTTGAATCAAAATAAACTAAAGTTCTACACATTTGATGTTATTTCGTTTTTGAAAACGCAATAATGCATTTGGCAATTTGACCTATTTCATTGTGTCCTTTTTCAAAATAAAAAATAACCGTTTGAGATAACCTGCCTTTGAAAAAAGTAATCAAAAATCTGTAATTGCGCATTCTCAACCGTTAGTTTACCACCGATTTTATTTATCCCCTAAAATGCAATTCAAAAATGATGTTTTATTTAAATATGTGCTTAGCTTTTTAATTATCTAACATTGTAACTAAATATTGTCAAAATTCATTGTTAAAATTTACAAAAGATAAGCAATATGTTTGACTTCCTTAAACTTAATTTTATTTCCTAAGAGAGTCTTGAATATAAAAGTATTCCTCCATCACTAAATAAAAATTACAATAAACTTCTAAATGTTACTTTATCTCTTAATTAAGAAGCATTCAAAATAAAAAAAAATAAAAAAATAAAATAGAAAACCTAACGACAAATAATAAAGTGACAAAAAGTCTCGCTATTGTGTGTCACAAAAAGCAACACCAACCAAACATTTACTTTTTTTCTAATAAAAACTCTACCATATATCTTTTTGGCTATCTTTTGTGTCAGGAAATGTAAGCACGTAATAATAATTGTTATCTCTTCAAGTTAAAAAAAACTTGTTGGTCGTTTACAAAAAAAAAAAAAAAAAACCCTTCTAAAAACACAGAGTTGCATGTAAGTTTCAATTCAAAAACCTAAAAGCTACAACAATAAGACAAGAAGAATGTTTTGGTTAACAGAGGAAATCCGCAGGGGCCTTTACACAAGTTATAGCATTAAAGTAGGACACTAGGCCGTGTAGCAAATAAAACTCCACCCCATAAAAAGGTCAAACAAACAAGACCATGTTTATACCTCTACAAAATACAACCTACTAAAGGAGTTGGAGAATTCGGGTCTGTCCTGTCCTAACACACATTAAATATTTTCAAAGTACAACAACAAACAATCCTTATAACTTATTTAATATAAAATTTTCTTCAAAGTAGGTATATGTTCCTTCCTTAGGTGACTCGGGGGGGAATTTAGTCAGGAGACTCTAATCATCACTTCTTTTACAAAAGCTTATTATATTCAAGAGGAAGTGTAATCAAAACATAGCACGGAAACGAAACTACGATAGATTCCATGTTTTTTTTTTCAGCTACTGCCACACCACTTGAATTCTACCCTAATCCTCATGCAAAGTTAATTACGCCCATTAACAAAAAGGACGACCCAAGGATGAGTCCTGTGTGTGTGTGTGTTCCCTGTCCTGTACCATTTTGAGCTTAAACGTGTTGCTGATAAAACTTCTTCTTTGAACGCAGAGAAGACACAATTCCAGGGACTGGGATGCGGAGTTCACATTCCGTATTCCTTTTGTAAAGGATATCTCTTTTGATTCTTTGTTTACATTTTTGTTAAATAAAATAAAAAAAACTAACAAAAGGAGGCCCATTTCAGTTTGGAACAAGAAAATTTCGACCCTAGGTTACCTGCTCATCTGTTATTTTTCTGAATTATTTTTTTCTTTTGACTCATTCTTCTTTTTAATTAAGGCCATTTCGGTTATTGTCAAAAAATAAAAAAAAATACCTAAAATATCATCCCTTGCCTTTATATTCGTCCAAAAAATTTTATATCACACCCCATGGGAATCATTTTTATCTTGTTTCTTCTTAAGACACTTCGAATGTGCACCAACAATCAGCTGAATAATGACAACAATTCCTCTGACCAACACCATCATCGCACATTTCGCATCCACATCGGCAAATCACATCGGCAGGAAAGTCTCTTATCGCAGACAAAGATTATATTGCTGCTTAAAAATAATGTGATTGTCCTTTTATGTGTATCTTCAGAAACTAAACAAAGAAATTTCGTTTTTGTCTGCAAATAAAAAAAGTAAGAAAAAAAAAACAATTTTTTTTTTCGCAAGCAAGAAGTGAATAGCAAACTTTAATGGATTGTGATAGAAAGTAAACAAAAGGACATTCGAATTTTCTCACCACAAAAGGAGGCAATAAATAATCGCACTTATCTAAGCTAAGACGACTATGTTTTTACTAAAAGGACGACAGTCAGTAGTACCTATAGGTATATAGTTGACAATGGTTAATCAGGAGTTGGGGCGGGTTGAACGTCGTCGTTGAAGGTAAACAACCGCTTAGTGCAGCTTCACAATAAACGATGGCTCTTTGCAGTGATTTGGCGGTAATCGCTTCCTTGATGACTTCTATTTGAATAGTCGAGTGAATTTGTGTGTGTTTTTTTTTTTCTTTCTTTGTTCAAGTAATTAAAGCTTGATTTATTACCTCAATGCCCATCTCCATGCCCAATGGTACTTTCTATGGAGTTCTTTTGTTTTGAGGATTTAATTTAAAATTTATAGACAGAGATCTATGTAATGCTTTTGTTTTATCTTCAATTAAGATAAGGCGCAAACATAGGGTATTTCTATTCAAGCGGGTAGATTTTGAAACTTGTTTACGACAATCAGTTCAGCGGAAAATGCAAAGTAGGTGGAAAGGGTTTTATTTTGAGCAGATCTAACGGTAAGTAGTTATTTAATTATACGGCCAGAAGAGGACTAAGCAATAGCAATAAGATTCTGCATGAAACTAAGGGAGGATAAATAATTACACCAACAAAATAAAACAAAATGTGCAGTTGATTATTTGTTTAAGTTTTGTTTAGCAATTACAAAAGTTGTTTGCTAGCTGCCTTAAGTGACACTAAGTTAGTTTAACTCGTTTTATCTATTACAACAATGTCTCTAGGGATGGGATAACATTTTCATTGGATTTTTTTGTTGAACATTATTTTTTAAATGACTTGGACAGTAACTCTTTAAATTATTAGGTTGATGGCTTTGTGCAGGCCAAGTTTTAACTTTAAACTTGTGTCGCCAAGGTATCTCAAAATCCATAAAAGTAGCAGTGACATAACACAGTGGTAAACAAATTTTGTCAATATCGCAGAGTAGTAGGGCAGATTCTTGAAAAAGTAGGTACCTATATGTTTTTGGTGTTAATGTGAGATTGCTGAACTTTCCTTTCAAAAACGATGTTAAAAACAGTGAGTCCAATGTATCTTGTCTTTATGAATGATATCAGTGAGGTATTAACCATTTTTTAAAAGCAACTTGAGTTGTCTAATTTATCAAACAGGTCATGACAAGTATGTATATGCCGAAAACTAGGTAAGAATACCTAAACACAGTTTAGTCATACACTTACAGTGAGTGATATAATCTTTACGGTCACCATCAAAAAACACATATTTTCGAGTTTTAATAGATTTATCAAATAATTAGCGAATAAACAGGCGCGCAATACACAACTAGCGCAACATGATTTAAGGAAAATAAAATGTGTTTTCTTTTCTTCATCATCAAAAATCATAATTAATAAAGAAAAATAAATTGCTTTTCTATATTTAAACATTTTGTTGTAAATATTTTAGATTATAAATTGATTTTCAATTAACAGTCTGCACAGTAATAAAATATACATTTTTTTGACAAAATTTACACGTTCGCTATCATTTACTGACCAAAATAAATTAAATTAAATTAAAATAAATTTGAAATATAATTTTTCTTAAACCATATTAATAGTTTGTTAAAATCAGGATCCGAACTGTCTGCATCACAAAAAAAAATTATAATTGAAAAACAAAAAACATGAAAATATTGTTGAATGTCAGTAATTTAAAATCAATTTACAAAAAATTAAAATATAATCAAAAAGTGAATTATTTTATAAATAAAAAAAGTGTCAGATATTTTTTAGATCATAGTGTTCCCGAGTATTTGAGTAGTTTCGATCGTTATTGGGAGAATTTCATTCCCACTCCAAAAGATTTGACGGATTTCATATTTCAGCCCAAAAACTTCCCAAACGGTCCTAATCAAGTCTGCGCTGCGCATGTGTCAAAATTAAAAAAAAAATTGCTAGAAACTCATATCAATCATATCAAATTTAAAAAATGTTCTTCTGTTTTTCGTCGAAAATTCGTCTCCTTCTGGTTTGTTCTTAGTTTTGTGTGTCGTTTTATTGGTGTTTGTGCATTTTTAGTCGTGAAAGTGAGTTTTAATTCCATTTTTTTTGTTTTATTTGTCAAATAATTTGACCAGGTCGCGAAGAAATATTTTTTTGTCATAATTTTTGAGAACCTGCGCAATATACTACTAAAAACTTGATCACCTTCTTACACTGAGTGCCTGCTCTGATTATATACTTGCTATGTGTTATTCATAGCAACCTGAGTTGCTAAAAACTCCCTTTAATACTTTCCAACAACATTCTAGTTGAGATTAGAATTCGGTTGTCCGTTTTTATTTTGTTACGAAATGCTGTATTGCTCCTTATTTGCAAATAATCTGCCAAGAACTTACAAGAATTGTCCTAGTTTTGCCAAACCTTAAATTTGCAATTCTCAACTTATTGGCACACCCAGTTTATGGCTATAGAAAACAATAAAACAATAATGTTGTTTCGAATTTTGTTTTAATAATTTGAACCAATGTTTCTTTGGTTTGATTACCTATTCACGTTTCATGCTAAGCTCCTGGAGATAATCATCAGTCACTATTAGATCAAGGTTCATGCAACTTAATCAAATAATTTATTGTATAAAAAATAAGTTTGTATTTGGGTTGGTCCACATAATACTTCTACGCAACATTTTTTTTTAAAGAATGCTACAAAATCTTTGTTGACATTAAGATTTATTTTTTTGTTGTAAGACAATTCCGTGAGAATGTTTGTTTAAACGAGGTAATTACCTTTATTAATGATGCCCATTCAACAATGCTCATAAATTTATAAAACAAAAAAAGCAAAACAAACAAATAAACAAAATCAAATCTTGCTACACAGCAGTTGGTAGGTATATGAGATATCCTGGGTGCGGTTTACTGGTGCATGTTGCAAGCTGCAACTATGCACGCATATAATGTGCATAAAGCAAAAAGTTTTAGTTTTTATTTCTTTTTATTTTTATAATCCATCAAAAAAATAACTTTAATGGAGACATAAAAGTGCATTGCATTGCAATAACACTGGCCTTAATGTGCAATTTGTTGTGAGTTATGACATTTTGTGTGTTATACGAAAACTTTACGAGTTTGTTGGCATATGGATGTAATTATTATTCATAAACTTTAATTTGCATTGTTAAAATAGAAATAAAATTAAGAGAAAATACTATTAAGAAAGTTAATTTGTCAAGTACAGGTGTTGGTAAAATTTATTTTTTATATGACAACAGACTTGTTTCATGGGTTAGGTAGATCCTCCTAGACCGATTTGCAAGCAATTGGCTATAACAGTTTTTATTATCTGTACTATTTCGAAGGTAAATAGAAAACTTTTGAAAGAAATCACGTTAAATTTAGTATAGCTACATTTTAAATTCAACCTTTTTTAGTGTTACGTTTTATTATTTTTCGTACTCACAAGTATACGTACACTCCAAGTGCAAGTTCAAATTAGTAATAAATGCTGACACACAATTCGTGTTAAAATTCAATTAAATAAATGAATTCTAAATAAGGGACTGGAAAGTGAAACCATATTGAAATATAGAGCATCGTAGGTCGGCCTTCGAAGCGACCGACGTGCGTTCGGCGGCGTTTAATGCAGTGCACATTGAAATATTTAATATCCCCTTAAAGTTATTCGATATTTCAATTTTACATAATTAGCGCATTATGGACACGTGCGTGTCTAATTAAATCATTTTGTTCACATTATTCTGATTAGAATCTTGTATAGCAGCCCGACAAACAACTTCGAACGAGTTTCCGAACGGATAAACTAGAATCAACCTACGCTTTTTAATTATATCGGCATTAAATCATATAAATAATGAAGAAGATATGCCAATCTTCCGCTTGGAAATTCCAGTTTTGTGACATAAAACATAATGACAGTATTTTTTTCTTTACATCGAGATGGAATGCTGGTGCTATAATTAATAAGTTCTATGTAAGTCACGTCATCATTAGAGCATCCAACACGCATCATTCTTGGAGGAAAGTCTCAAGAATAACAATTTTAATTAGAATCAAGTATTAGGTCGGTATTATTGGATTCGCTGCAAAAAATTGATATTAGCCTTATGATTTTGTTATTAATAATAATATTATGAAAAGTTTTCGTACAAAATAAGTTCAATGGCATCTATTTCATTATTTTGATTATTTTAGAATTACAAACAAAATATTGTTTACATTCAGTAAGGATCGTGCATCAGTTTCAAAATTGCATTGTTTGTTTTTTAAAGTTTCTGAGTAACACAAAATTAGCGAATGAAAAATTAAATAGTTTTTATTTTTAATAAATGTTTGTTTGGGGCATAATTATGTTTTAAACCGTTGTTCCTTATGCTCGTTGTTTAGGGGGGGGGGGTAAAACTATTTTAACTAATTAAAATTTATTATTTAAAAAAAAAACGTCTAATTTTTTCCCATTTTTATTTTGACCCCTTATACCATTCTCAGTACGCTCGTAAAAAATTGAATGTGGCTTGAAATGAATCTAAAATATGTCACTTTTCCTTGGGAACAAAAGGGATTTTATTTTAAACATTACTTTCTCCAAAAAAGACAAGTTTATTTTGAACTACTAATTATTAAAAAACTCTAAACTTATTATATGAAAATAAATAACCGAAAAATAAAGTTTTTTGAATTTTTTTTTTTTAATTTTCAATGTAAAACTGTTAAATGATAAAAATAATAAAAAATCCAAAACTTATTTTTTAGAAAAATATGATTTTAAAAACAAATCATGGTCACTTTTTTGGTTATGGGGCCTATATCACTAAACACTTTTCACTTTTCACTTTGCATCTTTGCAAATAAATAATTTTCAAAGTAATAGTGCTAAGTGTTTCACAAAAAAGCTTCTATGTTTGGTAAAATAAAAAGTACATATACTTTGCAAACTAAAAAAACTTTTCACTTTGCAGAAAAGAACACTTCACTTTGCAAATTTGTGTTTGACGAAACGTATTTTTCAAAGAGGAAAACTTTTAAACTTTTCATTTCAATAAATATCCTCTTTGCAAGTTAGCTTTTGGTGAAACGAAATTTGCAAAGTAAAAGTGAAAAGTTGCAAAGTGAAAGGTGTAAATTGTTTGGTGAAATAGGGTTTACCTTTTTATGAAAACCATTTTTTTTTTTCCATAACCGCTATTGAACGGTTTATTTTTTATTTTATTTTACTTTTGGTAACAAAATTTTACTCACTGTTTTGAAAAATCTTTTGTAAACTTTATAATTAAGAAATAGTTTTCTTTTTTTAAAGCCTCTCTAATGATTTTCAATTTTTTTTGCCTAAAAACGCATCTATATAATAATATTTAACAAGCATTTTGAAATCGATCTTTTATTTTGTTTTTTTTTTTCTATAACAGAATTAACAAAACTTAAATTAGCAAGTTAAATTATGAGACCAAGTATATAAGTGCATTTAATTACACTGAACAACATGGTTTTTGTTGCCCAAACATTGATTACGGTTTCTAAAGGATTCGACGTGCTGAACTAGAATCCGTCAGAGTTATCAAATTAAGCTTTTAAGTAGTTTTAATATAATTTTTGTAAAATATAAACCAAAAAAAGTTATTATTTTTTATTTTTTTTTTACAATTTTTCGAAACAAGTTGGTTATTTTTTCGAAAATTTCTTATTTTTAGTGTTAATTAGTAGGTTATAGCATTTACATATTCAGGCATACCATTTTTCTATTTGTATTTTGAAGATTTTTTGAATAGTTATTTTTTCTTTTTGAAACAGATGTAACGAGTTTAATTTTTGTTGTTTTTGTTTTTTTAAGAAACCAAATGAAATACTTTGTTTGGAGGTCAAGTTCATTTTCTCAAACTTAAAATTTTCAAGATCTTAAATCAAATAAAAATCTACGAGCAAATACGTGCCATTTATTTATCCTACTCTCATTTCAGGACTAACAAAGTTCGCAGTTGAAGTTTAAAATCATAAATAAATTAACAATTTCTCATGAAAATTGTATTTGGTTGAATAGAGCTGGGTCTCTTGAAATTCAAATGAAAAAAAATCATACCTTTTAACTTAGAAAACTATTCAATTTAAAATAATTCAATTTTTTTTTTACTTAACAATAGCAATTGCGCTTATGCAAATATCTATGAGAATAACAAAATTTGTGATTCCCGTCTCCTAGAGGGCAAAGTACTAAAAACAAAAGTATAATCCAATTGTAAGTGCATCCTAAAGAGTGTATCCCCACAGTGGCTATATGATGTCTTTTAAGACTTTACTATAACATTGTTGTCCCTATTTACCAAACCGTGCATCTTTCATAAGTTCGGGGTCAAAGCAAATAAAAGAAGGTACCTACTATACTACCACACCGCACACCGGTAGGTACTATTTAAAAACATGTTCCGCCCGAGAGAGTTATAATTTATTTTCGATTTTCATTTATCTGAATATTTCAACAAACAAAAAAAGTTTTTCTCCACCATCTAAGTCTGTCTTAAGATAGCACAGAGACAGTCTCAAACAAAAGATCTTAAAATTATTTTTATCTGCGCAGCAGGTCGGAGCCAAACTTTAGGTACAAGTAGGTACTACCTACCTACATGCAAAGGCAATCCAAGTCGTAATCGTGGATAAAGTCCCCCTCATTGAATCTTCATAATCATCAACTAGTATATTCGAACTATGGCATTGTAGCTGCTATAATAGTTCCATAACTAGGATCATAGTTGTATCAACAACAACAAAAAAAAACAAAATTAATGTTGCAACTGAATGGTTTTACAGGCAATTCGGGTTTTGCAGAAACCTCGACCCTCTACATAGAGTAGCTGCATAAATAAAAAAAATAGTTGATATTCGCTCTTCATTTGCATATTTTTCATGGCAATGTTTATGTTACTACGTGCAATTTGAGTGCACACAGAGCCATTGAAATTGAATAAACGAACTCAATATGCTCCTGTTTTTTTTAATTTTTTTTTTTGTTTTGAAATAATGTATCTTTCTGCATGTAATGTCGTGCATTACATTTTTATCTATTTACATTTCCTTTTGTTTTACAAACTAACAAATGAATAGTGAATTTACCGAGATATATGGAGGTACTAAGGGTATGTTTATACCAGTACAAGTTAGAGTCTAGTCAGAGACAGACTTTGTGCGAACTTTTCTTAAAATTTTGATGGGACTGAAACAGGGACAGGAATTCAAAACCTAATATCTCCATATTTTTAGTATTATTTTAAGGAAAACAAAAAAATAAATTCCATTTGATATTATATAATTTTTCTAGTTACTAATTTCGCAAATTATGATCCATTATTTGGAAAACAAATTAAAGTCATTATTTTCGATAACTTTAATTTCAAATATCTCGACTAACCCATGAAGGATTTTGAAAATTTTACACTTATATAACAAGCTCAAATCTACCTAATTGGCTGGACCGATTGTGATGATTACTTCCTTGATTTGTTTGTCTTAAATCAGGGGTGGTTTAGGTAGAAAGAAATTTTCGAAAATCCTCAAGGAAAACCAGGAAAATTAAAAACAATTAAATTTGCTTTTTATATATGAATTTTGTATAAACAGTTTCGAATGTACGAATGTATTTCTGATTCTATTATTCTGCAGAAAATTTTAAAAATTGGAGCAGGTATTGGATTTTGAAATATCGTGCAAAGTACCAAACTTAAAGCATATTATACTGCGGAACAAATGGTAATTCGCGAAAACTGACATGAAGTGCGAGTAAAACCTTGAAAAAAGGAGAAATAGTGGTGAACAATCGTGGAATATGGCAGAAAATAGTATAGTATGTTGTAAAAAAATACTTTGTTACAAACGTAAAAAGCGTAAAATACCATAGAAAAAAGGCAAGCAAAGCGTAGAAAGTCGCGGAATAAATCGTAAAGTCAGGAAAAAATATGCGCGGCATACCGTAGGAAAAAGCGTGAAATACTGGTAAAATATCTTGGAAAACTAGCATGAGAAGGTTATAAAAAAATGGGGTTTAGAACCACGGTAAAAAGTGTGAAAAGCCGCATTAAAATACGTGTACATTAAATTAGCGGGAAATACTGGTGATCGTGAAACCGCGCACATAAAGTCATAAAAAAGCATTTGGTACCACAGTAAAAAGCACAAAATAACACTGAAAAAAAGAAAAAAAAAGTGTGAAAAGTCACCGAACTAGAAATATGAAGGAAAATTGAATAGGAAGCTATAAAAAAAGCATAAGTATCGCAAAAGAAATCTTGAAATACCGTGGAAAAAAAGTCACTTAGAAAAGAGTAACTACTAAAATTGAATAGTATGTGAAATACCACGGTAAAAAGAGCGAAATACTGATGAAAAATCGCGGAATACCATGGAATATAGCACGAAAAACCGTATTGTGAATGCCACGCAGAAAATAGAAGAAAACCACGGAAAAATACTTGGAAAGTTGTGGAAGATATGCGATAGATTGTGGACTACCGCGGTAAATGCGTGGAAAAAATCGCGGAATACTGTTGAAAGATTTTTGAAACACCGCGCTTTTTCATGACTTTCAAGGCTTTCTCGATAAATTCCTCGCATCTATTTGTGACCTCTCACGTCTTTTCTAAGGTATTCTAAACTTTCCCGCTACCTTTTACGTTTTTTCTCAGCTTTACACACTTACAGAATAAAAATAGGGGCAGGGTCAAGACAACGTCAGCCGGGGTAGCTAGTATTGAAATGAAAAGCTCAAATTTGGTGAGAATTTTTTAATTAATACCTAGAATAATATTCCATCTGTTCAATTAAAATCCAAAAAATTTGTTTTATAAAAAAGCAGTCTAATGATGTGCATGCAATGTACACTCTGTGCCAGAAATAGGCAATGTCCTTTAAGAAATTGTTCCACACTCTAATTTTAAATGTTAACAGTGGTCGCCAAATTGGTTTGTCTTCGTTGTTAGACTTAAATTGACTCGAACGGAAATCAGATTTTTCTTACAATTTCTTTTTGATTTCTTTTAATGTTTTAATATTTTCCACTTTTCAAACCACAAGACTAACACAGTGTCATGTATTTTATTTATTTGATTTCAATGCATTTTGAATGCATTTCATACAATTGCTCATAGCATTTCGGTACCTACCTTACCTACCTTCATTTGATATTTCGAATATATTCGAACAAAGAGAAAAGCCGTTGGCTGTGCGAAACAAATTTGACCACCTGTCCACGGCTCCTTTAAACGTTGCTCAAATGTTAAACATGCCATGAAATTGAGAATACATTTTACCAAACAATGGCCACAGCAAACCATTCTTGTTTTTTTTATTTAATCTACCTGCCTTAGACCAGTGCATCAGCAGCAGCATCAGTTAGCAGTCCTTGTGCGTCAGGTCGGGCCTTTATAAAATTTGTCCACCTTTTGCGATTGTATCTTTTAAACAAGTGAATTTATTCTTAAAGATACATTTCTTTAAATGTTGTATGGATATGTATTTATGTTGGTATATATTGTGAATGTATATGAATGTGCAATGCGTATATTCAATTCATAACTGAAATTATAGATTGCACTAAGGATTCAAATTTAAAGTCATCCGAGAGCACACCATTGTCCAGTCGCTGCGCTGCAATCAGCAATTTATTCTCTCTTTTGCGACAATGAGCGTACGATGAGAGATGTTCCATCTAGCTACTGGACCAAGGGGCAAATAAATATTTGCCTTGGCGGCATTTGTCAACATCTTATAAGTATCAAGGAGGTTGCCATAGCATATACTTATGATTAATTGAAATTTTGAGCGTGGCAATCCGCGTAATGAATTGCTGGTGCCCGGGCCCTCGTGTTGCACAAAACCATCGGATCGTTATGAATGTGTATTTATGACACAACCAAAACGCAACGACTGGGGACGCACCGGACGGCTGGCTTTGTGAAATTAAGGGAATTCCATTTGTGTATACACATAATCGCTGCAAGTAATGGATCTCCTATGAGAATACTTAAAAAAAAAAACAAAGATTTTGCAAATCACCAGTAGTTCATGGGAGGACGAATTATTCATAGAATTTTGTACACATCTAAGTGACTGCAATATAATCCCCTTAATCCAGGACAATGAATAAGTGGCTGATGTGGAATAACGAAAAAATGATGACGAATTAATGTTTGTTAGTATTTTTCAAAAAGTAAAATAAGTTGATAAGACACTCTCAGAAATCAGAATTTTTCAAAGTTTTTGGCAGCTTAATAAGCAGGTAATTTTATAGCAATTGCGTAATATCTGGAACAAAATATGTATACTTTTTGCATTAATTATTTAATCCTTATCTGTCAAGCCACGAACTGTCAAATTCCATTGAGGAACGACTAAGATATCGATGGATCCAAAAAACAACAAGAAATCTATTGTCTTCAGTTTCTTAACTGCAAAAACGCTTATAAAATTTCTTTCAAGCAGTTATCTTTTATCACTGCATTAAAGTATACTCTCCAATTTTCTTCAAACTGAGTTAGCCAACTCGGTCTGCTTGAATTTCAACGCAGTTTGTAAATTTTTTTCAATTTGATGCATCACTATTTCCTGAAGTTTCGAAATGAGAAACTCTCCACTATGCAATCAGCTACAACAAATGACAACACATAGTGTCAAAAAATTATCAACGAATAGCCGAAACTACCGTAGTATAATGATGAGTGTGTATCTATACCGGAAACAGGTGACACGAATGAAGATCCAACTTAAAAAGGAATGAAGTGAAAGAAGACCCTGCGGAGAAGAAAAAGAGCGTACGCAGACTTCCAAGAAAGACCTCTCGGAGCAAAGCGTATGAAATTATGTTAGAACGACGGAAATTCAGTCCCTGCGTGTGAAGAAGGCGAGTTGAAAAGAAGAAATAACTGCTAACTTTATGAGCTGGATATACAAACATTGTCCAAAACGGATGACAATGCTCCAGTCACAGAGATCTTCAAATCAAGAACACAAAGAAGACCGAGTCTTCGGTTCAAGAACCCAGGCATAGCGGATGCCAAAGGCTTGATCGGAATTATTGAAGGCCTAGGAATCGTGAGGTATGTAAAACCACCTACCGACCGTGGTTAAGGTGGAATTCAAAATCGCTGTATGACAGTATTTTTTATCGTCTCCCAATTGATGATTGATCCAATTTGAATTCTGAATTACATAAAATCAATGCTGAAAAATTGCCTTATGCCACTCAAACAAAAAAAAACAACAAATAAGAATATTTTAAAACAATAACCCAGAAACACTACACAACAAAAACTAACCTCTTGAAATCAATCAATAGCCATATTCCAAAACCCAACCATATACAAACGGATCAAAGCAATTGCATAAAAGCTTTTGTTTGCAGGCCTGTTGAAAGACTTTAAATCAATAGGCTCTACAAATTGCTTATCTTTCTATCCAAATGAATGTTTATTGTTTCCTGAAATAACATTTTATGACACCGAAGACAGATGACGACGACTACCAATGACGCGACGTAAACAAAAGTGAATTTGTATTTTTTTCTAAAATGCATTTCGAAACACCAATGGAACGCTTTTTCTATATGGCATACCTAATTGAAGCAAAGCAAATGTCATACATTGCCCTCGAATCTTTTATAATGAAGCGATTTCAAGTGATGACTTCCAGATCGTTTGTTTCGTATATATGATGACTCTGACTCCTAGTTATCCGCGATTGCATCAACATTCAACATCAATGACAGACATCAGAGCATCAAAGCTATCTCACATACACTGCTGCAGCTCTGCTTGCACTCTAATGCCAAAGGCATTTCAATTGAAAACTTTATAGGGGGGGCAGTCGATAGTCGATACTCCCCAATCAACATGTGGCCATATCGCTGTAGCAGCAGCGGGAAACCAATCAATCATTGAAGAGGATACTTGATTCCACGCCAAGATGAGATAACAATTTGTCATCGTTGCTGGAAGCGCCACAGTTTGACAAATGCCAAATGATAGACCCATAGACCGGCCGGCGCAGCCAGTGTTCACAGTGCATTGCACATAGACTGGTTGTAGAAAGTTGATCCCTTTCGATTTTGCCTTTTCGTCTGGCACTCTGGATGACAGATTGAGTTTTTCCAAACAAAATCACACAATGTGTGGTACCTACAACTGCGGTGTGCCCGCAGAGAGTTACCTGTGCTGTAAGGTTTGTCGTTCGTTTGGAGCGGAGGCCATTTTGACGTGAATATGATGACATTCCTCTCTGATGATGGTAGTTATAACTGAGGCAGCAAATATACCGAAGCTAATCTCGACACAAATCGTTGTGGCCTCTTGCACTTGACGTTTTTATTGAACATTCAATAATTTGAATCCAATAATTCTAACCTATAAGTTAAGGGAACAAGGAAAATTATTCTATACTCATGCCAAGTCTTCTTATGTGACGTGCGGACAATCCATCATAAGCTGTTGGCAGCATTTAAGGTCTAAATATTCACAAAGAGCTGCAAGCAAGCAAGCAATCACAATAAATCTTATTTCGGTTCTGTAAGGAAAGATGACGAAGGCATTGGCCGGGACCGGGACCGGGTTTGGCAATGATGTGGAAGTGGTGTGCGATGGAAATCCAATGCAGACCTAGACGTAAGGCATACGTATAAAAACGTATACGATATTCCTGCAGAATTAATTTCCCTTGAGAATAAACATTTCTCAGTCTTCGTTTGAGGGTGGGTTGTTTCTTGTATTTCCACAGTTGGGTAATTAATTTGCTATAAGTGATCGATAGACTTCAATTTATTTGGCTAATCCTCTTGTTTGCATTTGAATAAATTTGACGAAATTCTTCTTGTGGAAGTCCGTAAATACCGGAAGTATGGAAATATATTTCAGACGAGCATTGAATTATACAAAATGGATTTTTACTATAATAGATGCATGGGGCTGAGGTGAAACAATAAAAGAAATATGAAAAAACATAATAGGTAATAGATTATAGGTATGTTTTGAAATAGGTAGATACTTTTCTTTGTGGCTTCGTCCCTCCCTATAACAGGCACAGGTCCAGTAGGTTAAATATGTATATTGATAAAACGCACATAGTATTAATAAAACGCACATAGCTAAAAAATACCTTATAAACCTATTCACCAAGCAAAAATATTAAAAGCCTATAAGCGCTGATAAAAGTTCTAAGTTGTCACTACCCAGTCATTCTTAAGTTAAGGTCGATATATTTTGAAATCAAAAGACACGGTAGTGCCGAGCCAAGTTCTCTAGAAATGGCCTGAGTTTTTTGCCTGTAAATAAAGGTGTAGTGTACTCTTCTTTACAGGAACAAACTAGGACCATTTTAAACTCTCCTCTAACTTCTGTAGAATTGAGTCACAAACTTGAAAATTGTAACATTGGTTGAGATATTCAAAACACCTAGCTTTTATAAGATACAAAGTTTCATAAATTGCAAAACCGTAACTGACTAAAACTTTCCGACAATGGTAAACTTTGCGATGCATATATATATTTGATAATAAAATTAAATTTCAAAATCTTCATTCAGGGGTCGTGGTATCCATCCTAATTCACTAAATTGGTATAAAATCATTCTTGAAATTTTGCACAATTGTTAGGAAATATCAACAAAAAATATTGAAAATTTGAAGTTGTTTTTTGGCCAAAATTGACATGATGGTATTCTAAATCATATTAGAATCTTATAATTTCATATTAGAACAAATTTTTCTTAAATTTAACACTCATAGTGCCTGTCATCTTTCACAACTATCGATTCGATGAGCATTTAAGATTGTATACAGTGGAAGTATTTAAAGAACCATACGCGTCAAAAATTCTATATCTTCAAAATAGAGGGAGTTGAATCTGCCTGGTTTCCAATAATAGAGCTTTTAGTTTAATTATTATGTATTTGAAATATTGTTGGTTTTTTTACTTGCGAAATAGGTACAATTGGACAAGTTGGGAATTAATTGAACTCGAGATAACAATCAAACATGACATTATACAGAAAATCAAAAAAGTGGGTCCGACAATTCTGTATCGAGTTACAGCCACCGTAAAACCGTGAAAAAGAGTGGAATACTGGTGAAATTCTGTGGAATAACGGTGAAACAATGATAAGGGAAGTCATTAAAAAGGGTTTATATCATACCGCGGAAAAATGCGTGGTAAGTCAAGAAAAAAAGTGTGAAAAGCAGCGTTAAAATACGCGTACAACCGTGAAAAATATAGTTAAATCCAGAAGATCGTGAAACCGCAGAAAAAAGGACATGAAGTCATAAGAAAGCATTTGTTACCAAAGTAAAAGCATAAAATAGCACTGAAAAAAGGCAAGAAAAGTGTGGAAAGTCGCCGAACAAAGCATAAAAAGACATGAAAAATATGCGCGGAATATCTCGAAAAAAAGATCAGAAATATTGAAAAAGATGTTATGAAAAAACAATAAGTATCGCGAAAGAAATTTTCAAATGCCGTGGAAAAAAAATAACTATAGAAAGTCGTGGCATTAAGGCTAATAATATGTGAAGTACCGTTACCGTTACAGAATAACGTGGAATTCAGCACAAAAAACCGTGAAAAACTGCGTAAAATACAGCGGAGAAAATAGAAGAAAACCACGGAGAAAAGCTTGGAAAGCTTTCTTTCACGTCAGAGAAACTATTTGTAAATATTTTGCTCTGCATTTGTCTACACTTTCTGATTTGTGTCATCTGTCAAAAGATTAAAAGCAATCAATCTGTTATTAAGAAACCATGTGAGTTCTAATATTTGCACATTTGCACATTTGCAATATAAATACATCAATTCTACATTTATGAAACTCTGACATACATCATTTATGAAAGTTTTACATTGGTCAGACCTTCGCAACTATGCATATTGCATGTACGAGAGCACCTAAGTTAACACTTGATTTTAATCAGGTAAACTCGACAGATATCACCGCATAATCTTGAAAAACTAATCGAGAACAGAGTTCTAGCAATTAGAGACGGGGAATGGAGTTCGCTTAATATCTGTATATTATAACCATCAAGCTAAAGCCTCAATTTATCAAAAAGAAGATGAAAGAATCAAATGAAATGATCTTTATATCTTCACGTGAACATTAAGCTACCGGACGCAAAAAACTGTGTTCCAACATAAAAAAAAAATTAAATAATGAGCGACTTCTGCAGAAGATTTTATGAGCTGGTAATGCATGAGGACGCTTCTCACAACCATAAATCACTGACCTGCGCTATTTCGTCTAAGAATAAACTCCTCAGAAGAGGAAGAAACTTCTTCATTTAAATTACTTACAGGAACTCTCGGATATTCTACGCAAAAGCCTATTGAAAAGTATCAAATGGTTTGAAAATTTTTAAGCTCTATCGACCAGACGACAGTCAGAAGACATGCAAAAAACAATGAACATTATACGTATTTCTTGTAGGAGTTGCGTTAAACGCAGAATGGGACTGCCATTTCTTGAGATTTTTAGAAACCACTTGAGAAAACGGATAGGCCCTTCTTCAATAAGGGACTATCTAACCAGACGTTGCACGGGCAACATGCTTCTACAGGCCTGTTGGAGGGAAGCTACCGTCACCATCAGCTGAAGAAATGAAAGACCTAATGAACGAACTTTTTTATGGATTTAAAATCCGGTTACATTTCAAATATTGCACCAAATTAGTTCTTCGGCTGACTCTCCAAAAATTTTAAATTTAAAAATATTACAAATTTAATATTTCAGTTTATTCAAAATTTCAGCCTATAAATACGACATTGAGAGTCAAACTAATCATGTAACGTGTTTTTGCTAAGGTCTAACTATGCTTCCAATTTGTTTTCCTTTTGCGGAAACACGCTGCCTTTCAATCACACTCCTCCGACCATGACATCGGAAATCCATTGAATACACTTTCTACAGTAAAGAACATGACAAATGTCATCCTTGTAATGGGCAATAGAAATAGGACTTTTTCGTATATATGTACGTAAAGAGACATCACATTCTGTTGCTTTCACACAATTTGTGTTAAAACGCCAAGGAAAATCTGTGGGAAACTCCATTTTAACACAAAACCAACACACAATGAATAATGATGGAATACACTACAGAGCATCAGTATGTCTGTGTATGGTGATGATGATGATGATGAGCCAGTTGTCATCATCGTGTCTGAGAATCCTTGACGATGACGACCTTCTATAAGGATGTTTGTCAGGATAATTAGAAGCATTTTGATGAGATTCGAAATGGATTTTCCTTCACATTTGCTTCTAGGGGTTTTTCCTTTTAGTTTTGTTTTGCTAAAAATAGAGCAGACACAAATCCTCTAGTATAGGCATAAATTTCCATTCATAAATTTTATGCTATTCTTCTCTAACTCTACAGATGAAAATCTTATTTCATGCACTGTCAAGCTTCTTTATAAAAGGTAGGTACATCTGCGAGGAAGTTCCAATTGCCGGTCTTCATCAATGACAAACAGCAACACGCAAAGGACGAGATCAGACAAAAGGCATTGCAGTACAATAATACGTATACACCTGATGTATTAAGGTACACATAAACCAACCTCTACCACAACTATTAAATACCGAATTAACCTACCGCAGGATTTCTTCTTCACACTTTGCTGAATAATGTGAATAATATGCATGCAACGAATTTAGCCTTAAGGCATTCGGTTTTTTTTTTTCTCTGAGTCGAAACACCGAATCCAAATCCGTGTGCAATAATAATTTAATTAAAATGTTTATCTTGTTGATATGAACATGCCAAATGCTTTATTTATTCATTTTTGTGTTTTTTTTTTCATTTGTGGCGAACGATCCGATGATGGGAGGGGAAGGTGGACGGGTGGGACTGTATGAGTGAAATGTTGTGAAAATCACCACAAGGCATCATAAAGTAATGATAATTACTATTAATAGCATGGCAGCATTAATTTAAAAACCATGTCGACGAGAAACAGAACTCCAAATGGTATGCACGTCGAATTATTCATACAAATGTGCATGCGTCAGTGATGCCACTTTATTACAATTTTTGCATTTTTTTTTGTTTTTAATATAATCTGCTTTACTACCTACTATTTTAATACTCAAACATGCTTTAAATAGGTAAAAGTATTCCCTCTTAGATCTTTAGATTGGATCTACAAAAATAGTACAGAAAAGATTGTCGAAAAACGACGGTTTTGTTAAACAAAATGAATAATTTTATTTCATACTAGCTGTGTTAGATATCAAAGAAAAAGTGTGGTGTTTAAAAGTTCTTTCACCAGTAGGTATGTCGCGCTAATATACTATATTTCGCACTGTTTACCGCGCTAATCCGTGGTATTTTGCATATTTTCCGTGACTTTTGACGCATTTTTCCGCGATTTTCCACGATTTTCTACAAATTTACATTTACATTTATGAACAGAAGAAACCTTAATTCTGTAACCATTGAATTTTAAAACTTCAAAAGTGACAGCACTGGTGCATGTTGATACATTTTAGGTGTAAATGCTGGAGATTTTGTTTTTGATAAACGTGACTTGCACTCGATTGCTTATACTGTATGTTATGTATAATGTTTGGGTGCATATATGGCAAAGAGAACATGGATAACCGATAAAATACCTGATAGTGGTGTTGTTTTTTTTTTTTTTGTTTTCTGACGCCAATGTCAGTACCTTTTGACAGAATGAAATTAGTGCATAATGGCCTTGAGGCAAAATTCTGTTATTATAATGAATTTGTTTATACATTAAGAAGTTATTCAAAATTCCTTCCATTAGCGAATGTATTAGTGTAAGTAAAAATTTATATGCGATGCACCATGTGATTTTGCAGGACCTATAGGTATGCAAAATTTTATTAAAACAAAAAAATTAATGTTTTCCTGTAATTACTTGAAAATAAACTTTGATTTTGACAAACTACCATAATTCTACCAACACAATTAAAAAACTGACATAATTACTTACGAATAATTTTCAAAATTCACTATATTTTTGAATTATGCTTTATGCATAAGTACCTAAATACTTGAAAAATGTGTACCAAGTTTTAGGGAAACGAAGATTAAATTGAGTTGTTCCAAATTATGTTGAAAAATCAACGTCACTAGAATACGAGTAGATAAGACAGTTCACAAAAACAAGACCATTTTAGCCACACACTTTATACGCGTACACCCCTATTTTTTGGACTTTTATTTTGAGTTTTTCTTAGTCATAAGCAATTACCAGATCTAACTTTTTGATCCTCATTAAAAATTGACAATTTTGAAGTTATAGTGTTGGCAACTAACTTTAATGGCAACGACTCAAAAAAGCGAAATAATACAAAATAACAATGTTTAATAAAACTGAGCATAATTTTTTCTGTGACTCCCAATTCGAATCTGAAGTCAGAAAAAACCTATGACGTCACGTTTTTGAGATAAGGTGGTATTTTGGTGTAAAATTATCACGAGAATCGTTGTCACTGATACTTATAAAAAGCACCACTGACCATTTTAAAGCTGACAAAGGGTCTCGTTAAAGTTAAATTGAGCATGTACATCATTGTCTCCTCATCCATTAACAGACCCATTTTGTTCGCCAATTCTTGCATCATTCAAAAATTTCCAGTTACAGCTCCCTTGGTTCTCTCCATCACGTCAATTTCATAAACAAATCGTTAATATTTTATCAATTTTTAGTCTGGGGATTGTTTATATGTGAGTGCAATACCTTCTCTAGAACAATATTGAAGAAATTACATAAAAGTACAACACTCTGCTCCATGGTCTGAGAAGTACTTAGTTCTAGCAACTAACGCCTTAAACCTTAATGAGCAAAGCAAATGTAATCAATAACCAAGCTGATTTTTAACAGCCCTTAAACTTTCCTGCCTTGGCAACTAACATAAAATTTCTTCCAACTTGACAAAACCCATTTGGTAAGTTAATTCTTCCCACCACAAACATAATTATTATAACCTATTAAAGATTGATTATTATCAATCAAACCACAGAATATTGCATTGAACCGATTCAAATTTCTCTTATCAGTGGCCGGATTATAAGACGAGGAGATGCCCTTTCACAAATTTGATAATGTTGCTGTGGTTGAAATCTGTTAATGGGTCATTTGTGTTCTCAAGCAGTTGACTTAAAGTAACTTCTAACAAATATTGAACTTTCGTTAAAGAATACAGAATATTGATATTGGTTGTAATTCGCCAATTGGCAGTATTCGGGGGCCCCTTTTTTTATCTTGCTAAATTCGGCACTGTATTTCATCATCATCAACGGACATCTTCAACTACCTTAAAATCCACTTTGGCGTTTTCAGTGCTGCTGTTCAACTATGTAAGTGAGAGTGAGTGTGGGTATGCCAAACAACTTAAAAGCCCATTAATTTCAAAAACAATTTTTATGTGAAATAGATTTCTTCATCGCCATCGCCGTGTCGGCTGTGTCACTCCGGTTCTTTCACATGGCTACATAACATACCTATACTAGTAGCTACATATAATGTCTCTCTCTCAAGTACCTACTTATGGTCAGGAAATAAGTCATTCGTTCGAGATTCCAAATCATTAATTCTCACTTTCATGCATTTCGATGATTAATTGCAACCGTATTGAATTTAGATTTCAACCATTAATTTGAAGCGGTTCAGTGAATGTTCCGAAAAGCTCCTTCACTCTAATAATAACAAAAACGCCAACACTGTGCCAGAGCACAGCATTCGGATGATAACCCTTACTTCTATAACTACTTGATTGTGTGTGTTTATGGATTGCATTTTCCAAATAGCTTCCCGACCGGTCGGTATAATATCTCGATTTCGATTGATCCCCACACTTTGGCTTGGGCTTTGCTTTGGTTGCTGCAACTAAACCAGATTTGTCCGATTGTCACAATGTCTCAAATCGTCAATTTATTACCGCGACCATGTTGTGTTTTTTTTTCCTTAAATGTCTTGTTACCATTCGGAGCTTGGATGAGGAGACTATATTTTGACCTGGTAGGAGCTATTAATTGGTAACCAAAACTGACAAACAAACCAACAAAAAAAAAAAAAAAAATCTTAACTGCTTACTGTTGATGTTTCGATGTCGATATAGTTACCCTTATCACATTACACGTATTTTCCCATGTCACCTATCGAAAAACATTGCCCAGCTAATGAGCCTGTGGGTTCCATGGGATTAAGGCTTTCCTTTTGTATACGATGAAGTTTTTTTTGTTCTGTTGTTTTTATTAAGTTGCTATTCGGTGACATGTTAACCTTTATTGTTTCAACTTCTAGTGATGTCTTGTAACAATTAAGAAACACGCTCATAGGTTACGGAGTTTCCCCCCCGCTCAAGCTGTGTTCTATGGAATGTCCCAAGTCATAATTTCAGGCTAATGGAAGATTATTAGATATTTTTCTTGACTAACCAACTTTTACTTTTGTGTATAATCCGTTTACATGAAGTTAATTTGGCGGGTCTTGTAACTCAGACTTGAGCTATTAAACATTTGATGCTTTCTTCATTTTACAACGGAAAAAGATGTTGAGTAAGTTTTTTTTTATTTTTATTTAAACACTTTTCGGGCAAAAAAGTGCTTTAACCTCGGCATCCGGAGGGCCTAATGTTAACGAGTGACTTTTTTATCGTACGAATTACTCAAGTCTAACGCAAAAAAAGTTATTAAACAAACATAAACTAAACTTTGATGTACAATAGACATTCATAACGCAAGTTTTATGTACCCCCCAAAGAGTTTTATGACCTCGTGATATTCTATTTCGTAATATTCTTTTCTGTGGTCTATATGAGTTCATAGTTTTAATGGTCGAATTTTTGTGTATTTTATATATATTTTTCTGCAGATTGCAAGACCCTTTTATGGATTTTGAAATTCACACACGACCATACAACGTCTGAACTCATAAAAATAAAAAAAAAAAAAAAACAAATCTGAACTCACTTTTTATTGGGATATTATTCAAAATATTATGTAGATGGCATTAGTGTAGGCTTTTGAGAAGCATGAAATTGCACTTTAATTTTTGAAAAAAAATTAATGTTAGCCATTCAAATTATAACGATGTGTCTATAAGTTCATCTGAAAAAAGTCTGTCTGCATTATGGGTAAGGTTCCCAGTGCCGCAGGTGTTGCTTAATGAATACTTAATGTATGCATTTTTTTTCTTTAACGAGTTTTATCGAATAAGAAATTCGGTCAGAAAGTGTGGTAGCAAAGCGATCTTTTGGCCATTTGACACTTTATATTGAAGACTTTTAGTATAGTCATTTGAAATTTTATTAAAGTTTATTGTATTTCTTTT
Source organism: Meliscaeva auricollis (assembly GCA_948107695.1). Taxonomy (NCBI): domain Eukaryota; kingdom Metazoa; phylum Arthropoda; class Insecta; order Diptera; family Syrphidae; genus Meliscaeva; species Meliscaeva auricollis. Next base: position 26,810,214 of record OX403617.1, on the reverse strand, counting down.
TGATGTTAATCCATGATGAATTTATGTAAAAGAAAAAAAAACAAAAACCAATTGTTGTTGATTGGATACTTGATTAATAGACAATCTTAATTATTTGTTTAGCTTTATTATGTGTGACTAATATTTATTTGGAGTCATTTTTAATTTTTCATTTTTTTAAATTATCTTTTTTAAAGGAATCGTTTTTAATATTTTGATAATTATCGACATTATGCTTGTGTATTTAGAAATAAATAATTGTAAATACCTATCAATTATTAGAGATTAAATCCAAGGGTGTAAAGATTAATAAATGAATGCTTCTATTTTCAAAGGCTTTCTGTTTTTCAAAAAAAAGAACTAAGTGTTTAATTCAAATCTCATATTTAAAAATATCATTGTCTGCTCATTTTTAATGTTTTACTTCGATTATTCCTCATTTTGGCGTATACTAAATCCGAATGTCAGGTTGACCAAAAAAATTTCTGTACTGAAAAATTTGTTTGTATAAAGTTTAAATTATGTAAGTGTTACAGAAAACTAAATTTCGAGCCCGAAATTGTCTACGTAGTCATAATAGTTTCCAAAATATGCCACTTGAAACCTTATCAATTGACAGCTAAAAATTAAAATTTTGTTCATTGTGGGCCTCACTTAGGATACTTTAACTGTGCCAAGTATTAAATTTCCATCAATTTTATAGATAAATTTTTTTTCAAAATCATAAAAAAAAAATTAATTTGACACCCGCAATAAGACCTGAACTTTGAGTAACAGAACAGGAGTTCCAATGTTTCGTCGGACTTCATCTTGTGGTGGTTCTTCAACTTCAGTCAGCTATGTTTATCAATTAAAAGAAATTCTTCTTCTTCTTCTTCCTTTTAGTTTTTGTAAAAACAAGTTTATTTCCTTATTTGGTCCGCATTATCATGACCCCATTTCGAAATTCTGTGGCGTCAGCCTATTCATATTATTCCACACTTCTAGCAATTCAGCTAGCCCTTTGACATTTCTTTATCATAAAGTTATCATATCTAAGTGCTATATTGCTTAATATAATAATCCTACTGAAGAATCTTTAAGTTAACAACTGCACCCACTATTTAAAATTCAAAACACTTTCAAATACAAAAATACACCTTCAATCTTGTTTAATGTATTCAATTACTACTGAAAACCACTAAAATCAGTAACGAACTCCATCTAACTGAAAAGTTGAAAGTACCTACTAAACTTAATTATTATTACCTCAAATGGATACGAAGTATCTTGAATAAATAATGAAATGATTATCTGAACTATACCAACTAAATGGTACACCCTATTTCCTAAAAGTGGTCTACGAGTTTAACAGTAGTTGAATTGAATTGTTTAATTTTTGGGCGTAAAAGTTTTGTTTACTCAAGAAATCTGTAGCGTCTTATCGCATTCATCTTTATTTTTATTGTAACCTACAGTTTGTCATAAGTACGCGAGTATGTTGACATTGCTTCTGAGTTCAATAATTTCCATTCTAAAATAGACCTTGAATCGCAACGAGTAGTCTAACTTTTAATAACAAAAATATATCCACACACAGCAGACCTTGAAGCACTTTAAACAAACGTCCAATGTTTACCTTAAAAAAGATCAAAAGATTTCGTTCAATTAAACTTTTTTTAATTAAACCGCAAAACTGTTTGCTAATTTTTTTTTTGTCTGTTCTTTTATCCAAAACAAAAATAATCTTTGGATAAAAAATACTTACTTGAATAGAAATATATAGATAGAAGCTATATTACTGTCTAACTGCGCTTTAATTTGACGGTTACACAATCAATAAAATACAAAAAAAAAAGCCAGTGAAATGAAATAATTAATTCAATTCCCTCTTCATAGAATGCAGACACTCGCTTAATAAATTTTAAAATCTCTCATTTTATTATGGGTCTTTTTAATTATCCCAATGAATACTTTAGCAAGTCCAATTTCAAGTGACGCTGCTGACGGGGGCTCTGAGATTTAGATTCAAATAACTTAATTACTGTTTAGAAATTCATGAATATTTAAATAGCGCGCATAATCAGTAACACAATCTTAAGGCCGAGAGCGAGCTGTCATAGACAGAAAATTAAAAACAAAACAAAAAAAAAACAAAAACACTTTACACCAAAACATAAAACAACAAGTCGTAAAATCAACGACCAAAATGACATTTATAAATCATTTCGAACTTTTTTGTTTGTTTGACGACGACGACGGATGCGATGCTTTGTTGTACAATTTGCAGGTCTTTGTCTGTGACTGTGAATTTCCGATTGAAATAAACAACAAAACTATCAAAATTCGGTCTTTGATAAAATTTAATGAGTGTATAAATTCATTTGAGTGTTTGAAAAAAGGTAGCACTGTTGCAGGTATAGCGGATGGATAAATATTTTTTTTTATTGTCAAAAAAAAAACAAACATTTAGTTTGGATGCATTTAAAGTGACCTGATTTGGGTTATTATAACGGAATCATGTGGTAAGTTGATTTTTTATATCTTTGTATAAGTTAGTTAGTGTTTTAATAGTTTATGTTCTTTAGCCACCGTAAACAAAGAGTTTAGAAGCTTAACGTGTAATTTAAAGCTGAAACACCCCACGTTGGGCGCCAATCTATCACTTATGTATTCAAAACTATTGTGAATAATTAAGGCTGGCAGATAAACAAATCAGTCGAGTCAATAAACGTTGAAACCAAGAAGAAATAAAAGCCAAATATTTGTGAATGGTTTTTGTGATGCTACTGAGTTTATTAATCGAAAGAAAAATTCTAACAAGAAATTCTCCTACACTCTCCATCGTCATGTATAACTCGAAGATTCTTTCTCTTAAAGCAGTCCAACACGTTTTCAGCCCAACAGCTCAACTTGAAAATATGGTTCTTTTGATAAATGCTTTCAAAGCCAAAAGCAATAACGATTAGTGAAGGTAATTCCTCGTTTGATATCTGAACTCATGTCTTTGTGCGATGAAATAGCAGATACCTAGTAAAAAAAAGTCACTAACAGTTATAACCATCTCTCATCTAGTACATATTTGGATTTTGTATCAATGGTTGAATTTTCTCACTTAAAACTACACTGATAGGGTCCAAATTGGTCGTTGGCCTGTAACCTACAGGCGGACACACAAAAAAAAAAGATACAATTTGCAATTTCATTCAACGTATCCCGCTTAATGAAATGCTTTTGAAATGACGGTTGTTTTTATTTCTTAGAAATAAATTAATCTTACGAAAAGCTAGAAAAATGTTGGTCCGCTGTGCTAGAAGTCTTAGTTAATCTTTGGTTCCAATTTCAAAGAAGCTTCTTTAAAATACCACCGCAGTATCAACAGGCTACAAGTTGAAGATTACAGTTTAGACTAGAAATCGAACACTTACACCCCATCTGTAACGCACTACACCTGATGCACCATTACTTACCGCAATCAGTGATTAAAAAGTTCGTTTAAGAACACTAATTTATACAATCAACAAGTTGTAAAAACCAAAGGTGTTAAAACGCAAGCAAATTAGTCAGGACATCACGACTATTTTCAACCCTTAAAAGTTATTCGTTTGCATAAAACATGTATAATGCCTTGTTAAAACGGAATATATAAGCATTATTTAAACGCTGAGTAGGTTGCCAGCTAGGTACCTTAACTCACTCAAAAACTCCTTTCACTCCACATCACGTTATTAAAATTCTGTATTCAAAACTTTAGTTGAAGTTCTCTATGCAAATAAGTTTAACACGTGCAAACCGCTGACGGCTGTTAGCGGTTCATCTGTCAGATAATATTATCCAAGACTCACCACAAAGTTTTATGCGAGTTTTTACGACGTTTTTTTTTTTTTTTTTTTTAATGACGTTTGGGGCAGTTTTGAAAGTGGCGAAACGGAACCACAATCAAGAAGTAGGTACTCGTATACTGAAGATGCATGAAAATGATGAAGATTAAGAACAATTTTAAGTACCTGATGTGTTTTATTTTGTTTTTGTGTGAAGAATTTCGCAAATATGTGAAATTTGAATGATGTTACCACAATCATGTTGTAAATCAGTTTATTAGTTGAATTTACGGGCAGAGGCAGTCATTTAATTTTACGTGTGTACGTCACCTGCAAACGCCACACGCACAAGAGTGTCGCAGCGTGATGCATTTGACATGGAATTAGCATAACAGCATCAGCAGGTGGGGCCAGCCCCAGCAATGCTCAATGCTTGCTATTCATGCTCAGTTGAGTAAAACGAGCGATGTTTGCAAATAAACTTTGGAGGCTAATAAAGTGGCTCTAATGGTGATTAGATATACGCGCGCGACACTCTGTTGGTGGTGTGATGAAGAACGAGTGCAGGTGACATGACAACGTGAGGAAAACTGTCGTCTGGTGACTTCTGTATATCTACACTATCTTTACACGCAGCCAAAGTCAAGTATTAAAGTTACATATAGATAGTTTTGCATATTTATCTTCTAATAATAATGCACATATCCATGCAGCTACCAAGTTGCAATTGCAACTCGCACAACACAAGTTGCAAGCTACATGAGAGAGTGCGTTCCTAATTAAATACTTGTTGTCGTTAGAAGGTTAACGAAAGATTTAAGACGCAATTTTATACGATTTGAGTGTTTGTTTATTTATTTTTTGTATAAACATGCAAAGGAATTTCTTGTATAACGATGTCTAGTGTTAAGCAAACAAACGGGAAATAAAAAAATTAATTCCAAGTTAGGATAAATCATTAGAGGTGGAACAAAGTAGTCTTTGTTAATTTTTGCAGGTTTATAGGGGCTTACCAGCGAGACAAACATATAAAATTACATTTGACAAATTGGCTATGGATTTTGGACAAACTACAATCAATATTCTTCCTCAATTGTTGAAGATTTCCCTGCCGGGACGCCCGGAAGTGACGTGCGGTCATAATACTACTTTTCTCAAGAACTTGCAGAAATCTGAAGACAGAATAAGCCCCCACCAACGGAAACTATTTGTTAAATAGGAAAACTGGTGCTAAAAAAATATTCAGCTAGTTGCAGGGTGCAACTTGCACCGTTGCAGGGTAGAAATATTTATTTGGATGTTTAAAAAAGGCTATTGAGCATGGATCGCCTGAATTAAAAAGCACAAAGCTGGAATAGCATTTTATCAAGCATAATGAAGAAACGACCTTGATACCTATAATTCGAATGAAGATTAGAAAAGTTTCTAGAACTTGCAGAATGGTTGTTCGAAATGCCAACATCAAGATTGTAATTACTTGGCGTTTTCAAACGCAGGAATTGGAATAGAGAACATCTATGGTTAGCAGTTTGAATGCACACAAATTCTTCCGGGAACGTACTCAGGCTGATTAATTTTGCGGCACTATAATCATATCAAAGAACTTGCTTCCCCTACTCCTAATCATAATCACAAGGTGACTTGGTGGTCTCAAGGTTAACAAATCTTCAAGCAAATTGACCATATTGTCCGGATTTTGTATCCCATGGCATCTTCATAACGAAGATTGGAGATTGCAAGAAAATTTGAAGCGCATTAGACCGCCTTTACTTTTGCTTATTGTGCGTGGCTCTCTTAATCTCTCGTAGAACAAACCTTCAGTATCAAGGGCTAAAGACGAGTGAAAATTGGCCAACAGGCCATCAAAAGTGGATCCACTTAGGTGATGGATTACTGCTTGGGACCAAAAAGCATGCGAGAAAGAAGGAAGCCAATAAGACAATGCTGCCACACTAGGACCAGAAACGCTGAGTGGACAGACCATGTAAGCTCTCTACGTTCAAATCACGAGAGAAAAATACCAAGACTTATGCGATGGAAGGAGAGGGAGCACGAAAAACAAGTGGTGGAGTCTATTGAAGGTTTCTTTATCAGGGGTAGTTTTTGATAGCTTTAAAAAAGTTTGAAACAATCTTTCCACAGATATCAGCCGTAAACAGAAGCCTGTCTTGATGAATAAAGTAGAAGATACGCAGTCAGTGTAAAAAAACAATATGTTCTGTTATTGAGTAAAGGGAGGCCCAACATCATCAACGTGGAGAAAATATCACGGTAACCAGATATAATTTCGGAACTTTTCAATAATATTTTTTTTAGTAATTTCAAATTTCTACCTGTAAGACAGAAGGTCTTTTAAGTGCAGTCTGCATCTTTATAGTAACAAAAAATTGAAAGATAGGTAAAAATTAGTTAAAAAAGAAATAAAGAATTAGTTAATTGATTAAAGTAGTTATTACCTAATGAAATTTTACGGGTGGTGTCTAGTTACAGCTAGGGAATAAAGAAAAAACTGCTGCACAGAGTGTCCGCGACATTCTGGTAGCACGCAAAAGTGAAGACCGCAATCAGCCAACCAAGTGTCTGCAATCGAGAAGCTATATGAGGTCCGGTCAGACTCAAGTATCGAAAGGCCTGTTGGTTGGGGCCGAGATCCAACCTGTTCTGTAAGCTCAATCTTAAGTAAGTTGAACAGTGAAGAGCGTTCTTCCTGTATACCGATTAGAAAACCTCCCAAAATAAAAAAAAAACGATCAAACACTTTACGTCAAACAAAATTTCAGGAAGAACCTATTGTCACTTAGAAGCCTGAAAATGTCATTATGATCAAAACAGGCTATAAAACAAGTTTTTGGAATATATTAGAAAGAAATAACACTTAAGTAGCCCAAATTGGAAGCAATCTCTTCATAACGACTGAAGACTAGGAAAGAAAGATAGACCAGAGTCAAAGTTACTCCGTCCCCACTCTTAGTATCCTGCCAAACAAAGAATATAGAGCGCTTTGTTAATTTTGTTACTTACAATTATTATTGGACCTGTCATTTTATTTTGATTTTGTGAAAAATATTTTTAACATGTAATTTTTTTTTGTTTCTTTCTAGTGTGCAATTGCAATGCACACGCCCGGCAATGCCGATTCAATATGGAACTATTTAAATTGTCTGGTCGAGTATCTGGAGGAGTGTGCTTGAATTGTCGTCATTCAACCACTGGCCGGCATTGTCATTACTGCAAAGAAGGCTACTACCGTGATCCATCGAAACCTCTTAACCACCGAAAAGTTTGCAAACGTAAGTATGGCTCCCAAAAACATTTCCTATATAGGTTTGTTTTTTTTTTGATTATATAAAAGTACCTACTGCAGTGTAATTTACAAAAAAAAAATTACAAAAAAAAGACAACTTCTCTGTTACGTGTTGAGGTAATCAGTTAACCTTTTTTTTATTACATTTAGAGCAGTAAAAAAACTAACATGACTCCTTTTTTATTAAAAGTATTGAGCTTACGACCAGACTTTTTATTTACATGCGAATTGAATTTTCACTTCATTTGGATCGCATGGATGGATTTATTGGATATACTATACAACACACGAGAGTGTATTGCAAATAATTGCCTGACATTGGTATTTCTACTCGATACATGTTTGCATTTTTTTCACATTTTTTTTATTTTTTTGAGCTCGTCGAACACGAATGGTGTTAATTAGAAAACATATTCATTGCATTCTTTAGATACTTTAACTTCACCCACTTAAATGCATTTATTGGTTGTAGTAGTAGTGGGTAATATGGTTGGTATTTTATAAATGTTCATTGGTGTGCCTTACACGCGGTTTTTTTCTGTTAGTTTCATTTATTCGAGATTTTTGATGAATTATGGGATGAAATGTAGAGGAAGAGGGTGAAAGTAAATCTTAAAGCAAATCATTTTCGTTAAATATTCAAAGTTGGTGTAATATTTGCAGACAATTTGTACACTAAGATCCTCAAAATTTTAATAGACTAATTTTTAATTGCGGGTAAATGGATGAACTAGAAAAGTTCTGATTAATAAAGATTTTTCAAACCACAAAATTTAATGTGCTATTTTTCAATTATAATTTTTGTTTCTTCTTAAAACCGCACAGTTTTGAGAGACCTCATAACATCATAAAAGTGCATCGGAGTCCTATAGAACAATGCCAAAAGATATTATTTGCTATGATTAATTTAAAAGAAATGGCAGTCTTAAAATAGAGCACTATGGAATTTTATAGCCAACATTTTGAAATTTTAGTTTTAAAATACTTTCAAGCAGTGAGTTTTAACATTTTTTTAGATTTGCTATCTTTTCTTAAACTGGCTTTATCTTTTTTAAAATTGGGTTTGGTTTGATTCATTTGACTTTTCTTATTCAATCAAGAAATTATAAGCTCATTTTTTTTTTTGGTTTTTGCCTTTGATATCATTTTCAATTATATGGTACACAGTATCTTCAAACTTGCCAAAATATGTTCGCAAAAATCACAACACCGAAATAACGATTTGCTTAGTAGCTCATTAACAACAATATAGGTGACAGTGCTTCACCCTGAAGACACCCTTTTGTTTAAAAAAAAAATGCCACACTTTTTTCTGCATTTGCCTCTATCGTTCCTGAGCCTAGAAGTCATCTGGCTATTATGGTCATGTCTACACATAACAAAAAATTTATTAGAAGAAAAATACTTTATTTGCTTTTAATGCTTAGACTTCAGCGAGTAAATCGACGTTTTTGAACAAAGTCTTTCATATAAGCTTGGCATTTATATTTACTACATAAACATTCTTAAAAATTTGCTACTGTTACTCCAAGTAGAGATAGATACTGTTGCAACAAATACAATAATTTAAGTATTAGCTACGACTATAATTTAAGATTACTCTCATAAAAAAATATATTGCTTACCAAAGAGAAATAGATATTAATTAACAGCAAATTGCATTTTCTCAGAAAGTTTATACCTACTCAGAAAATCTTAGTTCAATATTTTTTTTTTATTCAAGAAGAAACAAACGTTTGCTTATAAAACCATCATTCATAAGAATTAGACCGATGAGAACAGAAATAGATACTTTCTTCACCAGAAATAAAATGCTAAATTTACACATTTTTCTTGTGTAAATAAAATAAAAATGGCAAACATAGTATATCGAACTCTAAGAATTGTATTCCAGTAAAGCCAAATGTTTACATGAAAAAATTATTTGAACTACCTACATTTCCTGTCTATTCTTAGAATATGTACTTTATTTGGAAATCTACAATCGCACCAACTTGCAAAAAATAATAATTTTTCTTTTTTTCACGAGTAACAATACAAAATCTCATTTTTATTGGAAAAAAATATTAAACCCTGTTAAATGTTTGTATCGAAGTTTAAAGGATCAAATACCATTTTCTGTGTAAGCTGTAAGTCAATAATAAAGTATAACAAAATAAAACTGAATAAAATTTACCATCTCACAGAGGAAGATTTATTATTTATTTATTTATAGAAGGTCATGAGATCATAAGCATTTACTAGAACTATGAGTATTTATTTTTAATGGTAGAAACTTCTCCATGAAATAGATGAGATTCTCCATGAAAAATTTGCAATGTTTAAAAAATATTACTCAGAAATATTAAGAAACAATGTTATTATTCTCATTGGTACATAGATAGCGGAAAGCAAACAAATAAAAATTTGATTATTTTGAAATATTATATATTTTTGTTTTTCGTATTTAAAAATCAATATTTTTTTATATTGGTATTTTTATTGGTATGGTATACAATACCTAAATTTGGTTAAAAAAAAAAGCTTTTTACTCATAAATTTGATGAGAAACACTTTTCTATAGGTAAAATATTTGTTTTAGAAAAATAAACAAATAGAAGCTATGCATTAAGCAAGCTTTTACGCATTAGACGGAGCACATACAGACAGTTTGATACTCTAAAAATTATTATAAAAAAAATTATAAAATTATTCTGTAGCATTTTTCTTGCTATTGTTATTAAAGAATGATTTGTTTTTTAAAACTTTTACACATTCGTGATTTTTTAGAAGGCTTATTATTGGTTTTTCGTCAAAATACAGTCCGTAACATTAGAATAGCCACACTTACAGAAGGGACATTCTTAAATCATCCCCTCTGAAAAAACAAAAAAGGAAAATTAAAATAATTATTTAAAAAAAAACCTGATAAGATACAAGCTTGAAAATATGTTTAACTAGAGTTGCTATAAGTAAATATATTGTATAAGAAAAAAAATCAGCAAAAGTGTAGGTTGAGCCAAAGAGTTGCCAGAGGACGTTAAAGCAGAAATCTTTAAAAATATATATAAACACAATCTGACATGTAACAAAGCTAAAAATTGATATGTGTATATAACCAATGCATTAGGGTTGCCAAAGGTCATTAAAAATTTCGAAAATTCAAAGAAGCACACAACTTAATTCTGATAAGCTAAGAACTCACAAATCAACATAATTATAGCTTTTATAAACGTTTTGAAGAATTCAAATTGGCAGAAGTGTAAGTTTCATAGGGTTACCAAAGTCATCAAATCCAAAATCTCAAAAAAAAAAATATTTAAAAAAAAACTAATTTATCAACAGAGCTACAAATTGACACATTAATAGTATTTATGCATTGTTGAAGAAAACAAAATCATATAAGCATAGAGGAAACAGTAGGGTTGCCAGCAGACATAAGACTTTAAATTTTAAAACAATGTATTTAGAAAACCTGATAACATATAAGGTTGAAATTGAGTACAGATATAGGTTTTATTAATATATTAAAGAAACCAAAATTTTGCAAAAGTGTAAATTGAGCCATAGGGTTGCCATAGGCATCAAACATGAAATCTTTAAAAAAATATATGAAACAAATCTGAAGAGGTATTAAGCTGAAAATTGATACATACATAAGTAGCATAACATAAAAATAAAAGAACAAAATAAAAATAGCGTAAAACTGACTATAGGGTTGCCAAAAGCCATTTTACTTGAAATCTTCAAACAATGTTTTTAGAAAACCTGACAATATACAAGGTTAAAAGTTAGTACAATAATAGTTTTTATTAATATATTTAATGCAGTAATACTGCAGATCTGTTGCTTTAACCAAAGGGTTGCCATCATAATCAATTTAATTTAATAAATTGGCGATGATGGCAGCCCTATGGTTGAACAAAAAGTGGGTAATTTTTTGTTTGTAAAGTGCATTAACCAGATTTGTTTCAATAAATTGCAAGTGGAATTTCAACTTTTTTCAACTTTTAAAAGAAAAAATCGGGTAACTCATTAAATCTGTGATGTCTCATTAAGAATGTCTCTAATGGGTATCCTTATTGAAAGTCTCATTTATTTTAAAAAGTAGTGATTTAAGCGATGAATTTGACATCCTTATAATTTCAGCCCCACTCACAGCCATGTTCGTTTTGATAGTTATTCTTAGATCTCAAATCTCCAGCTGCCTACTTTTTATTTTGCCATGGAACGTCCTTGGTATTTCTACGCTACACAGTCACTTCTTTTTTATTCTAAGCATAAACTCTTAAAGTTTGTCCGACAAAAATAACTCTACCTATGAAGATAAATAAGTACATCCTAAGGTTAATATATTTTATCACAGCAGGTAGGATTTTCTAGGAATCATTTGTATCTATGCAGAGGCAGACAGAGTTTTGTCGAATTACTACAGTTTATATTGTTAGTATCATTTTTGATTGAATTTCAAGTCATAATCATAAAGCACCTAAAAATATATAAATTTTAAACTTTAAACTACGGTTTCTTACAACTTTATAGCCTACCTTAGCTCCATATAAAAATTTCAACATTGATGTTGGAACCATCACCTTAATTTTATTGAAACAAAAAATGCATTAACGTACTTCCCTGAGATGACGTTATTTATGGGCTCGACATTTTACCAATAATTAAATCAAAACAAGAAGAAAACTCCCCTTAATATTTTTTTTTAGCTTTAAGAAAAAAAAATCACCTTCCAGTGTATGAGTATTTTTTTTTACAGTCTAAATTGTTGAATTTACCTTTTATGGGCAAGACACGCCTGAAACTGCGTTCCTTATACACAACCGTAACCGGATTGCAATATAATTAAAACGAAATAAGATTATAATTCCACAAATGCTATCTAGCACATTAAGGTCCAACGAAAAAGAACCCTATACCCAAACCCAGTCATATAATCACAGACAAGACGATACGCAGCTCAAGCAGAGCACATCACAACATAGCACAGCACACAGTGAACTGAACAAGGACACCCAAGTCTTATAGCATTTAGTATCCAATAAGGCCCAAAAGTCACGTGCATTCTGTGAGGGATTAACAAATTTGCTGCAGCATACTTGGCTCGTCATGGTATAAAGTCGCTCTCTTTCGTACTTTTTACCTACACGAATACGACGAGTATAAGGGTAAAATTTAATTTAGAAGTGCATCCATCAAAAACCACCCGAAGGGCAAAACAATCCCCTTGTATTCGAAACCAAGGATCTGTGTTAACGTCTTCTAGATTCAATTACAGAGAGCAGAGCATGGTAGCTGGGTCTAATACATTAGTTTTGAAACTTAGATGGTGTAGCGTTACACTTTACCACACGTTTTTGAGCTAACTTCGACAACGACAAAGACGACGTTGACGTCGTCGGTCGATCTGGTGGCCGCAAGACGACAACGTAGGGCATGACTAAGTTTTTGTTTTATTTATGGGTAAACATGGTTACCTATACCTATACACTATTTACATAATACCTTTTCACCACCACCGCACCGCCAAGGACCACACCACTGTAGGAAGGAAATGCCTTTATGAAAGTCATTGCAAATGAGTGGATTTCCTGAAAATTTGTTTCAGTTTTATAATGGCAAAGGCGGCCAAGTTAATTTATAGAAAGGAATTGTTCGAACTTATGCTAATTCCAGCTATTACCTTTGAATGTATTTGTATAAATCGTGTAAATGTATGTAATACGTAATCCTAATGAATTTTGAGTGAATAATGAAATCCTGTTGTGCGATGTGGATGCTTTGCTCATTGATTTGGAAAATTAATTTCATTTCGAGTTTATATATTTTTGGGGAAATATCTTTTTTGTTTTTTTGGAAATTTCTATTACCGTTAAATTGAGTTGTGAATTGAAACAGATTGAATGTTGCATAGATTGAATTCGTGCCAAAAATGTTAAAATATTGAATTTTTATATATCCAAAGAAGACTTATACTTTGCGCTTTTGTTGTATATTGTCTCGGGTAGAATACAAGCTTTGCAAGCTATTAATTCACTATTTATATTATTCTTATTAGAAAGAGCTTCCCCACATAATTTTGTGCTGTTCATCAGTTCTTTCGGTTCCTATTAAATCCTGAAGTTTATCTGTAGTCGACCATATAAAAATAATTTGAAAAGAAACAAAAACTATAAAATGCTAAAATGCTTTCTTTTGTGGTAAAATAATATTTCGGACGGTTAAAGTCTGTGAAAAATGTTTGGAAACTTTTCTAATTAATATGCTCAATCAGCTTATTTCACTGTCAAACTTCGTACTGAAAATGAAGTTCAAAAATGTTTCGTTTACGATTTCGCTTTGTGATTTTGATATGTGACTTTTTGTTTCTCTTCAGGAGCGTTATTCAATGAAACAACAAAGTTTCTATGTAATAAATTGTGGCATGTTTTTATTTTGATCTATTTTTACGAAACTGAACTTTTGTTTGTATACCAACACACTACAGCAAGCAATGTTGCATTTAAAAAAAAAACTTTTTTGTAACCACTATGAACGGTAGATGTGTTTTTCTTATTTCTGATTTTCTCGTTAAAGACTAATCCAGTTTTTTTAAGAAGGCAAAAACTTTAAAAAAGGTCTACCTACAAGTTTTGATCAGATATTTTTTTTATATAGTTCATGTAACCTTAAAAATATTGGAAAAAAATGCCAAAAAAACAACTTTATGGTTTTTTTGTTTATCTTTTACAAAAGAAGTTCGATTTTTATGAAACCTGTTTTTAAATGTACACTATTATGGTTTTTACTCATAATATTTATTTGCAGCAAAATATTATTTGTTTGTATTTTTAACAAATTTAATTTGAATAAAATATACGACTGAGTCAAACGTACTTGCTCTTTTCGCATATAAAATTTTTAAAATAAATAATTTTATAAGAAATGTAAAAAAATATAATTCATTACGAAAATGACATAAACAACTTCTTAAATTGTTTTGAGCTCTAAGCGTGCGTCCATTTGATTTGATTAAAAAAGATAAATTTTTAGAAAAAAAAAAATGGAATTCGTTATCGTTTTTAAAAAAAAAAATATTTCTAATATATAAAAATTCTCAAACCTTGTTTAGAAAAAAAAGTTGACACTCCCCGTTTTCAAGAAACTGTTATTTCAAAAAAATTGAAAGATTTTTTAAAAATCTAAAAAATATTTTTTTTTGAAAATTTTGATATAAAATATAATATGGAGCTTCCCTATAAAAAAAAGTTATCAAAATTCGTTCAGTCGTTTAGGAGAAAGTCTAAAACCCAAAAACTTTTTATGCGAGATACCGTTAGTACAATTTTCACAAACATTTCTTTCATTCCAAAATGATGACTCTACAAACAAAAGTAAACACAAAAATTTTAATCATTAGAGCCATTATTATAGTTTTTCTTAAAGGTTATATGGCAGGTACCGTTAGTTTTGGTCCTTGGTCCTAAAAAAACAAAGAAATTAAATTTCACCTCTAGAGAATCACCAAACAGAAATGCTGTACCCACTTTTTTCGCATTCTCTATCACTGTAATGAGATGTCTGATTGTTATCTCGAGTTCGATGTTTTTTTACGAATCCTAAACTTGCCCAATAGTACCTATGTTGTAAGTTAAAAATAGAATAATATTCAGTGGAAAAAGTTGTCGAAAATATTGTTGATTTTTTGAAGTTTTGAAATAACGTATTTTGGATGCATCCTCTGTAGGTTATGTTTTTTTTTGTACCTCTAAATTCGAATATAGAATCAGAATTGCTCTAACGCTGAACATTTATCTCAGTTTATTTATTTAATAATTTGATTAAAAAGCTTTAAATGGTGGAATTTCTTTCTTTTAGTGAGAATTTATTCCACTTTGAAAAATGGAATAGATTCCCCTATAAAGTAGAACAATTTCCCATGTAGAGCAGATTCCCGTGGAGTAGTTTTCCTGCATCGCATCATTGTACCTATTCAAAAAATAGCTTTAAATTCATACGAATACTGGCAGAAATTTTTGTTTATATAGAACACAAAGAATACAAGAATAATTATTGAATTTAACTTTCCACTTTGTTTGCTTTAAGCCGCTTAAAATTAGCGTAAGTCGTCATTTAGTAAACAAAAAACGCTGAATAATTGTGAACATTGCGACGTTAGTTTATTAATAGTGAAAAACGCAACAAAGTTAAAATAGTTTTGAGCTCAAAAATCATTCGTCTCTAAAAATCAATCTTTTCATAAATATAAAAGACTACGTAAGAGGTTCAGTGATTAGACAGGAGACGTTGTCTATTTTGCTTTTCATATACCTTGAGCTGTTCTGAAATTAATATACCAAAACCAAAAGGACTCCAAAGCTTACTAGTATTCTATTACATCAAAGAAAACTCCTCACTTGATCCGTAACCTTGCAATCAAAAGTGGTGTTGTTTTTTTTTTTTTTTTTCCTGCCGCAGGCAAAACACTCATATTTAATTATTTTTCAATCCGTATCACGTATCAAATTAATATCACATGATGTCTGGAAAGCACACATCACTCTTTCAAAGCTGTTTCCTTTTTTCTTATTTTTGTTTTGTTTTACCTCTTTTAAATGTCAAATCCAGCTATTGCACATCCCAAATACTGGTAGTGGTTGCGCTGGCAACCAGTTTAGCTTTTTTACCTTTTCCTGTTGCTTCTCAATCCCTATAGAGCTGAGTGGCTGATGGCTGGACACATGCATTGCATATACTGAAAACTGAATGTAAAAAGTATAACTGGAAACCATGTCCATATCTCCAGCAGGGGATTATTTCCGCAAGTTAATCCCTTACATGTATGCAAAACAACGAATGCGCGCTTCACGCTTCCCTTGTTCCTGAAGGTAGGTATGTGTCTCGCATGAGTAGTGCAATTGGCCACTGGAAGAATATAACTCTTAGATTACAGCATTCACTCTTTTCAAAACGAGAAAATATATTTTGTTTGTTTTTTTTTTTTTTTTTTTTTTATTCATTGCGTATTATAAGCAGCTAATCGTGCTTCTTTCCAACTTCAGACTGCAAAGAAATTAAAAATAATAAAAAAAGATTCTCCGAAATGTTGTAGCCTTAATTAAAAAGTGTGAGGAACTCACTCAATGGGTATATATGTACCGTACCGAGCGTATAAAAAAGTACTTAGCGAGCAATTTGATTTTTGATCACGGTTACAAAAGCCCCCAGCGAGAAGATGTTTCATTTTTTATCCCACAACATACAAAGGCCAAATTCTCATTAAATTTCAATTATGTCAAAGAGTAAATTGGAATGGAACGAATGTGAAATTTTTTTTGCTACCAAAATTCGAATAACAACTTTCATTTAAATTTGATTCTTGATTGAACTTTCGAGTCTTGTAATTATGCTGAAAATTGAAATTTAATATTCTGAGAACTTGTACAAAAGCATGAGGCTTTATTATATCTTTGTTACTGTGTTAAATTATTGAATGGAAACAGTCACTAACTAAATAATTTCCTGTAAAAGTGCTAAGTGTTTTACAAAATTTGCAAAGTGAAAAGACTTTTCACTTTTCAATTTTTCAAACTATTTTTGAAAACGAAAAAGTAAAAGCGTTTCACCAAATTAAAATAAAACTTTGCAATTAAATTTGTATTCTGCAAAGGAGCAAAGTATGTATTTGAGCGGCCATTAATAAATCCTGAAAATTGTAGAGTATTCTACAATCACATGGACACCAACTTTTTTTTGATAGAAAATAACAACGACTAAACAGAAAATCGTACAGGTAGTCTTCTACGGCAACTACCATCATTAGCAATGCAACAGCATTAACTAATTATCTTTTAGTATCTAGTGATGAGTCATGTCAATTTTATTGCGACAATAGGTATTCATGGAGAAATCTAAATGTGAATCGGAATTTTGGGCGAAGCACCCATCTATAACGTTGGGAACCAAACACATTTTAAAAACTAAATCCTCGTAAGAATGTTTATAGACTTTTATAATCTATAGATTTAAGGATAACAGGGTTTTATTAGATCCCCTTATTTTTATTTCACTAGACAACAATGATTATGTGATTATGATATGAGATTACTTTAAAACGAGGAAGACTTGTTCCTTTCTTTAAGGATGCACTTTGCTGTGCAAAAAATTCTGAAAAAATTCTCTTGCATATTATTGAAAAGCTTTTCTAAATAAAAAAAATATAATTTGCCAAAGTTTATGTGTTTGGTGAAACAAAAATTACAAATACTTTGCAATCTAACAAAACTTTTCACTTTGCAAAAAAGAACTTTTAACTTTGCAAATTTGTGTTTGGTAACGTATTTTGCAAAAAGGAAAACCTTTCAATAAACATCCTCTTTGCAAATTGGCGTTTGGGAAAAAGAATTTTGAAAAGTAAAAGCGAAAAGTTGCAAAGTTAAAAGTGAAAAGTGTTTTGTGAAATAGGTCCCAGATCTTAAGCGAATTCTTTGTTTCGCAGTGTATTAAAATAAAGGGGTCAATTTAAGGGAGAATTTGTAAGTAATTTAATGTTTTGAACAATAGTAAAAAATTGTTTTTTTTTTAGAGAATCCTGCTACTAATTAACAATGTCAAGAAATGAGACATTTATAAATGCTGCAATCAATCATAACAATTACCATATCATACTCTTCTATTATATTTGAACTGCTATAGGCAACTTAAATACAGATACATAATAAGTTATTTTAAGTCAGTAATAAAATCACTTGATTATTATAATATTATGGTAAAGAGGAAGTGATGAAGTGTCTACTTTAGAAAATGAGTGCAACTCTTCGTTTTCTGGCTGACGATGAATGACATGTGCATTGTACAAAAGAGTGTTGAATGTTGATTGATCATTAACAAGAACTGTCTTCCGTGTAGCACTTAATGCTTTTAGATTTAAGGAAATTTTGGAAGAATATTGAATGTATTCGATAGGTATATAATCTCTTTTATACGATAAATCAACGACAAATGGATATTATATTTAGTGTTGCGTTACAAAAGGCAAAAGTTAAATGCACTAAACTTGATCACATGTACCAACTTGCTGTTACAGTGTGACTTGAAATTATAATTTTAGAAGAAATGTAAATTTCGTTTTTAAAAATACCAAATGAAATGTATGTCATTCTATTAACAGCACAAGATCTAGTTGTTTTTGTTGTTTTTGTGTTATACTCCAGGTCAGACCTGGGAGAAAATGAATTGCAGCTATTTATTAATCAGTCTATTATCTATTATGTAAAAAGAAAGAACAACCTATCCGCTGAAACCTGAAACCAATAGTTCTGGAAATAATTATCGAATTAGATTTTTCCAAGATGTCGCATTTCGCGAGGGGGTGGCGGGCGCACAATGGGATGAAATGAAAATCTAGTATGTCAAAATTCGTTTCTGATGAACTTACGTGTTTAATTTAACTTAAAATCGAGCTTATGACCTCTAAATATTTAAAAACAAAGAAGGTTTTCTTCCTCTAAAAGTGTCATATTTTATTTCCAACCATGGCCATGAAAAAATCTAAAATCTAATTTTATGGGGTATTTTCAACAATAAAAATTGATTATGAAAAATGATGTGAATTATAACCAAACTATGAAAAAAACATGTTGACCACTGTTAGGACAAACACTTTCGTCCATTTATTTTCATTAATAAAATTAATATCAATAGATTAAAAAAGCAGTAATTTTGCCTAAAAATCGAACTAAAAAAACAAAAGCAACAAAAAAATAAATAAGGTTTTGTAAAAAACAATAAATTGATTTTGTGTGGTTCATGTATTGAGATTGTTTCCTGAAAATATCAAGCTTTTTCGACAATTTTTTTTTTAAATTGACTTTTTAGTGCCCTAGAATCCTATTTCATCCCACCGTGTGGCGTGGCGTTCCGAAAAACATAACTTAAGCTTTAAATGCTTTAAATATGTACTCAAATACTTTTTAATAATTGATTTACGGAATTATTTTTTCTTTCTAAGAATATCTTTCCTCTCTCAATATTCAATTTAACTAAGTAAGTTAATATCTATCCCCAACCAACCAACAGAAAAAAAACCATATAAAAATTCAAAAAGATTAAATAAGCTTAAAGTAATTTTCTTCATTAAATCCACTCTTGGCTAAGCTTCGTTTTGCCAGCTAAAATTTTTAACACCACACGAAACAATCTTTTTATTTCTATTTTTTCTCTTTTTTTTTCTTAAAAGATAGGTATTGACGCCAAAAGCCTAGCCAAGTCACGACATTAACAAATCAAAGAGGATCAACTAAGGCAGACAGTCCTCTTTTTATCCTATTATATTATCTTATACACTGTGTGTATATAGAAAAGGTACCGTTATACGAGTATAACTGTGAAGGAACGTAAACGTATATTTATACTTCAACGACCACTCTTGTTAAAAAAAAGAAACTTGAACAAGCAAGCAGCAGACATTTTAAAACTTCTCAATTGAAGCTCTTGGCTATAAAAGCTGGACCACCATCATCTCATCCGCCATCCCCTTTAACATTGTTTGGCGAGGGAAGGCAGGCAAAATTTAATAATAAATGGGACGAATGTAAATAGACTACACAAATATTTGTATCTTTATCAACATTATAGAGGCAAAGCTTGCTGCCTTAGGATTTTCCTTCTGTTTTCCGTCCAACTTTTCCCATCCATATACTTATACAACATATATCTCATATATATTTATGTTTGTATTGTAAATGTGTATATAAGGTTACGCTTGTCGTGTATAGTCGTTTTGGTATTTTTTCCCAAATTAAAATTTATACGTCTTTTATACTTACATGGTCTTTGGCTCGGGGCTACTTTTTGGCTGTGATTTCTTCAGGCAATTCCAAGATACACAATTCTCATGTAGCATATTCTACTACAAACGGCAGACAATTTCTAGAATGAAATTTATTTGCATTGAATAAAATATCTACCATCCTTTTGTAATTTTTACGCGGTGTGGTAATAAAAATAACAAAAAAATGTGTACTGTGTTGTGGGGAGAAAAAAAAAATGCAAAGCCCAAAAAAGGATATGGATTTATCGGTGGATTAGATTCAATCATGTGAAATAAATTAAATTGAATTACTTTTAGGTATAAAAATCGCAGTTAAGACCTTCAAGCATTTTAAGTTGCAAAAGAGAAAAAAAACACTCTCTAGCTCGAGTGTTTTATAAGTATTTTTTTCCATCACTATTTCAAGAGTTTATGGTTCTTTGTTCTAAGGTTTTCAAATTTTAATACCAACAGCAATGGAAATGTTTATTCAGTAAACGACCTTATCCAAAAAAAATTACCATGAATGTGTAGGAACCATTTTTGAGAAAAATTAGTTTTTCTCAAACTGGTATAAGAAAGCTACCATTAACTTGCGTCCAACAAAATTAATTAAAAAAATGTCTGGGGATAGTCTCCAAAAAACACCATATACCAAGTTTGAGCCAAATCGAATAATCCGTTTAGGCTGTTGCTGAGATTACTCCAGAGATTTCAGAAATGTGAACTGGCTAAATGTGTACTAAAAAGTATTAAGTTATATATTTTGAAAATTTCAAGTAATTTTTGACATAACAATTTCTGTTTTTCTAAGAAAATAAAAGCTCTATTTGGGAACTCGCCAAAACAAGAACAGAAAAAGAAATTATGTTGTTTACTCTTGAAATATTGTAATGAGAACCTCTTCATTTTGACATAGCGAGAATTTCTTTACAACAAAATATCACAGAATGGGAATTGATCCTCTGGTTTCATTCAGCGAAATAATATATGTATTTTTAAAATAAACTTGAAAAGTCACTGGGGCGTATGTGTAACTTTTTTTTTCTATTAAGAAATCTTTAACGATTCATAAAGAATTTTTTAAGCAGCATGTGCCGATTATGAAAGTTTATGACCGCCATTTTGTTTTATCTATTGCTAGTAAGCTAGAGCTCACGTTTCTGGGATCTCAGACTGCTCCAGTAATCTCAGGATCAGCAACCTAAACACGATTTCTCAATAAATTGCCTGTAAAAAATTGAGCAGAAAAATGTTTAGTTTCGCTTCCTCAGTTTTTGTCAAGAAAAATCTGTGAGATCTCAAGAAACCTAAGCTGAATTTCTCTATTTTTCAAACACTACACACACACAAACCTACAAAGTAAAAGTACATTAATTAGTGTACTCATATTGCTACGAAAATTTATTCTATCGCATAGGGATATTTCCATTGTAAAGGTTGTGACACATTTTTCATTTTGTTGCTCCTATCTTTTGTACTATTCATTTTCAGTATAATAAAATCCTCATATTCCATGTGTGTTCAGGTGTGCACTCTCCAACTTCAAGGCCCCAGCTGACGATGACATAACAATCGCTGCCTCCCGGCCTATTATTATGTTTCCACTTGTCAATTAGCTGTGTCAAAATCAAGTCCAATAGCTAGAAAAACTTTGAAACTTTAGAATGGGAACTAGCTTCATGAGGAATTGCAGTTTATTTAGATTTTTTTAAATATTAAAATAAGTTCATTTATTTTTAATGTGTGCGAAATACTTTTCTAGACTGTGGAGTAAAAGCCAACATCCCATATTACGTTAAAGCTTGCAATCATCCTGTCTACCCGTACGGGTTCAATGTCATGGAATTGAGCCAACTTTTCTGTACATATATTTTATTCATTTTTGACCAAAGGTTTTATTTCCACATAAATCCAGATTATTTATTGTAAATCAGATTAGGTTACAACAGTGTGACTTCAACATGACAGGAAACCAAAAGATACGACACATCCTGTCGCCGATATGTGTGCTCACAACAATTCTTTGTTTTTTTTTGTTGGGTTTTGTTTGGTCTAACTGGTGTGTCTTTCGGGTGGTATTGTGCCTGCACAGCACATGGCCTTCTGCTAAAGTCCATTTTGCTTTACAACAGTGCATTAATAATTCGTTTAAAGTCAGCTCCAAGCATTAAATTGGTCAAATAGGTGGACCATTGGGGCGGTGTGATGTGTGAGGCAATGGATATATAGCGTGTTGAATTCGGGCGGTCCGCAATGTTTCCCTTTTATTTATTGAAGCCATCGGCGCTAATAAACCAAACCGACAACAACCGCCATCACAAAACGAACGATTGCAGCTTCAATTCCATCTGGGTCGGTCCGTTAAGTGCACGTTCCAACTCAAAGATGTATCACAGTTAAAGGGACAGCTGAACGGAACTACAAGCAATATAATTGGCAGTTAAGTGCCATAAATGATTCAATGAGCACCAATGTTGACTTATGTAACGAGAAATTGCTGGTAGACCACATATGTATATACGAATTGCTGTTAATCTCTTGCTGGACGAAGGTGTTGGCGTTTTATAGCTTTCTGCTGAATGCTCTGCCACCCAAGTACCTGCATATATACTTTATAATAGAACAGAGCACGATGGGCATTCGTTGATGACATTTTACATGAGTTTACAAATTTGTTCTTGTAGAAATGTCATTCAGTGTGTACATAAAATAAGACTAATTGATAGCATTATGTTGATGCAAAGGAAGTTATTTAGTTATTTAAAGGAAAGACATTGCTTTACAATTACTTGATCTTGGAATAAAATGTAGGTATTGTTCTTTAGTCTACTTGTACTTTGGTGAGGTTAAACTTGCTAAAAAAAATTTACTATATCTCTTTGAGTTTACTCTTCTACAGGCAATGCCCAGACATATGCCTATTTTCATTTCTTGGGTATACTTTACTCCAAACTTTTTCGCACTGCCTTTGACAATTCGGTCGCTGGTTTTCCACTGGTCTTCTACATTTGGTACTGGTAGTGTGCTCTCCAAGAGAGCAAAAGTTCTGGTAGTGAACCAGGATAGGATCTGATTCTAGTCTTTTGTTTGGTCTTTGGAACGTTTGGACATCCAGAACACTGGAAAAATACGATCTGGAGACCTCAAAGTCCCAATATGGAAAATAAGGGAATCAAGTCTTTGATATGATGGCATTGCATTCCTTCATAAAGTTGAACAGTCTAGGTCCATTTTCCAAGGTGTTGTCGTTGTGTTGCAGGCTGATTCTTCCTACCTTATAACTTAAGAAGCCCCTTTTCTCAAGCTTGGTATTTAAGTCTCCAAGGATTTTAATACTTTCATGGTTCATTCAACCTTCTTGTATGCGTGGGGTGTGACAACAGATCAGTGTAATATGTTTTTTTTTATTTTGACCAAGATCAGAACTGTGACAAGGGGCTTGCTATCTCTTATTACAAAGCCACATCGAAACAATCGCTGTTTATTTTCTGCAAATGTGTTGCAGGATTATTTTCATTATCACATTACTCTTTCTGGATGGCTTTAATGTTTGCTTCAGACTTATCTAGGATCTTCACTAATGGTTCGGCAGCATGTGGTGGGCTTAACGTTTAAGGCCCGAACATTCTACTTGCATCCGGAATTCGTTATCCATGTATCGTTTGGATTTTTTTGATAATTGATATCACGTGCTTATAGTTGGTTCGTAACAAGGATAATACCCCTATATTGGATAATTACCCCAACTTGGAGGAGGAGGGCCAGGTCTTTTCATGACTTCAAGTAGTTTAACCTGACGGGAAGTACTGACGCTGCCAGTTGATTCCAAAGAGAGAATTATTCCAGTTGGAAGTTCCTTTTTGGGAACACTTCTTCTTCCTTTAGGAGTTCCTTTTGCAACGAAGCTTTACAAATACTTTTATACTCCTTTGACCAAACCCCTGAACGAATAACATTCGAACCGTCCGAACCCCGTACAATGCCGAACGAATAATTTTCGCACTGTCCGAACCCCTTATACTTCCGAACAAATCATATTCGCACCATCTGTGTATTTAAAAATAACACATTTTTAATATCGAATATCAAAAGGTATTTATTTTGACTCTCCCGATTCACAGTTGGTCTTTACCCGAATTACTACATTTGCGAAGTGCAATTCGGCTGCAAAATCAGTTTTTGCTTATCCGTTGACGAGTACAAATCTAGAGTACTAGAAGTAAAAGCGCATTGAGTATAACAAAAAGAATTATTTTATTACTGAGTACGTAATTTACTAGCAAGGAAAGTGCCGTAGATAGAATCCGTTTCGTGCGTTACGTCGACTTTTTCAACTGACAGCTCTATAAAATACACACGTTCTTATGAAAAGTGACCCAGGAGATCGGACGAAAAACGTAGCCGAACTTCATCGACAACGGTTTCGTTGACGGAGCGGAAACAGACGCAACGGATTTTATGGGTTGGCCCCTGCAGCAAATGTTTGGTACACTTCTTCCAAGTGTATCTCCGACAAGGCAAAGCTTCTGCTTGACCTTCATTTTGCTGCACCGATTCTGACCGATAATTTTGTAGTTGTCCCTCTTCTAGGATTGCTACAGACAGGAGCCGTCAACCAGAGACTGCTCACAGTTTGTTCTCTAGTCTTTCGCTAGAGACAGGACTGCGTCCAATCGATACATCTGTGTTGCCCTTCATCTAAGTGTGTCACAGACAGGAGCCGTCTTACGGATACCGCTCACCGCTCTCTAGTAGTCCACTTTTTTCAGCTACTTGTTTCGTTTCGCGATCCACTAAGTGTATCGTGAACAGAGCCGCTCTCTCTCTCTCTCTCCTCCTATGCAACAAATCTACTTCAAAAATAAATTAATATCTCAAATCAAACACGCCTATAACTATTAAATTAATTTAATATTGAAGACCTCTCAATTACGTCAGAGGAAGGTAACTTAAGAATTTATTTATCTCATTCATAACACCTAGGCTAACTTATATGTAAATGTATGTTGATGGTTTTTTGTTTTGTTTTTGTATACTTTCAGCATGTGATTGCCATCCAATTGGATCGTCAGGCAAAACATGCAATCACACCTCTGGTCAGTGTCCGTGCAAGGATGGTGTAACTGGGCTGACATGCAATCGTTGCGCACGTGGCTATCAGCAAAGCAGATCTCACATAGCACCTTGTATAAGTGAGTATAGTTCTCTTTTAAATATCCAAATTGTGCTAACACAAACAGTAAATTCAAGTTAACCTTTAGAAATCCCAAAGGTAGTCAGCATGATGGACACGCAAAATACGGCGCCAGACCCAAGCCAAGGTGATCCAAGTGCTCCTTATCGCACTGAAGGAGGGAGGGGTAAGTAAGTGTTATTTTTATTTTTTTTTAAATTATAATTTTGCTTTTTTTGTGTGAGTTATACCTATGAGTTAAAAAAAAAACTACAAAAAAAATAACTTATATTAAAAAAAAAAAAGAGTGTCAGTGTTGTTTGAACTAACACTATTATAGGTATGCAATACAAGCCCTGTGCACTAATATGTTTTAAAACGGAATTTGAGATTTATGTTTTATTTGTCCTCGCAGCTAGTCGGCATGCTCGTAGAGTTCAAAAGTATTTAATAAAGCACAAATGTTAGCTCATTCAAAATTTAATACATGTACCTATGTGTGTCCTGGAAGTTACATAAAGGTTTTAAAAAATGAACAGGTTTGAGTAAAACGTACATATATTTGGACCTTTTTGAAAATTTTGTAAGGAGCCTTTTAAGCCCTTATGATACTTTTTTGTTCTTATTTTTAATATTTAAAAAAGAAATCAGAGCAGAACGGCATGTTTCAAATAGAAAATCAAATTCAGAGTGAGTGTGTTTAAAAAATATATACAAAAAGCCAAAAATGTCAAAAAATAAGTACTAAAAATGTACTAAAAAAGAAAAAAATTAGATCAGGCGCTTGCCTTTATTTGCATTATTTGGTTTTTTTTTTAGACCATAAGAGCTAGGATCTTAGAAAATTACTATTTCTATCAAGAAACCTACTTACATTCCTGCATCTATACATGCAGACAAGAAATGGTTGAAAGATGCCAGTCAACAGGTCTTTGGTTTTCGTAAGCTGATCTTGTCACAAGATTCATTATTTATTTATTAAAATTTATTTATTACTTGCGGAAATGTGTAACATGTTTGTTTTAAATAAAAAAATGCATTTTTTCTTACATTTTATAATACTTTCATTTTATAATATGAATATGAATTTCGTTTAATTACCGACTGCACAAAAATATTAAAAATTTATCTGTAAGAAGTACTACTAGTTACGCCCAACCGTAATAGCCCAACATTATTTTTCGTTAGTTTTCAGTATTCAGTATTTAAGTGTTTATTTTATTTTATTTCACAATTATAAAGAAAACATTTTTTTTCACCTCAAAAACTACAATATTACGCTGTGGTAGGTTTGCGCAAAGTTATTCCAAAATACCCCGCAATTTTCTTTCCTCAGACCGCATTTAGTTCAAAATTTAAAACAGAAAAACTGTTATCAAAAGTTGAACAACCCTTAAAAAGTTAAAATTTAAAGTTTTTCAGTGTAAAAATTGGCACTTTTAGACTTTCATTCAATAATTTTGTCTACAAACTAAATCAAAACAAATATGAATGAATTAGAGTCTAAGATGGAAAATTTGGACAGTGGAAAAATAAAACAAATTTTGATTTTGGGTAGTTGTTTCTTTGAAAAAAAAAATATACTTTTAAAATTTTGAATAAAGGATGGGCTTATGAAAAATATAACCTGGACATCTTGGGCGAATGATTTAAGAACAAAAGTTTTTACACTGAATAAAAAAAGTTTATTTTAGTGGTTTCAGGACTGAAAAAGATTTCCTCTTAGTGTGCATCTATTTGCACACTAAAAATGTTCTAATGGTTTTTGAAGTGAATCGAAATTCTTCCGTTTAAAATTTTGAACTTAGATTGGGCAAGTATAAAAAAGAATTATATTGAATTATTGAATACAGAATAATCTTTAAACTATTCAAATTTTGCTTGTTTTTATTTGAGTAATTAAATTGCAAAACCTTTTGCTTAACTTAAAAAGGGACTGATTTGGTTAATTAAAAAAAAAGTGGAAACAAGAAATCATTTAGGCCTTAAATGGCTAAACGGCAACGCTGATTCTAGGTAATCTAATGTCAATTAGGGGTCTCTATGAGTTCGAAAATGGCAATAGGTATTTTAATGGCTGCTGGCGAAACAAGGCAATAGCACTGGTGTATCAGCAGAATTAAATACGGGCATTTGGGAGGAGGGCAAAAAATTACCCAAAATTTAGTTGAGGTTAACCTTGCAAATGTTAATGTTCTTAATGTTTTCATGTAAATATGATAATTTCTTTTCTAAAAATTGATCAAAAAACATGATTTTGTACAAAAAAAATAGGGCGTGTAAAACAAATTTATATCACAAACGTTTCGTATTAAATTTGGTGTTTGAGCACTTTTTTTGTAAATTGATTCTTAAAATTTCTTTAAATTAATTTCACTGGTTCATATTTTAAGTTCAACAGTTTCTGCCCGTGATTTTGAATAATTGTCACTTATGCGACAAGGATACAATGTGACAAAGCGAAAATTCGAAAAGAAATATGAAATCTTACAAAATTTCAATTTTTTCGCACGATTTGATGGATTACAATTTTTTGGGCAAATACAAATTTGTGAAGTTTACGATTTTATTTTTAATTTCAAAGTAAGGATCTGCAAAAACAAATTTCATGATGTATATACATACTCCTCTATTAGCCATTGGGGCTAATTGTTTTTTGTTCGTATGTAATAAGGAACAGATCTTTTCACTATTTGAGATTTTAAAGTGTAAATGGGCTCAAAAAAGTCATACATTAAATTTATTCTTTAAAAAAATGTTTTTTTTAAAGTACTTCTCTAACGCCATCGCCTGTTTAAATAATTTCACTGCATTCAGCTTCTAGGTTACTCGCGTATACATTTCCCTTTAGTCAACAGCAATGTCAACTTGCATTTCACAGAGGCATGTTAATTAATTCAGCATCATTCGCCTTATATTCGCGAAAACATTCCATTTAACATTTATTACAATCCATCCAGAAAGAAGACTTTAATATTTAGAATTCCTTACCGAGTGATTGTATTTATTTCAAATAGACACACAATTAATCTGAAAAAATATGCCACATACGCAAATGCATACAAGAGTGTATATATGCGGCATTCTTAAAATTTCGACGAACCTATCAATCAATGATTACCCAAATAGATAAATAATTACTCAATAAAAATAAACCTTAGGCTATACAGGCATCGCGAAATGATTTCATTCAATTATACACCAATTAGCATGGCATCTGTGCCATTCGAAATGTCTATTTAAAGAACCAAGAGAGTTGGTGAGTGTTCTGCTTCATTTCGATACTTCGAGCACTCTAGAAGTTACAAAAATACAAAAAAAAAAAAAAAAATTAAACAAACGAAATCGGGATCAGCGTTTCAAGGAGTTCCCTGTTGATTTTGGCCTATCTTGGCTGCCAAGTGCTAATAGTTTATTACCGCGTGAGAGTGCGAGATCTAAATTTCAATATCAGAGATGTTTTTTTTTAACTCGTAGATACGGTTTTGCAGTGCGACAAAATACATTCTTACTGCGAGAAGATACTGTCTTGCGTTGCGATATGTTTTGTTTATGTTTGGATTTTGTTCGGGTTCATTTTGGGATGTGTGACCATGGCCGGCACAATGCCATCAGGGAGCCTTGAGACAAATTTTTCAATTTTTTATAAAATTTAAGACATACATAATATTTTTTTAAATATTCAACATAAATTCTCAATATAACTTCCCAAATTTTATAATTTTATACCCGAAATCCTTTCAAATAGTAATTGAAAACCAACTTTGCAAAATAGGCGTTTACATTGCAATGAAAATCACTGCCCCCAAAGTCAAACTTTTAAAATATAGAAAAATATAAAAATTTCTTGTACTTAAGAATGAAAACAAAATTGAAGTAAGCGAAACTGCACGGCGCCTTCGCCTTGCATAGATTTCTAATAAGCGCTCTGGCTAATCCAGCACTGGGAAGTGATGCCGAACACACTCTTGTTTCAAAAATAGATTCCGATTCAGACTGCAAATGCTATTTTACTTTAAACTCTTTTTGTTTTTTTTAACTGAGTCATGTCTTTTTTGGTTTAAATTTTACTCAGACTCAAGTGCACACAAAGTATAGAAAGAACCCTAGAATTTTAAAAATAGAAAGATTTCACCTGCTTATCTGTTAAAAGAACGAAAATATTGATTTCGAAGAAAACGTTTTCATTTTTAGTGAGTCAAATAATATGTAGATTAACTTTGAAAAGTTGGGAGGATTTTTGAAATAAAATTTGTTGAAATAGTTGAGATTCTTTCCTTATACCATAATATCAGTGTAAAGATCAATAGACAAAAAACTTTCAAAAATATTGATATTTTGAAAAATCTTTTTAATTGTTGATCCAAAAAACAAATATTTCCCATTTCAAAGTCAACTTAACAAGCCAACATTATGTACATAATTTGGTTTACATTTTGCGATTTTCTTTTTTGTCTCTGAGCAAATCTTTGAGCAGAGGCTGAGCGATCAGATCAGGGCTCTGAGCAGATTATATCAGAGCCCTTAGATTTACGTAAACGGCTACTATCTTTTGCTATGAATTACTTTTAGCATCCCTACATTTCATACTGAATTTTTTTTTAGATCAACGGTAATTTATTAAGTAGACTTATTTAAAAAAAAAGGTTTTCCATTCAATTCAATATGCTACTGTTGGAGTCAATTTTGAGGCCATTTTAATTTTAGAGGTTTCAGAAATGAAAAAGTAGGTATTTCTCCGAATTCGTTAGGCCTTGAACTACTTATTTGTTTTTGTCATAAGAGATATGTATAGGATATTCAACGAAACTCAAAAATTGTCAAAATCACAACTCTGCTGAAACTGGCATTTGATTATACATTTGAAAGCATATTTAAACTGTCAGCCACTGTATACATTGATAACAAATTTAATTAAAAGCCGTCTTTTATCTGGCTTGCAATTTTGCATCTCTCGGCCTGAACAGAATTGTGGATGTCACTTTTGACTTTGACAGATTTGGACCTATTGACTAGATTGTTCGAAGGAGAACAAATATAGTTTTTAATTTTCTACGTTTTTAAAGGCGGAATACATAGTCGTCACACAAGTGGAGATTTTTCTCAAGTATACCACTGATAGCTATTTATAATCGAGATTGTGAGAAAAGGGTTAAGCATTTACTTAAAGATTAGTTACGTAGAAAGAATACGGACTTCGGTTGAGAAAATGCTTAAGACTTTTCTCAACTTATGGGAGTTTAGAAAAATCTCGACTTGAGTAACGACTTTGAATTCCGCTTTAAGTTGTACATATGTTGACAATCTGGAGCGAGGTAGTTTTTTTCTGAAGTACAGGATTTTATCCTACATTTACCATTTAATGAAAGTCACTAATCGTCATCCAAAAAAACTTTGAAAAAATGTATTACTGGTACCAACATTTATGAGCCAAATAACCAAAAATTCATTACTCCGGCTATCGCCAACTTTATGTATGTATGTAGTTTAGGAAAACTATGTTATGAAGTCACTGATCCCATTTGAGATTATAAAACGCAATCATTAAAAGAAGGAAGATATTTTCTTATAGAATCTCAAACGTAGGGAGTTCTCTTTTTATAAGCTAAATAGAGTAAGCCTTCTCTGAAGATATTCTCTCAAACTTCTAGCTTTACATTGCTTAACTAGTAAAAAAAAAAAGTATGTTACATTACAAACTAAAAACGTGACAAGATTCTTATTTCGATGACTTAAGTTAATTTAAAAAGTTAACACCTCCATACAAATAAAAATTTTATCTCTTTCGCTTGCTCTATGCCTAAAATACATGTCAAGAATGTTTCTTTGACAAAAAAAAAATAAACGAATTAAAATCTAAACATGGATAACACCCCCTGCTAAGGATTGTGATATATTTTTTTTTTCAAAAGAACTAAGAACCACTAAACAATTTGTTAAAGTGTCACTCAATATTATAAACACTATGTACATAAAACTAGGAGCGTCTCCCTTAGCTCCATGTCCTATCTGCAATCGCGGAAAGTTGAGTTAAACACTACCTAATGTATAAGAAGGTATATCAACACCCATCCCAGCACCATATTAGAGAACATGTAAACTTTTATAAGAGCCTTTCGAGGAAGTTGTCGTCTGAAGGGGGTGTTCTCAGTTTATGCCACAACAACCGGCATATACTCGAAGGATACATAGTACATCTAGTAGTGATGATGATTTGATGATGACAGCATTGATGCAGCCATATACGCATTAGGGGGAGTGTGGAAAAGTTGCATCATTTTGTTTGGGTTTATTTTTTTTTTTTTTTAAGAATATCTCAAGTTTATCCTTCAATCAAAATTATCGTGTGTATACATCGGATTTCAACGCAATCTTAAATTATATAACACATATAAACAACACATCGCTCTCTATAATGATAGTATAATGATGTTGACTTCTCAAAGGCTGTAATAGTCGTTATGGGTTTTTACCTTGAGAATCATTACTGCAAGGGGATAGGTAGGTATAATGAATGAAAAGAAAAATAAAACGCTTAAAGAGAACTTTTAAACAAACCCATGGCAGGTATTAAAAAAAAAGACATGATTATTTTCAAAGACACACAACTCCTTCAAGGACATCTTTGGGGAGCTTCATATGTGATGTTTGCTCACAAAAGATGTCATCATCTTAATTTGTCAGTCGCGTTCAATGCACTAACCAACCTTTCGTTTTTTTTTTTTAATATAAATTTATCCCTTGGTTTTTATTTTAGGTTCACTGGCATTTTAAAAAGATTTAAGAAGGATGCAGGGGTGACTGTGTCAATCAGATTATTTGTATGCGTGTGCACTTGAGAACCTAAGAAGAAAACAAAAAACAACTATTATTACTTAAGCCTTGTAGTAATAGTACAGTTTCCGTAGAGTTTTGTTGTAACTTAACTTCTAGAACAAAAGAATACTGGGGTGTTCATAACTAAGGGAGACAAAGACATAATACTGCATAAATAATTCAGATACCCTAGTCTGTTTGGGCTTGATTTTTTTTTTGTTACTTAAAGACTGATATCTGACCGAAAAAATCGTACATGGACCATACAATAAGGAAAGTAAAGCTATCTTAATTTACTAGCTGATATTTTGTATTCATTTAAGTAAAAAATAACTGGCAACTTTTTTGACAATAATTTTTGGAAATGTTTGTCTCTCGTATTTCTACTGATTGTGCAAAAAGGTCAGCTAAAAAAATTTAACATCACATGATTTCGAATTGGAAAGTACATACAATTATAGCTTTCTGGAATAATCGGAAAACTAAATGGCATACAGAGAAAAATAAAGTTTATAAAATTTCTTGCAAGACAGATCAAATTGTTTTTTCCCCTTTTTCTTCGTTTACTATTCACTGCGTTTGACACCTCGTCGGCTGGTAACTTGAAAACTAAACATAAGGAAACTTTTCTGTATTAGAAGATCTATCAGCTGAGGCACACCACAAGGTGCAGTACTACTGCCACATTTATTGAACGACTCACATGGTTAGCGAACCACAAGTTAAACTGAAAGTGGAAGGGTTAAAACTGATTGCATAAGAAGCACCTTAAGATTATTAAAGAATGCAAACCACTCTTAGCTAGGTACTTAACAGGAAAAAAATTGATTGGGTGTGATCCCAGACAAAAGTGATATTATCGTGATAAGCTTACAAAGGTACACAGATCAGCGTGCATGTGTATCAGCGGAGCTCTCTGCTCGACACATTCCGCTGCCTTGGATAAGTTGCTTATCCCAGCACCCCTTGACTGCTGTCAAAACTACATATATACAAGTATTTGCAGTTTTGTGTTATAGGCCCAAGATCACCATTCAATCAAGACGATAGGATGATGTTGTCAGGAAACTATTCTACACATTCTCTGTTCATGTTTTCCTCTTTTCCAATGACGTACATAAGATACAGTTAGGAACATTTTTCTTCGATGATCCCGATACCACAGTGATTTTATTAAAAGATCCAATTCGTTCAATTAGTGATAAACGTCTACCTCGTTTTTTATAGCTTCCACCTTCACATCCATCTTTACTTTCCCTTTTATTTTCTCTTGGAACATGCATTGTTTGAAAGTTGTTATCATATTGATGTTTCCTGATGCAATTTATGAAAAAATAAAACCACCTTAGGGTTGTGTTCGCAAACTTTATCGAATGTCATTTTCAATCTGCAACATGGAGTGCTCTCCACTGGCCCTTCTTTCTTTCTTAAATAAAATACGAATACTCAAATATTTTTTTTTTTTTTTCTTATTCTACTGTACGATGGTGAAAATATAAATTGACTTCTTAATTAAATCAAAATGTTTAATAGAAAAACAGAAATCAACGTACGCATCCTTCGCACGTGAAACTGCCAACCTTGTATATAGTTTTACTGTGCTGCTTACTCTATTATTTCAAAGTGTTTCAAAATAATCTGTGTATGTATCTCTCATACTGGATCATGGAGGAAGATTTTGATGTTTTTTTTTCTAGGCTATGTATTTGATCACGGCACTATTTCTTTATCAACCCGTACATTTTGCCTATTTGCATGGATATGCCTTTGTTTGCACTAGCAAAAACTCTAACTTCGACTCCCCCTTCTAAGTAAACGTTACATTTGACCTTCAATCGACTTCATATAGCTTAAAACCCTATCAGGTTAAAAGCCCGATCGCTACATCCCGAGCTTTGCTGGATTCTTTCAGTTCATTATTATGTTTATTCTGAAGAGTCCGAGAAGATTTAGCAAACATTCTTAGCTCTATCAATTATGGTCGTGAATGCAGAAAAGGCACAAACACATTGTGTAATGGCTTTTTGGGCCTTTAGTGGTCTCATTCGGGGCATCATCCTCGACATTTACACAATTTTCCAGCTTATTCTAATAAATGTCCAGGTCAGGGTTATTTTTTGTTTACTTTTACTTAGGTGTGTCGCAAAAAGTAAATTCCTTGGATACTCAGATTATTTAAGTGAGACAAAATCTCAGTTGAACGTTATTTTTTTTAAATATTTTTGACCTCAATTTTTGTTTCTAATTATTGGAGTCTAAAACACAAAGTGCACAATTTTTTTTGCTCAGCCACGTCACTAGTTTCAAAAATACTAACATTTTGCCACAATGATTAAATGTTTGAATATTAATTAAAAATGTATCGAAATCATATTAATTAATTTAATTAAAAATTTAAATTTCTTTTATTTATTTTCAGAATGCGAAAAATGCAAAATAAACACAAAAAGGGTAAATCTCAACAAGTATTGCAAAAGAGATTACGGTAAGACGAAATTATGACTAATAACAACTAATTTTTAAATATTACATTGCAACCGTTAACTATTTTATTACTTATAGCAATAATGGTAAAGGTAATTGGTCGAGAAACGAGCACAGAGGTGAGCAGCAGCGAACAGTACACGAAGGAAAGCCAAGAAGAAATGGTCAAGTTCGATATAAGCATTCAGGCGATATTCAAAAGGTCCCCACCAGTAGCCGGCGCTTCGACTACGATGATGAAAAGAGGGCCTATGACATGGATGATCCCATATAAAGATTTGGAATGTCGATGTCCAAAAATTAAAATAAATAGGTAATATTCCTCTCAAAATATATTGTTTTGAATTCAATAACTTATAGTTTTACACACTTTTTTTTTGTAGGTCTTACCTTGTATTAGGTAAGGACTCCGAAGCTCCACCTGGGTATCTAGGTATTGGGCCACGATCAATTGTTATAGAGTGGAAAGACGAGTGGTATAGACGCATGAAACGCTTCCAAAGGCGGGCGCGAACTTGCGAATGAAACAATAACAAAATTATATAGAAACTCTAACAAAATTAAAAAAAAAAAAAAAAAAAAAAAAAAAAACACTGTATACACTAAATCCGTATATATATATTATATCATTTGTATATGTATTTAGATTTAATTTTAAACTTACAGATTATATCCACAACGCGCATTTATTTATTTTTAATATTTTAAATATCTATACTTTTATTTTCTTCTGTTCGTTTTTGTTTTGTTTAATTCACTAGTACTTAATGTAAATTTTAAATTCTTTATTTATCAAAGAAAAAAACATCGTAATAATAATATTATTGAGAATATTTTAATTATTATTACTACAATAATTAGCAATAAGCAATATTATAAACAAAGAACTATTTAATTTAAAGAATTGTGTTAAATATACTTAACCGTAAAAAAAATGAAAAGAAAATATTGCCATATTTAATTTGGGTAAGAATTTTAGTCGCTAGAAATAGAAACCGAAATAAAAGAAAATGAGAAACAAAATAGCAACAGAGTAACAATAAAAGAGAACATAAAACCAAACAAAAAAAAAGGATCAATTGTTTTAATTCAACGATCGAAAGTTATTTTTTTTTAAGTTGTGGTGGTATAAAAATACAGTATCAGTTGTTTTATTTTTTTTTTTGCCAGCAGCTAGAAATCTTCAAAAGAAACCTTGATGGATTCTTTCTATGTGTGGGAATCTAAGTTCACTAACAATAATTCGTAATCTGGTAATCTAAAAAATTGAACTCGAGACCAAAACTAACGGTACCTGTTTCGTAATCTTTAGTATTGATGAAAATTTGTATGTCTACTTTTGTAAGTAATGTCCTTCTTTAATATGGAAAAAGAAAATCTTAAAAATCTTACTAACTAACTATTAGAACCGTTTTTTTACATTTTTTTAATTTCTTTTAAATTGCTAAACCGATTTTGATGAAACATTTTGTACGAAAGCTTCATTATAGCATTAATGATTACAAATTTTTTTAAAGCCTCATTTTTGGGTTTTTCGAAAAATCGGTTTTTAGAGTACGGTTCTGTGTTTTTTTTTTGAAATTATGGATTTTTTTAAACAAGCGTTGAAATTATGTTTTTAAAAAACCCCTCTAATGATTTTTAAATTTGTTTTTGTAAAAATTCTTCTTTCCGAAAGAAATCAAATCAAATCAGGCTTTAACGTCCACTGTAACTTTTGATCAAAGTAGCAAGTATAGTACGTTTGACTCAGGCGTGCATTTTACTGTTTGTAGGTCAAAGGAGCATTACCTTTTCTATGAAGGACTTTGTTTTCTATGAAGGACGGTGTTTTAGAATTCCTGTAGAAAGTAGTATTTTTTACTATGAGAGGGAGGATCTAACTCCCTCCATTTAGGTTGGAGGTAAAATTTTCACAAATAAAAGTTTTCGTTTAGTTTTAAACAACATTCAATACTATTTTGTTCATTTTTTTTTTAGAAAATTGCCCCTTCCGCCTAAGCCCGCCTAAGCCGGAGGAGATAGACCCCACTTCTAGAAAACAAATGTTTATACTTAGTCCTTCTAAAGGAATCCCATATTAATTGGCTTACGATTATGCGTTTACAGCAACAACAAAAAACACTTTTATGCATTGGTTCACTTGGGCGTATACGTAACTTTTTTTTTTTTTTGCTAATCAAATAAATACCAAAAAAGTAATAAATGTACATTAGATTACAAAAAATAATAATAATAATTAATTTGTTTCTTCGACATTTTCATGTAGCGATGAAATATTTAAACTCAAGTTATGACAGCAGAACAAAAACATCTCTTACTAAGGAAGTAGACAAATACATACTAAATTAAATTTTTATATCAATAAAAATAATAATTTAATCATTTTTTTGTTATTCACAATTTTTTTTTTTAAATCTACCTCATTCCCTGCTCATTACAAAAATATTCTTCTGCTAATCGACCGACTCCATCGAGACTCATTTGTTATGCAGATTCCAACTGATTTATATTATTTGATTTATGTTAATTTATTGTCCCGCATTAACAATTATTATTGGAATTTTAGCTAGTAGTACTTAATGTCTGGGTCTGCTATATGCAATAAATGACATTTTAATTAAATCCAGATTTTTAAACTGACACATTTCAGCCACACAAAAGAGTGAGGTTCGAGTCGAATGCACACCTATACCTTTTAACCATAGTTAAGGTTTCACGCATATCTCACCATTTATTCGCACCGGTGTTTTTTTGGAGGATGCTTGTCAGTGAGTCCCAAGGCTTGGTTACTTGTACAAAATATCATGTGTGCGGTTTAACCCAATTGAATTTTAATAAATGCACAAACGAGCCGATGAATTATTATTAATTCAATCCTCTAGGCGTTAATTATGAAATGACATTTAAACATTTATTCCACTGGTCTTCTCTCTGCACTTGCTTGTGCTGACATTGTACATAAAACATAATATTTAAATATGTTATGTTGGTAAGGGAAACAAAATGTACGTCTGGTACTGACGAACCGCATTAAAATTTGTGTGTTACCCTTCAAAATGAAAAGAAGGAAACATAAATATTAAGCCTCTCTTTCTATGTAATATTTTTTTTCTCTCGTTGATTTCAGAAATTCATAATCACTTAATTTTCCACTCCAATGAAAAAAATGACTTTTTTAAAAATATCTGGCTTTAAGTTATTAATGTATTCAAATTATTGTGTTTTTACCAGGAAAGCATAGGGCTTTCTTTCATACTCTATGTTTTTGGGGGTGCTGAATCTGAGATTTGAGAACAAAATTTTGTTACGCAACATATGTTCAGAAATTAACGTTTTCAACCTTTCTGCAGTTTAACCTTTGAGAATTTGTTTTCGGCTTTTCAAACTGTATACATTTCTAATGGTCGTTTTGACTATAGGCGGTTAGACTCTTTAAACGTTTAGTAGATTTTTAAGTAGGTATGGTTTTGTGTAATTTGTATTGTTTTCTATGGAATCAATATTCGATTAATTGTATTTAAATTGAACAAAATATTCTTTATTAAAAAATGAACGACAGTATTGAAAAAGATTTGAATCGAGAATAATAAATTTTTTAAAAACAAGTTTTGATATAAACATAAAAACATTCTCAGTTTAAACAAACATAAGTAAATTAGAAAGTATGTTAAAGTATAAATTAACATTAAAGATAATTACTAATTGTCTTCAACACTTTCCCTTGTTAATTGATTTTTAACATTTCAAAACAAACCCATTTCGCTGCATAACAATTTCAGTCTTGGACATGGAAGGGGTTTAGTCATGATATCTGCAACTTGTTTTTCGGTTGAAATCTGTTGGATTTCGATTTTTCCTTCGGTTACTTTTTCTCTGATGAAAAAGTGTTTCTTGGCGATGTGTTTAGTTCTTCTGTGGAATTCTGGGTTTTGAGCCAATCTTACAGCTGCAGAATTGTCCACTTGAAGAACTGGAATTTCTTTTAATTTGACTATTCCTTCGAATAATCTGCATAGCCAAATTATTTCTTTCGCTGCTTCATTCGCTGCAACGATCTCAGCTTCAGTTGTTGATGTTGCAACCATGGCCTGTCTTTGGCTAAGCCAGGAAATAGCACCACCTGCGTGAGTTATAACAACACCAGAAGTTGAGCCCAGTGCTTTGGCATCCACCAAAATCAGCATCACTATAACATTTTAGAATTCTGGTTTTGTCATCTTTCTTGTATTCAATCCCTAAATCCAAAGTTCCAGCTATGTACCTGAACACTCTTTTGACTCTAGATACATCTTCTTTGGATGGATTCTCTAAGGTTCTTGACAAATATCCTACTGTGTATGCTAGATCTGGTCTGGTTCCTAGCATTAAATACATCAGTGCACCAACTGCTTGTCTATAGGGAAAATTGTGGTTTTCATCATCTACTTTCCCTGTTTTTGAAGTTTCTGTAGTTTTCACTATTGGTGTAGAAATTGGCTTGCATTCAGAAAACTGAAAACGATCGAGGATTTTTCTTGCGTGTGCTTTTTGGCTGACTTTTATTCTTTCTTCATTCTGTTCTATTTCTAGTCCCAAAAAGAACGTCGCTTTCTTCGAGGTGATCTTAAATTCGGTTTTCAGTTCTTCGATAAATTTCTCTAATTCATATTGATCAGTTGAACCAACCAGCCCATCATCTACATACAGCACAAGAACAAGTTTCTTTCCGTTTCTTTCCCTTTTCCAATAGCTGTAAGAGTTTCTTTTCCAGCAGCTTGAATTTGACATGAACTCTCAAATACTTCAAAATCGATCAACCAGTCTCGACAGTTGGTGACATGTCTTGTAGCACCATTATCAATCCACCAATCCATTGAATTTAGTTCAGTTGCATTGGCATTATTGCAAACAGACACTAAGGATGCATTTGTATCAACAATGTTGCTTGGATTTCTACTAAAATTCATGTCTTTTGCTGGTTTTCCTTCAGATAACCACT
The DNA here is from genome assembly GCA_948107695.1 of Meliscaeva auricollis. Classification (NCBI taxonomy): domain Eukaryota; kingdom Metazoa; phylum Arthropoda; class Insecta; order Diptera; family Syrphidae; genus Meliscaeva; species Meliscaeva auricollis. The sequence continues at coordinate 26,770,896 of OX403617.1, read as the reverse complement.
TCTTGCAGTCTCGAACCCAATGACCTCTATTCTTACAAAAATTACAAATGTCTTCTCTCTTGTTTCTTGAATAATTTTGTTTTGGTCGAACTTCTTGCTTCTTTTTGTCGAATCTTGATGCAATTAGCGCCTCTTGAGCTAAATTATCGTTTTCTTCTGTTTTCTTGAAATTTCTTTCATACATGCAAAGCTGTGTGGTCAACTCATCAAATGTCTTGGCTTCATCTTTTGTGAGTAACATCCAACTTGATCTGAAAGTCTCAAATCTTGATGGTAAAATATGCAGGACTTTGCATACCAACATCAAGTCTGGTAACGTGTTCTCTTTCTTAGCTTTGAGACCACTATTCAGATCATTCCACAAACCTCTGAGCTTCGCAATGTGTGTGGAAACATCTTGAGAAGGATTCCAACTGAATGCAAAGAGATCAGTGCATATCTTGAACAGTTGATCCTTGGATGTTGCTTCAAATTGCTGTTTTAAAGCTTCCCACGCATCATGTGCAGTCTCTTTATCCATTATTTTCTGATAAACTTCTTCTGTGACCGAGCTTGTTATCATCGATTTAGCGTAGCTATTCGCTTTTCGATATAAGTTGCTCTTTTCTTTATGTTGGATTATTTCTTCTGCTTTAGCTGTCTCTGATAAAGGATCTGGCTTCTTCAGAATTCCATCTATAGCATCTAGCGCTCCCTCATGGTAGTCAAGTAAGTCTCGAATTTTTCTTTTCCATATCGGCCAATCTGTCTCACCAGCCAAAAGCTTGATATGCTTTGCTAAGTCCATCTTCAAATACGACTATATGTATATCTCAGTTCACAAATAACGAAAATTAAATTCAAATCAAAACAAATTAATCAATATTGCATACTAGACCCATAACCTATTGTTTTCTATGGAATCAATATTCGATTAATTGTATTTAAATTGAACAAAATATTCTTTATTAAAAAATGAACGACAGTATTGAAAAAGATTTGAATCGAGAATAATAAATTTTTTAAAAACAAGTTTTGATATAAACATAAAAACATTCTCAGTTTAAACAAACATAAGTAAATTAGAAAGTATGTTAAAGTATAAATTAACATTAAAGATAATTACTAATTGTCTTCAACAATTTGAGACAATTTTAAATCAATCTTGTATAGTTAGTCCAGCATCTTCAAAAAAAAAAAACCAAAGCCAATTGGTACAAAAGTACTCGATATTATTTTTGCCTACACCTGAAGATGAAAAGCGATTTCTCGAAAACGCTTGTGAAAATAAATGGTCTACTAGAATATATTTTCTGTGCAAAAATAATGGTACACTAATAAAATTTACCATGACGTTTCATCATGAAAATCGGGGATCGATCAGGAGAGTCCATTTAAATAATTTTGGTGAAAGGGTGTTTTTTTTAGCAGAAAAAAACTTTGTGCATTGAATGCCAAAACACCTTGAGAAAATAATTCCATGTTCAATCAAGAATATAAAAGACCATAATACGTATCATGGGCCAGAAGGTATATTTTCCACACTAAAATCACTGCATATTCAATTTTTCAAGTCTTAGCTATATCTTGAGAAATTTCGAAAATTGACATAAACAATTTATTTAAGTGTCAAATTGAAGATTTTTGTATCGATATGTACTTCCTTTATATAAGTAGTCTGAATTCCTCAATTTGAGACTTCTAGAAACCGTCTATGGCAGTTTCTTATTATTTAAACGTCAGTGGGCCAGAGTGTCGATTTGACGTTTAGAAGCTTTTTTTCTAAAAAGCCCTATTGTTCAAGGTATTTGGTACTGGGCTCCAAAGTTAGCTACGCCCCTGTATTAGTACCAAAATTCAACTAAATACATAAATGAAAAATGAACATAATATATGTATGTCTTTCTTATCATCTTTAGCGCTATTAAGCTACTTCTTCTTTTTCCTTAAAGCCTAATTTACAGTTCAGCGCAAAACCAAAAAAAATAAATTTACAAAACTGTTTTCTATCTTTTCTATCCATCGTTTTTATTATATAAAAAAGCAAACTTGTTTGTCAAACCTCAGATAACACGAAGGATACTTTTTTTTGTAATCAATAAAAACAAATGGCTATTTGTTGTTTTTACGTTAAAATAAAAACATCAAAATATACTACAAAATTATGCCCAAAACAGACTAAAATTAGCTTTGAATTTTGGTTTTTTTGTTTTTGTACGCTGAACTGTAAACTAGCCTTAATCTAAAAATTGCTGTCGAAGAAGGGAGATTTTCTTCAAATGAGGAAAGCATCACCTTCGACCCAGGCTATTACTATAGACTGTTTCGACTATGACAGTACCTACAGATGATTTCGATCAAATTTTCCAAATAAGCTTCCAAATGATTTTCTATACAAATTTCAAATTGAAAATAAGATAATTTCCACCTCATTTTCATGAAATCAGTTTAAATTATCCATGACACAAACCTATTGCTGCATTTGTAAATAGGTAACAAATTTGTAATCCATAGGAGGGAAGGAAACAAACAGCATCCCAGATACAAAGAGGTGTGTAAGAAAGAAGAGTCAGATATAGAAAACAATAAATGAGCTGTCAAAAGAAATGAGATAATTTGTAATGAAAACACTATTTATCAGATTTGCTAAATTTTAGTACTGAATGCAAACTGCTTATTTTGCAGTTGAGTTACTTAAATAGCAGTTTTAACTTGCAGTTAAAATTTAAGTCATTTAACTGCTACTGAATTGACTGCATTACAAATTTATGCCGGATTTATACAATTGGCAAAATGTCATTATTTTTGTCATGAACTTTAAATTTATAATCAAGCTGGCACTATATTGTCATTAATGAAGAGTTAATGACAAAAATAATGACATTTGTCACTCGTATAAACCCGGCATTACTGTAGTCTTTTACAGCTCGGGTACCATATTTCCATATTTAGTACTAAACAATCTTTGTGAGATCTTAAGATATAAACATCGAACAGAGCTTATATTTTTATTAAAGGAAACAACTCAAGTATATGAACACGTCTCATGGTTGTCTTTTATTTTTGACGTTTAGTCAGTCATTCATAAATTTTTTAGTGACGAAAACAAAATTTATTATTTGCGTTTTATAATCAAATTTCATCAATTTCTATTCAAAACACAAATTAATTCAAGTACAAACTAAATTATTTCACTTTGCAACTAAAATACCCACTGCATTGAAGGCAGAATATCAAAATGGCTGGCTCAGCGCTCCGAAGATTGATGGCTGAATATAAACGTGTGTATAATTATTTGTACTTTATCTCTATAGAACAAAAAATTAATAAAATTCAATTAACATTAAAAACAGAGCTAACACAAGATCCACCAGAAGGTATTGTAGCTGGACCTATAAGTGAAGATAATATTTTTGAATGGGAAGCTCTGATAGCGTGAGTATTTTCTTTGCTTTATCAGTTCAAGTGTACTTATTCTGTAATCCGATTTTGAACAGCGGACCAGAAGGCACCTGTTTCGAAGGCGGTGTATTCCCAGCCAAATTGGTGTTTCCCCCGGACTATCCGTTGAGCCCTCCAAAAATGAAATTCACATGCGAAATGTTTCATCCGAACAGTAAGCACGAAATACCTTTAGAAATCCTCACAAAAACACTTACACCTTGTGTTATAGTCTTTCCAGATGGACGAGTATGTATTTCGATTCTTCATGCCCCCGGTGATGATCCAATGGGATACGAACTCTCCGCAGAACGCTGGAGTCCTGTGCAGAGTGTAGAGAAAATATTACTTAGTGTTGTCTCCATGTTAGCCGGTAAGTTGTATCCCAAGAAGCCTCTGGGCATTGAACAATCATAAAATGTATATTTTTTTTTAGAACCCAATGATGAGTCTGGTGCTAACGTTGATGCATCAATTATGTGGCGAGAGCATAGAGACAAATTTACCGAAATTGCAAGACGATTAGTTCGGAAGTCTCTAGGACTTCCCACATAAATTAACACAACAAACAAATTAAAATACTATAAACATTTTCTCTTGGGAATTTAGTTGGCGTGTTCTTATAGGTTTATACAAATTTACATTTATAATATTCTTAGTTGCAGCAGCTTAATAGAGAAATTCTGGTATAAATTTAATTTCTATTTTTATGTCGGAATAAAAAAAGGAAGTTATTTAAACCAATATTATCAAGTATCGGATCGTAACACGTTGCATATTATAACTCTTCATTAACACTTTTAAGTATATTTGTACTTTATTTTAGGGATATCGATGATGATGAACAGAAAAATTGTTAAATAAAAAAAAAAAACAATGAATTTCAATTGAGATGTTTTTCAATAACCAATTACTTAATATTTGTATGCAACATTGTTAGGTATCCCAAAAAAAACCAGTTCTTTTGTGAAAGCCATGAATTCCATTCATATAGTGGATTTATTTCGAATCCCGAAAATTCTATCCCAGATTTCGTTCGTAATTGCAATTTGCATGAGATTTTCCATTACGATGGATTCCGTGATAGTAAGTTTTTTCATAAGAAGGATTCGTAACAAATTACGATACGATTAAAATTCATGATAAGGCTGAGTGTAGAGCACGTCTTAGACAGGCAAAACACCGATTCTATGTTAGGTTTTGTCGAAATTTAATACAAAAAAAACTCCACTCCAGTCAAACGAAATCTTTAGAGGTCCCATAAAAGTTGCAAAAATCTGAGAATTGATGATCAAGGGCTATCATCATTTTCAGATTAGACCATGACTATTGGGACCTTAAATATTTCCAATCGCATCAGATAAATTAACTGAAAAGCGTTAATTGAGTGTGCTGCGGCTTAAAGTTGCCAAACAAGGTAAAATAAAGAAAAAAAATACTTTTTAAGAAGTTACTTAAATTGGAAATTACAAATATTCTAGTAAAATAAGAACGAAACTGCGGAATGGATACTAACGGGCAAATTCTTTTTTTTTTTCAAAGACTTTATATTGGTTTTTAATAAACTTACATACTTCAAAAGTCACAATAAATCATGTCCGCTAGTCTGGTTTTTCAAGTTCAAACCGGAAGTTAAAGGTTTATAAAATAAAAGTAAAAATGTAGGTAGGTGTATTGGATCTAAGCGATCTAACGTAAATGGCCACTGTTTTAGGTTTTTTTTTTTTGTTTTTAAAGTTGTTTGACTGAAATATTCCAATTCAAAACATCAAGCGCGTTTTTCTCAAAACAAGATTTTTTTACGTTGAGATCACTCCAATACTTGAGTGACTATTTGGCATTTGGCACATAATTAAAATGTACATATTTATTTTAATGCAGAATTCGGAGAGACTAATTTCAATACAGTTTGACTGCCATGACGAAAGTTTGGCCTTTTTTCCTTTACCTTCTTCTATTATGGAAGAAATATTTATTTGTTCATTCATTCATTGAAGAGCGCTAAAAACGTCCTTGAACAACCTCGGATACTCACGTTCCCAGGACATTTAGTCGGCGAGTCATGATTTTCGAGGTTAATTGGTTTTAACGGTTTTCGAGGTTTACGGGGAGATGAAAATTAAAATTTTGTAAAAATATTTAGGTATGGCACAATGTTTTAAGGGTATTTTTTTATCCTGAACCCAAGAAGACAAAAAAAACAAGATGATCTGACTACCCTCAATAAATGTTAAATACTTACTTCTTCTGCGTAGTTTTTCAGTATTTTTGCATCTTCCCGTTTAACCTCAAAAATCGTTACTCGCGGGCATGTAATTTTTATAGACTTTTGAGGTAAAGTTATGGAATATCGACGTTGTTCGAGAATGATTTTAGTGCTCATCTCAGAACTACCCTTTCCGCTATAGAAACACCTTTATGTAGTAGTCTAAGAGCCGACAGCAAATTTTGGGAGTGGAGGTATAACCAAAATTCGCATAAGCGTATGTGTAGATATGCACGATAGCATATCAAATCCAAAAGTCGGGCAGAGATTCTTTTCAGCCGGGGCCGTAGGCGGCCGTTTGAAAAATGAATTTTTTACCGTTAATGTGTCGGGGGTATAACCACTTCAATTCATATGTAGAGGATAGAGAATTTTGTGCTGATTGGTTTGGGCCTTTCACAAAAGTTTCAATTCAAAATTGACCAGATCAAATTGTAGGAAGGTACTCAAGTACATATGGAGGTCTCACAGCTGTAATGGACAAAGTAAAAACAAAAAAATCCAAATCCAGTGCCAAAATCTGCGCAAGGCTTAACTCGATTGAGGTCTGTCATTAGTTTGGTCAAAAAGTGTTTTGTTTCAAATTGTCATTTGTTCGAGAAAAACATTCACCATAATGTCGTCCGGAAGTCTTCTGAAACTGTTTTATTGGCGCAAAAATGACAGATATGATACAATAAAACACTTTCATAAAACTTCTGGACTATAGTCGTCCAATTTAAAACGACATAAGATTCAATGGTAGCGTATTTACTTTAACTCGTTATATCTCCGAATTCACTTTTTATGACATGATTCTCTTCAGCTTTTAGCCCTCCATAGGTATATAAACTTTTTCATAGAGAGTACAAAGTATTGTCTGTTTCCAACATTCCAAAAGATACTTATTTTCCTTTTTATCAAATATCCTTTTAGATAGAATCCCTTTGACTTTTAAATTCATTATGGTAGTAAGTTAGAAAAATCAAAAGGTATTTTTCCCTTCGTAGAAAAGTTTTATTTTTAATTCAAAAAATTAACAAAACAAAAATGAATAAAGAAGGTACATGTTAAGGTAAAAATGCAAAATAATAAATACGAATTATACTTATTCACAGCAAGTAGATGTATCAATAATAATGTACGTGCTAGTTTTACTTCATTAAAACAAGTAAAACAAAACCACCCAGTCCTTCCTTTTAACTATTTTTTGTGTTGGTTTTTAGCCTTCAAATGGCATCATGTCTTCTTCTTTTTGTCACTCTTTTTCAGTGAATTGGCAGCAGTATTTGTAATTTTTGAAGAAGTTGTAGTGTTTGTGATTTTTGGAGGAGTTGTACCATTTGTGATTTTTGGGGTAGCAACAGCAGTATTTGTATTTGTACACAAGCCACGACGTTTTAACGTGCATTTTATATCACCAACTATTTGCAACGGCTCACCAGTGAGAATTTCAATGCAAATATCTATGTGATCCATGCTTCCGGCAACTGGCTTCATGGCAAATGCCCCAAAGAATGTCTGTCCATTTTGTACGTTGATTGGTTCGTCAAAATAGAAAATAGATTGCATCCAGTGTGTCTTGGGCGACCATGGTGCTGTGTTAAAGCCAAAACGGGTGTGAGATTTCGAGAATATAACATTGAAATATGTTACGATGCCATCTATGTGGCCACTGCGTTTGCACTCTATTAGGAACGGCGTCAAAAAAGTTAGATCCTTGACTGTAATCGTGTTGAGATCGATTTCTTTTAGAAGATGAGAAGATGTAATTACTTGGTCGGGTTCGACTGAGCAAAACCGTGGTTCGCGAAGAGCAAATTTTCGAATGGCTTTCATGTTGAAGCCGTGCACATTTCGCCACCAGTTTATTTTGTCATCCTTCCGAAATTGGTCTTCGATGGCAGTTATATGTAATTTAGCTTTATCGGGGAATATTAATCCGCCTGGTTTTAACCATTTGTCACGAGCGAATATGATTGCATCTATGATGGACTGATAGAAGAGACAATAGCCCATCCAGTCAGATATTATGATGTCAACAGAATTTAGATTGATTTGCAGGTCGACATCTTGGATTCTTCCGTGTATTACTTTTATAATTTTATCATAATTATTATCCGAAACAATTTGCCGGGCATAAAATGTTGCTTTGGAGCAGTCGACAGCAATAATTTTGGCTGCGCCAGCTTTGGCTGCAAACAAAGACAATAAACCGATACCACATCCAATGTCGAGGACAGTTTTGCCTTTGAAGAGATGCTTGTTGCGGTATATAACTTCCCTGAAGCTGTTGGTTCTCACATTATCTTTAATTATGTGTCCAAAAATATCCAAATGCGCGTATGAGTCCAGTTGAAAGTCTTTGGAAGTCATATGGTCAACAGGTGACACTTTTGGCTTTCTATTGCAATTATTCATATTTTTCTTAAATAATTGTTTACAACATCGATTGAAAATGCAATTAATTCGGAAGAATTTGGGAAAGTATTTTAAAATAAACGAAAAAACTTTTTGGTTTTATAAATCGTGATGTCTGGTTAGTTGGTCGTTGAAAGAAAAAACCCATTGAAGACAAAAGTCAAAACAAAAAAAAAGTGATACCAAGTCGACAAACATTTTATGTAAATTGTTAACCGTACGACATTGGTAGACCGTATTAAAGGTACTTTCAAGTTTCAATTCACCTCACGAACGTTTTCGATAAGTTAAGGGGCCAACCCATAGAATCCGTCACGTCCGTTCCGTCAACGAATCCGTTGTCGATGAAGTTAAAAAAATTGGCTACTCTTGCCGTCACGTCCGTTCTTATGGGTCGTTTCACATAAGAACGTGTGTATTTTATCGAGCCGTCCGACGGTTTTAATATTTTTTAATAAAAAAAATGATAATAAATATTCATATGGCTTTCAAGTTTAATTTCAATCAAAATTACTACGAATACTACCCTATAAAGCTAACTACTGCAAATTATATTTAAATAATAATGCCTTTTCAATTTTCTTCTTGAAAAATGTTTTATGAATAAGAATTTATGCAACGTTGAATAGTGGTTACATAAAATGTTCATGCAGTGAATAACGATTCACCTGTTTAAGGGATTCAAATAAAATAAGACTGTAAAAGTAATAATTAATAATAATATAGTACTTTACATAGCTCAAATAATCGCCGCACTTCTTTAAATTTAATGACTTAAACAGCCGTACTTTGCCATAATCCAAATTTAAAGTATTTTCTATAGCTGAAGAAAATTCTAAGAAAAGAAAATATTTTCCAACAACTTTTAAATTGAATATTTGCCAACTCCAAACCTCATTTAAATACCTTTACTAACGAATTCTATGGTAGTTTATTTCGGTATTCCGATTTTCATCTGATGAACAAAGGTGTAAATATTGAGCTCAAAATACGTCCAGTTAAAAAGGATTTTTATTACAGTTCTGTAAGTACCAACTTTTTCACAATGAACATATTTAAAAAAGAGAAAAACCATGATTCATTCCTCTCCAAATACTTTACATTTATTAAGTTTGTGTAAATAAATAAATAAATTAAGACTTAAACCTACATTTCACGGTATTTACACTTATGTCAAGTTGTGTGTGTTTTTTTTTTTTATTAATTAGTTCCTTGGCTCTTGGTAATAATTAGATCTAATTAAAAAAATCAAGGATTCCATTCAGAATGTCAAGGAAATCAGAATCACTAGCCTTCTTCTTCTTCTTTTTATTTTTCTTTACTTTTGTTCCATCGGGTTTTGGTTTTGTTGCATCTTCAGCTGATTGTTCAACGGGGACCTTTTCATCTTCCGCCAGTGGAATACCTTCACCTTCTTTACTTTGAGCTATGTCATTTCGCTCATTTCGTGTTGCTTGAACGGGACTACTACTTGTTTCCTCAGAATCATCCAAACCATCAAGGAAGCCACTGCCTAAGAAACTGAAGCCATCATAGTCGGCATCATCCGTAGCTGCAGCACCAGCACCAGCAACATCTTCATCATCGTCGTCCTCAGCCTCGTCTTCATCATCTTCATCGTCCTCATCGTAATCATCATCGCCACCTCCTTTAAAGAAATTAAAAAACGTATTTAAGCAAACAGAATTTTGTTTATGTTGAATTTATTACCAGCTCCAAAGCCGAAGATATCATCATCTTCTTCTTCTTCTTTTGGAACCTCTGGCAAGGGTTCTGCCTCTGCTACTTGTAAGCCCTTGGCTCCAAATTTGAAGCAAGATACACGCATTGATGCCTCTACTGTTTCTTCGCCACGAAGTTCAAGTCCCAAACAAGCCTTAAAGTCGTCCTTTCCTTTCGACAAACCATATACTCTGCCACAGAATTTTGAATATCCACCCGGTAAACTCACACAAATTGGCTTTGCTTTCTTTCCTGTTAAAATCAAAGTTTTTAAATTTCTCTCTAAAATATCACCTTCTTCCTTATTCTTAACAAACCTGAAATAGTTCTAGTAGCTAGAACGATGTCTCCATACTTAATGGAAACAGACATCCTTTCATTTCCGAGATACGTAACTTTTGCACATCCTGGTCCTCGAACTGGCAAAATTGGCAACTGAAAGTTGCGACAGCAATCGCAGTGTGTATCAGAACATTTGCAATACTTGCTAAGTTGATTTGGATCATCTTCATTAATTGGATTTGTTTCTTCTGTTAAAGCGGGACTAGATGAAACCGCTTCAACAGCTTCTTCTACAAGTGGAGCTGCTTCTTCTTCAGCAGCTACAACAGGCGTTTCAGCATTACCCTCTGGAGCAACAACAACTTCGGCTGCTTCAGCTACTACTTGTTCGGCATTTGGCAATGTTGGTCCGATATTCGGATCAATTTCGGCTTCAGGGAGATCGAGTTGCTTCAAGGACTGCGTAACAATTACTTTGTCACCAGTTTTTACTTCTTTGCGAATTGTAGTCAAAGCATCCGAATAGTTTGCTGATACAAGTATCACACACACAATCAAAGCCCAATTTTTCATAATTCGAACTTAATTAGTTATACTTTGTTTTCCTATAAAGAGAAATTAAAATTTATATTTTAACTTAAGCAAATGAACGATTTTTATTCAAATAAGAGATAACTTTCTTTCAAAGGTTTGAAACAAAAAAAGTAAATAATTAACATAAAGCGTGCAAAGAATCAAAATGTTATCATCGTCTTTGACAATCAATTAAAGCTATTTTTGGATGAGCCTCAATAGTTTTTCAATGACAAGCTTTTACTTAACCTGGTTTGAGGTGCCAATAGTAGGTAGAAGGAGTGGCCCTATACCTAGTCGTCGCGATCGTCGGTGTCTGTTTGAATGCCATCACTTCAACTATGGAATTCCTAATTTCTCTTTTTAAATTGATCTGAAATCTTTTGTTGTATAATAACACTCCAGACACATTGGCAAGATCTTTATAATCTCTTATTATATGACCAGAGCAACTCTTAGAAATGTATGATCATTAAACAAAATTACGTAAAGGTGATAAAGTGAAAGAAAAATATTAAGAGAAATTGAATATTATCATACATAACAGATATTTAGTTTAGAAATCGATAAACAAAATTTACCCTCGAATATTTCTAGTATATAACATTTGCAGTATTTTTTGTTTAGCTATTTACATTATATTGAAACATTTAATTAATAAAAGTACTTATCCTAACTTTTAACCGTTAGAACATTAGCAGATAAAAGATTTCTTAATGTGGCAGAATATAACTTATTCTGACCCTTAGGCCCAATTTGTGCACATCTGAAAATCTTTAATCAATGATTGTTGCCAACTGTAAATCTGAGACTTCATAGTTTGAGTTGTTAATCATGGATTTAGCAAATCAACCGATTTTGGTTGATTATCGCCATTTAACAAGAACCTCTGAAAATTATGATAAGAACTTAACCCACTGTGAACAAACTAGCCCTTAAAGAAAATCTGGATTAGAACAGGGCCCCAGCACGTAACTTGATACAATCGACTTAAGTCGATACAATCGAGCTTTGGCAGCAACTCATTTGGCACCATCGATTAAACCAAATTAGATGCTGCCAATACCCGATTGTTTTGACTCAACTCAAAGGCCGCGTTCACATAAAAATCTAAAGCTATCCAGATACCTTTCTGTTGTTGTAATCCTATGTTAACTAACAGCTGACTGAAAAAGATTCGCAAATATACTGGTAGCGAAGGTATCTTGGATAGGCTATCCTATGTGAATGTGAACGCGGCCAATTGTTTCATGTTACGTGCTGGAGCCCCAGAGCAAAAAAGCACATACACGTGCTTCGTGTTTTATAAATTTGACGTTGGCAATGAAATGTGAACATTATCTGCTCTTTATTATCCATGCGGATCTGGATCTATGTAGATCATTCAAACAAGTAAAACAACAATAATACACGTGATATCCTGCCTTCTATCGGGGTCTATTTTTACTATCTAAGAACCTGCAATTTTCGGATCTTATTTTGTTTGTTTTTTTCTGTCCGAAAACAGATTCATTAAACACAGCTACTGTGTAATACTCAAAAAAATTATCGGATTCTAGCTTCATCAAATTTCAAATAATTTTTATTTATGTTGAATAATTTGGAAAGGAAACCATTCAAAACTTTTTAACGATGTATAAAAATGTGGTTTGGTAAAAACCTGGACTATCCAGGAAATTCAAAAAATTCAGTTTTTCCTTTTTTTACGAATCAAGCGAATATGGGCAGTGACCACACCCCCTGAATCAATTTTTGTATATCTATGAAGCTTAGTCAAAACTCAAAACAACACTATATCAATCGCAAGGACTACGATTATGCACAATTCTTGGGTGACGGGAAGTATGCTTCAAAAATCTCGATGATCTGCATGTGAGTCATCATCAGTCAGTCTTTTACGGTTTTGTAATTTTTAAAGAAATGTATCTCATAACCTAAGCTCATGCTTAGTGGTTGAGGTATTCTTGACTAGCACAACAAATAATCCAATCTTCAAGTTTTTGGCTTAATTTGTGCAGAAGTTAAAGGGGGTTAATGTAAATAAAGGTGAAAAATGCCAAGATACCTACGGTGGCCTTTGATACACAGCAACATCCGTATAAGTAGGATTCCTTAAAAAGCATTGCAAGAAACATGTACTTTGTATTCTCAAACTCCTAAGACATTGTTGAATATTTTTATAACTAATCTACATGCATGTGTACGTATGCTAATGAAGATAAATGATTTCCAAAAATTCCGCAAATTATTGATTATTGTATAAACAACAACATAAAATTAATATTGAAATATAAACCACAAGAATAAAGAAAGTGAATTAATGTAAACAAATAAATTTCAATTTCTCTCTCGAAAAAAAGAAACAAAAAAAAAAAAACTTTCGTCTCATATTGTCAAAATATTCAGCCCAGATACACATTTACTATCGCTTATTGTTATAATGATGTGTTAAATTTTTTATATTTAATTTGCATCTATGAATTAATGAAGAAAAAAAACAAGATTTGAATTTCACTTTCGTTAGAGATCAGATCTATAAGATTTGTTTGGTTGTGGGAGAAAAGAGAAATGTGACAATTTGGTTGCATAAAATTATTGGATCACGCTAAAGTAAAAATTAATTTTAGTTACATCTTCACGCCAAAATTTAAAAAAATTAAATATACATTTATGTATTGATATGATTTAGTCGATATTTGAATTCTCAACTTTCTTTCTGTGAATTTTTTAAAAAATGTTAACATGTTAATTTGATGCCTGACATGCATATTTTTGACACATAATGAATATTTTTTGTTCGAACGCAAATTTTTTTCTTAGTCGTATTACTTGAATGCAGACCTTTTACGACCATCAATGACGTCATTTTCTCATAACAAAACAATAACATAGATAATGATCGTGTAGTCACACCATGTCTTCAATCATTAAATAAACTCAAGAAGAAGAAAGCAAGTATATACGAGAATCTAGTAGCTAACACTAATTTCCGGTACTTAACTCATTTTTTACATTTTTGTTTGATAGAATCAACTTTGAAATGACAACTTTTGTGCGTGTTACATAAAAAGATATCTACTAAAGTGATAGGTAACATTTATGGTTTCTATAAGCATGATATACAAAAATTGTTTTAACTGTGTCCATTTGACAAGACACAGTTAATTTTTTAGAACGTGAAAAAGGTTTTTATAACGATTATTTAATAACAGTTTTTTATGATTTTCGACCAGTAGTATTTATTAACACAGTTTAATGGATATTTCAGATTTTTCACTTTAAATTCACGCTTTTGCAAATTAGATTCACTCTTTTGCAAATCAAACTTACCCGGTTTTAAATCAAATTCACCCTTTCATATGATAGAAAAATATATAAAATTTTAGATTCCATTAGAATTTGTTAATACATATCTTGGTTTCATAAATAATATCGTAAAAGTAGCAGTGGCGTGTCCAGAAAAAAAAATTGGGAAGGAAGGAGGAGGGGGTCGAGTATCTGCTCCCTCTGAGATTTACGAAGAAGTTTCAGAAAATCATGTGCTTTATGATGAAATTACCTTAAAAATAACGTGATTTTGAAGGCTTGGGGAGCTTGAGCCCCCTTAACGCCCCCCTCATAATATGCCACTGAAAAGTAGACAAAAACTCAATTTTAAAAAGGTGGCATTGAATGAATTTAATTTGCAAAAGGATGAGATTAAATTGCAAAATGATGAATTTGATTTGCAAAAGGGTGAATTTAAAGTGAAAAACCTGAATAAAGGTCTTAGGCCGTTTTCGTTTGGTGGTCCTGAAGCTTCCGGAAGCATTGCGGAAATGAACATCGGAATATTATAAATTTTACTTTGCTGTTTTATTTGAGTTCGAAATCGAACCCCTTTTCATAACCGGTGCTTAGACAAGCGACTTAAACTAGTATAGCATTTTTGTTTTTTATTGTATTTTGGTACACGAAATAACCGATTAGTAGAGCAAACAATTTTTAGGCGCTAGCTTCCTATGAACACAGAGATTGAAAAGAATAGTCAAAGAAAGGCGAATAATTTTTAGAACACACAATTTATTCAAAAAGATACACTACAATTTCAACAAAAATTAATTTTACCAACACGAATAAAGTGCATGATTTTTTGAAGAAAATTTTGTACTGTACATAATACTGAGATATTTTACTGTTTTCAGCTTTGGTTTTGTTAATTTATAAATACAATACATTTTATTTTAGAGTCAATATAATTAGAATCTGTAGCCTTATCACCAAGGAATATTAGTGACTTATGAGTGGTCTCCACCACTAATAAAGTTGAGAACGATAACTTCCAAAACTCCGAGATGAGCGTTCATAACTTATAAGCCAGGTTAAAATTGCCACTAATATCGGATTATTTTGAAAGCTTAACAAAAAGATATTTGTTAACAAAAATTTTTTCATCAAACAATTTTGTGAAATCAACTATGCTCTACTTGTTTTCCCTAATACGATCTAGAAATTTTTTTGCATATTTTATTCTATAAAATTTTAATAAATTTTTTTGATAAAAGAAAACTTTTGTTCACAAAAACGTTGCTGTTAAGTTTATAGAAAAAAAAAATCCAACTATAGCAGTAATTTCAAACCGGTAACTGTTAAACTATTTTTAAATACCAACATTTGGAAAAAAAAAATCATCCAAATTGGAGCGGTTTTGCCCGGTTCCGAGATAATGCTATAGTTTGAGCTTTAGTTAAACGGAAACGGTACGGTAAAGTTTGGAATTACCAACTTTTATTTTTTAATTTAACGTTTGATGCACCTTAAGAATAACCAAATTAATAGAATATCAACTTTATCGAGAACTGCATGGTAAACTAAATGCCTTATGTTATTAATACAAAAAAAATCTATTAAGAACCCCACTTTGTTGTGTCAGGCAAATAAAAAATAAGGACTCAATTCCAGGCTGTGCGGGATTCGATATATAACTCCAATAACGGTTGAATTTATGATTCGGTTAATTATTTTGGCATATCGTCATCAACTAACAAAATCAAAAGTCAACCTTAATACCAAAAACAGCGTCACAACCAAATTACAAAAAAAAAAAAAAAATTGAATGTCGACGTCAAGGAACTGCACAAAAAGGTGCGGCTCACCACCAACTCATGCCAACTCGAACAACATCACGTTTGGACTAAAATTACAGATCCTCAAGTATGCAATTCAAAGAAATTATATGAGTGGTTTTGAATACATCGGTATTTAGGCCAACAACTTTATAAAAGTTATTGTTTTGTATTTATTTTTCATGTAACCTGTGTAGAAGCCTCAAAAAAAATCTCAAATACCTATACATTTGTAGGGTTAAGGACTTTTATTCTTAGTAAATTAGAACTCTACCACTTCGCACACAATCCTTTCCTTTCCTTCAAGTTAACTCAAATACATTAATCTTTATTACAAAAAATAATAAAGGATTTTTTAACAAACAAATAAGGACATAATAGCTGAAGGTCCTCTATTTCACGACAAAAAAAAAATAACTTAAGCAATGTATAGATAATTTTGTCACACATTTATCCTGCTGCCATATGAAAAATATCCGTTTGTGAAGTTATTGTTAGTTAGAAAAAAAATTACCGTTAATTTGGATGGTTTTTGAAGGACACTTAATTTATATTTTCTAACGGACAAGATTTGTGTATTTTTTTTTTTTTTTGCGAGGTTAATCTGACAAAAACTTGAGCACAGAATTTTTAAAATTTCACTTTCCGACGCGGTCGACGACGCTCATCACACTTCTTGAATTCGAGAATAACTAAAAGATATAATCAGTAGACGATGCCTTCATACTCTAAACTCAGATGCGACGGATCGAACTCGGACGGTTGTTGGCCAATTCAATAATCGAGAACGCAAACCAATTAAACGGTAAAGTATAATTTGGATGAATAGGTGGGAATGACCTACCTGTTCGCGTTCGCGTTTGCGCATATGTACGTCTCCATCTCCGTCTCATAGCAAAAGCAACGCATAACACACAAATAAACAACAACAACAACTTCTACACAGCTTGGAAATTAAGTTCTTGCTTGCTATTTTGTATCCATAATGGTGATGGTGCTTGAGGAGTGGTAAAGTTAAGACATGTAAGAAGCCAAGACCAAAACCGTACACTTTGTCCATATTAATAAAAAAAATCCCCGATGCGAGATTTTCAATTCTTCTTTAACGAAGAACAGAAAACGGCACCAGTACTACATAAATGTCTTGTGTCTTGGATATTGATACGTCATCTTGGGTAAATCTGTGATCATTGTAGGTTTGTAGGTATGTTTACATGTACATAATTATTGTGTTGTATGGAAGAGATTTTTTTTCCAATTTTTGTATAAATTTTTTCCCTCTTGCTCTACAAAGGTGTGCTTACTATATTTAGTGTCTTTTAAAATCAATTTAGCTATCCGTATTATACAATACTGTGGATAAGATCTAGGTATGAAGTGAGGTAAAGCTGTGGAGCCAATAGGAGTTCATGGTTCATTGCATTATGTAGCGGAGATGAGATGAACATGCAGAACTTATGGTAGAAGAAGAATTTATTATTATTAATTATAGGGCTGGAATGTTCAAAGGGAAAGTGAATAATTTTGCATTATTTTTATTTTACATTATAATTCACAGTGTGATGGTCATGTAGGTAGGTACATATGCCAAATTCCAAATAAATTAAAATAAAATACTAGACTGTGTTGCACGTTCTTGCTCTTATAAATAATTTGGCATAGAATTTATATTAAAAATTTGCAAATGTAAATTTTTTAGAAACTAAATTAATTTATAAATGGTTTTGAGCTGCAAGCGAAATTTACCTTATTTAGATTAATAAAAAAAAAAAAGATTTTTATAGGTAAAACATTTTGATTAATTGTTCTTAGTGTCAAGATAGCCCGACTCACAGCCCGATTGTAGTGTTTGTGTTTTAAAACGAGTGAAAACAACATAAAAAATCCATTAGAATATTTTTTCTGATTCGTTTTCCTGATCGCTATATCCTTAGTTTGTGGTATATATGTATATTTTTGTGCATCTTTGTGTAAGAAATACATATGTACATTTTTACACAAATTGTGCGAAACTGCTCCGACTTGGATGATTTTTGTTTTTTTTTTTTTTCTTTCAAATATTGATATATAAAAATACTTCAACAGTTACCATTTAAAAATTGCAGCTCTTATGTATATCGGGTTTTTGTTTAACTTAACAATAAAATTTTTTTGAACAATCATTTTTACTTGCTCTATACGGCAAGTATTGGTTTCGTGCCAAAAAAAAACTGAGGTTTTAATCAAAACCAACATTACGATGATGGAGAAGACTAAAAAAGTGGTCTTCGTCATGCCGTCCATCGGTCTGTGCTTCTGTGCGTCCGTGCGTCCATCTGTACACATTTCCACTGTCCAAACGATTTGTCTAAAAAAAAATCGGTATACCATTTTTAACATACATATTATTTATCAACATCTAAAAATTTTATTTTGAAAAAATAAAAATCACTGACCCAATATCGAAAAAAAGAAACAATTTTTCAAAAAAAAATCCCAAAAAGTGTTCCCGTTTTAAAAAAAATTATTTATTTCTGCTTATTTGTGCAATGTGCATATCTCTAAATACCTACACTCATGAGACAAACAAAAGCTTTAATTTTCAAGCTAAGTCAACATATAATTGCTTTGAACTACACGAGCAAGTTCGTGCGATCCAGTCGTGCATTTTATTTCTTTCAAAATTCAATTGGCTTATTTTTTTTAAAGGTTTTATAAGGTTTTCATGTACCTATTGTAGTTCTTAAAAAAATTAAAAATTTACTTAAATGTTAAGGAAAGTTTTCAATAAAAATAGCATTCGGATTAAAAAGAGCTAAGAAACGTTTTAATTAAAATTAAGTATTTGTTTTCGTAAAAAAATTCATTAACTTATTAGTTCCATTTTAATACAAATTAAATTATTTTTTGCTTAATTGTCTTAAAATATCAAATACAAATTTTCAATGAGAGCTATAAACGGGCTCTTTAGTCAAGCGAAACGCAGTTTCGAGCAGATTTATCTTTATATTTTAAATTAAAATTGGTCCTTTTCATTTAAAAATAATTTCTGCCACACCACAAAAATGGTAGTGAGGTAAGACCTACGATTCCCGTACTTACTTAAAATCATCTTTTACTACAAAAGCAAAATTATACTTATATCGATGAGTGAAGTTTACACTTTCATTTGCCATGCACGCTGACAGGGGCCTATTGCACCAACTTTCAAATTACAATTTAACAGCAATTTTTAACTAAATTGTAAAATAATTAACGAATTGTATTGTTCCAGTTTAATTCAAATAGAGAAAATAAATATAAATTAAATAAAATGCACGACTGGATCGCACGAACTTGCTCATGTAGTCCATCCAAAGCTATTATATGTTTTAACTTAGATTGAAAATTTTATTTATTTTTAAACGGGAACACTTTTTTAAAAATTATTTTTCGATATTGAGTTATTTTCAAAATTTAGTTTTTAGATGTTGATAAATACTATCTTAAAAATGACATACTAATTTTTTTTTTCAAACGACTGAAAAATTTTTAATGAGAAAATATAAAAAAAAAACCGCTCGATAGATTTTTCAAAAAAAAAATCTAAAAATATATAGTTATAGGAGAAATCATATCAAAAAGTTTAATCAAAATCGTTAGAGCCGTTTTCGAGAAAAGTCGAATAACTCAAAAATGTTGTATGGGAGGTACCCGTTCTAGATGAGATATTCAAAAACAAAAAAAAACAAAGTTTCAAAAATTACATAAAAATCATCTACGGATTCATTGCCACGAAACCCTTAAGAGCAAGTAAAAATGATTATTTATAATATTTTAAAATATTTTTGATCAAACTTTTACCCAAGTTTTTTTTTTTAATTAAGTATTTAAGTAATTAAAATTAAATTTAACAAGTTTCGTAACAGTTTCCCTAATGTTTTTTTTTTGAATTTAATTAATAAAATACAAATAGTCGTTTCTTAATGTTGTATTTATTTTATCCAGTGTTTATGAATGAATCATACGAAAAATTACAAAATTTTGAATGAAATTTTAAGATTGGGTTATGTTAGTAACATTTTCTCATTCGTTTTATTTTTTGCATGGTGTCCAAAATACTTTAATAATACTAGTATTTAACAATAAATAGTAAAAACTCAAAAGCTTATAATTTTTAAGTTAAATATCAAATTTTTGTGACACCCTGTTAAACAGAGTTTAGAAAGTTACCAATGTTTCTTGAATGAACCCACTAGCTCCGTAATAACAGAGTAGGAAGTTAAACAAATAAATTGATTCCAGAGCTAGACTTAAAGTTAGGTGAGGTAGGTCCGTTCTGATTTGTATTAATTAGACTTGGGAGTTGGTACCATTAACTTTAATAAATGATCATAAAGGTCATATCATCATTTTAAAAATATCATAAATTAAATATTTTTTTTGGAAGACTATTGATCAATTAATTTATTTAAATAAAAAAAACAAGAACAAAGCATACAAAATAT
The DNA here is from genome assembly GCA_948107695.1 of Meliscaeva auricollis. Classification (NCBI taxonomy): domain Eukaryota; kingdom Metazoa; phylum Arthropoda; class Insecta; order Diptera; family Syrphidae; genus Meliscaeva; species Meliscaeva auricollis. The sequence continues at coordinate 26,750,662 of OX403617.1, read as the reverse complement.
ATGAAATAAGTTAATACGCATGCCTCCACATCATGCGACAATAGGAAAGTGTTTTGTATTCATCAAAGAAAGTGTGCTACGAGCAGGCAAGCCAGAACGTAAGTAGGTTATACGAATAGAGGAGACACTCGTTGAATGGCCAATTTTGACGGTTGTTGATTTGTTGACCATTCTTTTTCTGATGTGGTGACGATGTGGTCGTGGTGGTGGTCGTGGTGTTGGTGGTGTCTTGACTCTCTTTGTCAGTTTGAAGCAACAAATGGACTAAAATTTACTTAATTGGAATTTCTTTCCTGCTTTTCGTTGGAATGCGTGTTTGTTCTAAATGTGCTTGGGTTGTTCCAATTGAAACCGACGGACGAATGTCAAATATGGTATTGTTCAGTTTTTATTTGTTCTTTCGCTTTTTTCTTTTTCTTTTGTGGATTTTTCTAACTTCCGTCTGTTTAACAAATGAACTCCTTCTAGGTTTACAAACTTGGTAATGGACAGGTGCGTAGATAAATAGCAACTAGAGGGGCTGTCATTGTTTTTTTATCCATTTTTACTTCATATAAGTATTTGTGTATAATTTGTTTGTATATATTTTGCTTAAGATCAGTTCTTACAAGTCTAATTTTTCAGGCACTACCTACATACATGTTTTGTATATCAATTTTACCAATTATTCAAAAAATTATCTACTAAATCAAAAAAACGCAAAGGAAAAAATATTGAAAAATTCGACTGCAAGTATGGGAACATACGAAATTCATTACAAAATAATACCGCCGAGCGGTCAAAATTTGAGCTCAGAATCATGATCTAAAAATTGAATTGTAGGAGGATGACTGCCTATACCTTTCAAATAGGACCAAAATTAAAATCGGTTTCAGGTAAGTGAGTTAAAAAGGGAGAAATTCCATTCGTGTTAACATATTAATATAATGATATTAAAGTTCAGATTGAGTTCAAAATTAAGCTCTTTTTAATAAACGCTTAACATACAAATCCGCCAAAAATTACACTTTTTTAAGGGGGTACCACAGTAAGTTTGCAATCATATTGGTCAAAATTAAACTTTTTCTCATATATTTTTATCATGTAGAACATTTTTGGCAACTCACGGTGTGGAAAAGTTAAGGATTTTCAATGTAATTTTGTAACAAAAGTCGTATATTTGATATGAAAAAAATATTTTTTTTTTTGGATTTTCAATGTAATTTTGTTAGTGAAAAAAATATTTGTTTACCCTTAATATAGTTAAAATAATCTTTTTTTTATTTTTGAGTTTCCCTGAACCGGTTAACTTTTTTTTTGATAAAAAAAATAAAAAAAATACTTTTTTCTTTTAAGAAATGAACACAAAATAAAATACGAATTATATGGCTCTCTTTTTAAGGAACTTAATGGCAACAGCAGTCTCCCTAATACAATTCAATTCTATATATTGTATAAGTTAGTGTAGTGCAGCGTTACCACTTCCGGAAAACAAATCGAATAGATTTGAAGAAAAAAATGTAGTAGATTGAGAAAAATCGGATTAGATCGAAAATTTTACTTTTTTATATGAATAATGAGAAAATAAACATGTTCATATTAAATTTTACTAAACAAAAGCAAAGAAAAACTAAAAATTTAAATTTCTTAAGACTTTGTATCTGTAAAAACATAAACATATATTTCAATACATTGTTAAACAACCATTTTTTAATTTAGAAAAAACAAAAAGGGTGTTTGGAAATTCTGCGGTCTACTTATTCTTTTTTTATATATCAATGTAACCCTGATTCTCTTCAAAATGTAAGCTTTCCTGAACTGACGCATTTTTATTATCCCATGACGCCAAGCAACATCACTAAAATCATTGTGGAAACGAATTTAATTACTGATTTAATTCTAATTGCTCGAAAAATTGATATTGACTCCCTGTTGTTCATGTTGTGGAGAGTTAAAGTACCGGTGGTGGCCCTAAACTTTAATTTTTGTTTTTTTTTAGGGAAAGATGACACTTGGCGCACTCGTAGATTGATGAAAGGGGTGTAGTCGGCGAAAAGCAAAATAATAATCCTATGTTGCATACCTAACAGGCGTTTATCAATTATAGATGAGCACCAAAAATATAACTGAATTCTCATTTTAGTATTGGAAATTACCGTTTTATGTTTTAAGGATCCCTAGAGACCTCACCTGCGGGGTTATTTGTAACGTACGCAATACGTCACAAGTAATAATAACATATAGAAGTTAACTATAAAGCTTTGGTTAAAACTTAAAAAGATATTAAAGTAAGGAGGTTTCTTAAATAACATCAATTGGTTCTATTAGATGGCTTACAGAAAAAACGGTCGTACAGATAGATATCTTTATGCTACTTCTTATCACCATAATCGTTCCAATTTCAATTCCTACAAAATATGTGGTTTTGCTCATCTTCAATAAGCCCATAAAAACAAAAATGGTAGCAAATAAATAACTTAGAAGCGAAAATCCAACTGAACACAAAATTCGTCACCATTGGCGAAATTGATTAAGACAGGAGTAGAACAAACAGTATTTGCTTGTGTTTGTGTCTGTTGTTGCCAGCGAGTTACGAACTAATTAATCTCCTAATGCATAGTTTAAAGTTTTTCAATAATCTTAATTAGAATTAGGATTTAACATTGCTCCAATGTATACTTTTGTTGTCTTTTGGGGTATAATTTTAATGTCAATAAAATTTATTTGTATGATTAATCTACTTAAATTAAAATTAATGTAATACGACTACTTCAAGTCAGTATAATAGTCTTTTTTTTCAGAAAACTTCGTTCCAATAATTATACAGTTTGATTGGCATCAAACTTTAGAGCATATTTATCTTATACACAAAAATTAATCTTGCAAGAAAGATTTTAAGAGCTTAAAATGTTTTAAGAAAGTTTTCTATTCATTCAACCTCAGTTCGTTTTGACATTTATTTTTTGTTAACTTCTGTATTTTAAGTGTGAAAGTACGATATTTATAATATCAAAATATTTCAACTTCATTCTGATGGCAAACAGATTACACTTTTCCAGCTGTTAATGATAATTCAAATCCAACGTTTTCACCACGTAAACTTTCAGCATGAAGTTTCTGTATAGACTATTATTGGTATTCATTATTCACATTAAAATTTCAATAAACGAGAGCAATCAATAAATTGACTGTCAACGCTAAATGAGAGTGAGTAAACAGACCCTCCATTAAATCTCATTTACGGCTAAAATATCTAAAGTCAACATAAACAAAAAAATGCCTGGGATTTTTTTAAAAAGGGTTTTTTTTTTAAAGGGCCCGTTATAAACGAGCTATTTATCTAATGTAGAGTGAATGAATGAATAAAACTAAATGGAGTGCCTTAATCGTAGTCGTATATTAATCTTGATAGATTAAGCATACATATAAGCTTTGTTTGATGGTTAAACAATCCCCCAAAGACAATTAGTTGAAAATTTAGTGGCCAATCCCCTCATTTGTCTGGACTTTATAAATATAAGCGTGTATTTTTCATCTTTCAAACATAACAAATGACAAAAACAAAGCCCAAAATTTTGTAATTTTTTATTTTTTTTCTTACATTTTTCTACTTTGATAACGGTTTAACATAATCATTTAATCTTTAATTTTTTTTTGAAAATTGTTCAAAACTATGTTAAATTATGCTTTCAAAGAGCCTTTTTTGAGTCAAATCGTGCAAAAATTGATTTTATTTCAGTGGGTTTAAGATTATAAGATTTTTTTTAGTTAATTTAATAACACAATTTTGAAGTGAAGTTTAGTATGTGGATTTGTGGCGAATGGTTAAAGAAAAAGCAATTTGAACAAAAAAAAAATCTTTCTAAAAAATACAATTTTTCATTTGAATAGTAACTAAAAAATAAGTTAAAAATAATAAGAGTAAACAAGAAAATCAGTAAATATAGCAAGAAAAAAAATTATAAAAAAGTTTAGAGCGACCAACAAATTCTACCACCGGGTTATTCTATAATTTATTTGATAATCGCCAATCGATATCCTAACTACGATGGTCTTGATATACGTTACTCTCAAAATAACTATCATCTGGACAAAATCGTTTCAACTATTGAAAATTTGCTTCCGTAACTCGACTATCCTCATAGTGCTGCGCTGTCGTAAAAATGATTGTATTTGGACGATAGAATTTATATTTTTAGTAAAATCTACTCAAAAAGATAAAACAAATTTTTTAAGGGACTGTTAATTGAATAAAATTAAGTTTAAGACACAAATAAAATAATATAAATTATATATAATTTTATAATTATAAGTTGAATAATATATTAAAATGTTGTTGAAAATGAGGAAATCAGAAAAAACATCTGGATTTTGAAATTCTTTTGACTCAAAGACCATGATTTTCTTTCTTGACAAAAGATGGTTGAAAAGGTATACTTCTCTTTTTTTACAAAAGTTTTAAAACAATAAATAAAAAGTTACAGTAAAAACATCCTATACATTTGTTTTCGGTCAGTTTAAATGGTACATACGCATATAATTATATGTTGGTGTTTTTTATTATCATCGGAATCTAGATTTTAATTTAACACATAATGCAAAAACAGTTGTAATTTACCATTACTATTTTTTTTTTTTTATTTCATGTTAAAAATAAGAAGATATGAATACCTTTAATGAATGAATACCTTTAATGAAAAAAAAACATGAAAACCAGATATATATTGTATTTACAATAAGAGTGACTCAGCTCATTGATGTATTACCATAATATACCTGTTTGAAACAAACCCTCCTGTGCTTAACTCCTCCGCTGATAAGATGTCCGCAGGATGTGAAATGTAGGTACATTTGATAATATGAGCATTGTATTGAACAAATGAGACAGTAAATCAACATTTTGGCTCCACAATTATCAAAAAATTAAATAGGTATCAACACTTTTTTTGTTTTTAATAAATACTATATTTAATTTTAATAATCAATCTTGCAATAAATACGAAATTAAAAAGAACAGTTTAAGATTGTAGTTAAGCAAACTAATACAAATAAATTAATTATCTATACATTAATTATTCTCACAGACAAACTTTTTTTTAAATCTATATTGTTGTAAATTTAAAAAAAAAAAACTATATAAGCAAAACCCTTACTGTTTCTCATATTTTCCAATCAATAGCGACGCATTTTTTCTGCAAAACAATATTTCGTTAACGGCAGTTTATGAAAATATATGAAATAAAAAAATTTCTATTCCAATTAGAAAATAGAAAACAAATACGACTCACCTTGAATGGAAACACACAAAAAAAATGCTTTTTATTGCGTTATTCCCCATCTGCTATTGAATTGATATGGATCGTTGTAGATTAAGTCATAACTGTTTCCGTTGTTATTTCTATTTGAATAAACTTGCTGCTGCTGCTGCTGTTGTTGTTGCGTTGCTCTTACATCATTCCAACTGTTTCTATTTAAGTTGGTATAATACTGAACCTTTTTTGGTTCCGGTTCTTTGTAGTAATGAGCTTGTTTCAATGGAACACTCTCATACAATTGTCCTCGACGATTCACATCCTGCTGATGGCTATTATAAGTGTTTGCATAGTTTTCATATAAATTCACCTTTTTTACTCCCACATCTGGATTAGAATACTCCCGAACTGGCTCACGAGCCTTGAAAACAACATCTTCATTGCCAAAGTTTCTAAATTGATTTGCATTCGATTCATAGGAATTAGCTTGAGGATTTACATACAACTCATTATTACGAATATTGTCGACGGCAAAAAAAGGACCTTTAGCCCGTTTGAATTCAGCGTGAACATTTTCGATATTATCAGACACAAAAAATGGTCCCAATCCAGCTCTACCAGCTCGACGAGTCATTTTATTAGTTTCAGTTGCTGGCATATCCAACAAATGGATTGGTCTAGCTCTGGGAGGTCGATAACCACTTTTATATGGAACTAGTTCATTTTTAATCACTCTGGCATTTCGCCATACCTTGACCTTGTCCTCTTCGTCGTCTGGCACACGAACTCCCTCAATAACAGGAATCTCTTCTGGGGTAAATAAAACTTGGCTACCATCACTTTTTGGTTGATGCATGGATGCTTTCTCAGATGGGTCGTTTTTCTCAATTAGACCTAATGCTGATTTGGCTATCGATTCAGGAATGTTTCCCATGATGTTGTAAAAGAAATTTTGTGCTGTTCGACCAAAGCTGCTCTCGTCATCCTCCGGTCGATGATGGTGGTCCTTATTGTCTGCAGTCTTAACAGCCGCATTAAGAATAAGTGGCAGATTAAAAAGTTTCAAACTATCATTATTGTCTACAGCACGCTTGAAGTATCTATTGATGGAATCACTTATAGGCTGTCCAAAACTGTCTGCATTTCTAGGTCTCTTTTTCACCAACAATTGAGTCATTTCACCATTGTTGCCTCGTACATTAATCACCTCTGTGTCATCGAAATTTAAATTTCTGCTCACACGTAATTCAGTTCGAATTAATTTCGGTTTTAAAGTCGTAGACTTTGGTTTGGATGGATTCGAACTACTCGAAGCAGATCGATAGTTGTTGTTGGTATTCCTGCTGTCTGGAAACTCAAATGCCACAACCACCACGGTAAGTGAGATCATTCCAGCTAAGAGTATGGAACCTAAAGGTGGCATTGTGGGTCCTTTTGTCGTCCTTTAAAACAAAACACACACAAAATACTCTGCAACAGAAAAACTTGATACAAATATTGATCTGATTTGATGAACTCACCGTTATTGCTGAGAAGTCGTTGATGTTTTGTCGGACGCCTTTAATGAGCGATTAATATATAATAATCCTTCTTGACTTATTGCATCTTGCATCAGTTTTTTGTAAGTTAAAGTTTGTTATATTTTTTTTTGTTTTGCCAATAAACACCCAATGCCACTGCGTCAGAGTATAATATTCCTTAATTGTATGTATTGGCTGTATGAAGTATCTAAGCGAACTGTGCAGCACTGCCTGATCAGCGCAATGTATCTTTTGCTTGAGAGATAATAATACACTTTCACTTTCTCTTTATTGCAACAAGAAAGTAAAATACAAGATCCCCACCTTTTGCAACAACGAAAATTGTGTGTGCGTAAGATTACGTAAAGTTTTTTTTTTTGTTATTTTTTTTTTTTGTTTTATGATTTTCTTAATATAAGTGGTTAAACGACAACGACGCTGCTTTTGTAAACAAAAATATAGCAAATGTGTAACCGGAGGAGGAAGTGGGAGGTGTGTGGTTGTTGGGATTCACTTAGTTCATCCGTTTGCATTTGAATTCGGATGTGATATGATTTTTGTTTTCATTTAATGACATAGGGTATATTATGCTAATTTTAATGACATCGGAAGTAACAAAAGAAAAACATAAGTATTTTGAAGATGTTGGGCATAAGTGTAATCATTGGGAAAATTGATGTTTCGTGATTCAAATTATGCAACTTTAAAAATTAAGTTTATATTTGGTTTTGTTTTCTAATAAAATATTTGGTTTAAAATTCGTGTTGCGTGTTTTTAATATTAATAGTTGGCACAATACCTACTTTTTTATAAAAAGAACTTCTTGACTAGTGTTTGACGAAATCGTTCGATCCAGTAAAGATATATGTAATTATAAAAAGATAGTTAAAAATTATAGCAAATTTGGCAAAAAACGTGTTCATCATATTTTCGGTATTTGAATTTTTTGGAAAAACCAAAAAATGCAGTATTGTTAAAATCACTCATAACATATCGTACACCAAGTTTAATCAAAATAGTTCAAACCGTTTTCGAGAAAAAGTCAATAACTCAAAACCATTACAAGGAAGGTATTCGTCGAGATATTTAAAATTTGTTAAGCTTTTAAGGCTGTGACTTTTGGTACAGATGGGCGCACAGGTGAACAGACGAACAGACGAGACGCACAGACCGAAGGACGACAAGACGAAAACCACTCTTTGGACTTTTCCATTATAGTAATGTTAGTTTTGATTAAAACATCGAAATTTTTAGGAAGAACAAGTTAAAAAGATTCGATAAAACACGTAAAGTTTTTTTAAATACCTATATTCGAATCGGGCTGGTTCTGAGATAATCCCTTTGTTTTGAGCTTTAGTTGACCTCATACATAGAAAAATTGATTTTTCAAAAAAAAAAAATAAAAATGCGAGAACCACTCTTTTTGCATTCTCTATCATCGTAATGTCATTTCTGATTGTTGTCTCTATTTCGATTTTTTTACGAATCCTAAACTTGGCCTATGGTACCTGTATCACAAGTAAAAAACCCATGTTGTTGGAGCCCGTAAAAAATAGCAGGCAGACCCATCAGGCAGAAAGCAGGGTCCAAAACTTTATAGCCCAGCTCAGTGCAATTAAGGCAAAGATCTTATTCGTTGATTTTCTTTGACATAAACCCGCCAAACAAATTTATATCGTTATGGATTCGGTCTGAAAAATATTTTTGAACCAGCTGACACTTTTGCTACATGAAACATAGTCCGCTCATTTGTGTCTTCATGTTTTTTTAAAAAATATAAAATAAAAAATACAATAAAAAGTGCACTTTTAAAGAAATGGTCACTACGGCGTATACGTACCTTTTCATTTTTATTTAAATATTATTTTAATGAATTTTAAACATGAAAACTTATCGAGGAATATGTTTGAGAAAGACGTATGTATATAAAATCAGAGATATTGTGTTCACAGTGCTTAAAACTAGAAACCCTATAAAGGGTATGTTTTCATTTCCAATACAAAAGAATGTTGGACAGAGAGTTAAATGTAGACTTTCCTTTAAAATAAAAATCGATTAAATATCAGATGGTTTACCACAGTAAATAATAGTCATTATGATATTATCTTTGTAATTTTCAAATAACAGAAGCGGATATATATTTCATCTACGCATCTAAAGACTTTTATGATCGACAATTGACTCTGAACATCAACATCCCAACAAATGAGTAAAGTGCAATTTTGTGTGGCCTAACTCTAATTTTTTGTCTTGTGTGACTGTTGATCTAATACAAAATTTGAAACACATAATTATTATAGGATATATTAATTTTTTATACCTAAATATACCATTTAAGAAATTAAAACAAAATAAAACCAACAAAATGTGAACGAAATAAGGTTGGGCAATGGTCAATCAATGAAAGAAACCAATATACACATGTTGAATGTAGTTTTAAATAATATGTAATAGAAACCATCTAACAATAAGTTTTGTGTTGGAAATATAGCAACGGAAGAAAAAAGTGAAACAACAATAAACAACAAACCAAGAGCCAAATCAAATGATGCAAATGATTGAAGATGTCAAACAAAACAATATTGGCAAACTGGATAAACCTAATGAGCTGTCAAAAAATGATAGCGAAATCTAAAAAACCTTATGAATTTCTAATGAATGAAATGAAAAAAAGCCAAAGCATTGTTTACCTGGGCTCTTTAAATACACAGAGAAATTATTAAATAATTTTTGTTTTTTTTTTCTAATTTTATTATGTGTACGTAACCGTACAGAAAGTTTGAACAGTTTTACTATCCTGCATTTAAAAGCTAAGTTAAAAACCTAAGTTAATTACGATAGCTAAATTAATGAATTTGTCAAACAGTTTATTCATCCTAGAAAATATCAAATATGTATTTAAATTTAAATAATAAAGAGCTTTTTAGGTGGCGAAAAATTGTAGATCGCTGATTATTGGAGATGTTGTCAGAAAATATGACAGCAGTATATGACCAAGTTTGCATTTTCGAAAAACCTTTGCTAAATGCCGTTTATTCGCCACTTTGTATTTTTTTTTTCTAAGGTAGGTATTTCAGATTACATTCGACACTTTTTCCACTACATTATGTTTTTATCCGCTTTGTGGCATAATTCTTTTATAGGCAACTAATGTATGTTGCCTACTGAAAAAGTCTTACTTTTTCTCTGCTAGAAGTGGAAAACTTATTTTTTCTATTTTCTAAATGGAAAAATATTGTATATCCAAAATAAAAAAGATTTAAAAACCCACACTAGGCAGTGAAAACTATGGTATTAATAAGGGTCTTAATAGTTTTTATTATATCGACGATTCTTAAAAGTATTTTTTCATCGAAAGTTCAGAAAGATTTAGAGCAGCCAGCAGCTTGTAGCTTACGTGTTTTAATAGACACCTGCTTTTAGACCTATACTCTGTCCAACAAACATTGTCAGTACACATCTTATGGGAACATTTTGTTTAAGCTTTTTACATGCGATAGACTTATGTAATACGCGGTAACCAAACAAAGATGCAGATCTGTTACTGACAATCTTTTCTGTTTGGTGAAGAAATTGAGTGTGAGGGTTTTTTCAAGTTGTTTCAAAAAATCAAAGTTCGATAACAGTTCGTAAAACGATACTTTTCTTGGTAACTCAACTGTTGTCAAATTCTAGTTCTCTATTGAAAAAAAGCCTCACTAGGTAGTGCGCCAAGTTCGTCAAAGTTCAAATTAATTTCTCTGTCTAGACAATATTATTCAATCCTACATTCAGCTTCAACAAAAATCCTTTCTTCGTTTGAAAATAAATCCAAAAACTACATAATTTCACTATTTCGCCTATCTTTATGGAGTTCATTGAATTTGTTTAACAGGAAAAGTAAACTTATAATTAGCTAAAGATTTTTCTGTGTAGGTAATAAAGTGAAAATATTTTTTAATTCGTTCTCTTTTTTTTACCAACGCACTTATTTAAACATATTTTATATCATAAGCTGGTATAGATTTTTAATCAAGTTAGTATATGCCGTATACCAGACCAGTTGAGGCTTCTTGTTCAACTTCATATGCAAGAGATCAGCAACCCTCAAAGCCACAAGTCAGTCGATATTCCTCAGTTTTTCCTTTTTATTTTTCAATTTAATACAGATGAGTTAATTAACACCGAAAAAAAAGAAACCAAAAAAACGAGAGCGTGGTGGTTTATTAATTTATGGTTTTCATGGTCTGTGGTAATATAAGCCGTCATCTTTGCTAATTTCTTGTTGCATGACTTTCCCAAATGAATATCAAGGCTGTTTATTCATGTGAATATTTGTATGACTTCCCATCAAATGCTTGAGATGCTCGCACAGTCTTTCATCACAAATAGTCTCTTGGGTTTGCAGAGAAATTCATCATGCTGATTTTTTTTTTTTTTTCTTTTTTTTGCGGCAGCGGGAAATTTGTTGTGTTAGTGACTCAAACTTTTGTTTCTATTCAATTATTTGGTTATTCTTTTAATTAAAATAATTTCCAAAATTTTTTGAAAGTAGATTTAGGTGTTATTTAATTATCGTACAACTACTAATAAATAGTAGAACTCTTCCATTAACTTTTAAATGTTTAACTGACATTTATGATGATCTATTTTATTTTCATGAGCTTTTAAACATCAAGATAGTAGGTAATAGTAATATATGCTATTATAGTGCCAAGCCCTGGAAGTGTTTGGGTGCGCTAGACCGCGAAATGTTACGTGGAGCATGCAGCTGCAATTCTTCACAATAATGTATAAAAACGAGTGCCAATTCTTTGGTGACTTTTCAGCCCGCACCCGACTACGCTTTCTTAAAAGTATTCAACATTTATATTCAATTAAATATATGATTCTTCTAATATATTGAATTATAAAGAAAGGTACCTAAGATTAATTTGTGTGTAGGGAATAACTGAACCGATACTTTTTTGTGTTGGCTAATAAAAAGCTACTTTGTTAGGCACAAAGTATTATTTTTTTAATAAAAACAAGTTTCTATAGTTTGTAATATCAATGATTACAAATGAAGGTCGTTGGTGGTAGAAAAAGCGCAAGCTTTAGTTCTAATTTTAAAAGGAACTTTACTTAAAAATTATTGCACGACTTGGTCACAACCGCAATTACTTACTTGTTCCTGTTTCTAGTTCAATACTATAATATAATGGATTGAAAATTTAGGCTTTTGATTGAGTGGCATTCTTTAAAGCAAACTGAAAAGAAGTAAAAAAAAAAAACAAAATAATTTTTATTGAATGTTTGAACAACAAAATCAAACGGCAACACCATTTTTGTGCTCAAATAACTTTGAACATAACTTTCACAAAGTGAGGTTTCCTAACCTAATGAAAATTTAAAAATAAATTACATAATATGCTTACATTTTGTATATACATACAGTGGTGAACATATAATTAGCACACCTTACAATAATTGTAATTGTCTGTCGGGATTTCTCTTGTTCGTTAACTTATGAGTTCTCAAGAAAAAGAACCCATTAGAATTCAAAATATGCAATTTTTTTAACAATAGCAAAAACATATAGGCATCTCTTTAATCATTAACTCAAATTCAAAAGTTCAAAATGAAAGTGAAATTGTGCTATTTCCATAGCCACTACTGTATGTACAATTATTATTTTTATTTTCCTGAGGTATGTTTGTTTATGAATTCAATTTACCAACATTAACAAAACATTTACCCAAAACTCAATCAATTCACATTAGGGAATTACAATTCTTACAAATCATATACATACTTGTGATTTGGAATTTAAATTTGTGGGTGCACTCGGGCGTATGTGGAACATTTTATATAATTTCTTGAAATTTGATATTGGTTTCAAATTTGTTTGCGTGTAAATTGTCAGTAACAGTAAACCAGTAGCTTTTGTCTATGAAATAAAAGTAAGAATAATTGAGGACCCTGCCTGCAGCAAAAGGAGGGCAGGTCCAATTTTGAGGAGTTATAGTAAAATCGGAAAAGGTTATATTTAATGATGTGAAACTAATTCAGTTCCGTCGGAAAATAAAGGGAGCTATTGCAAAAATTGCATCCATCACAATCCACATACAGTAAAATCTCGAAAAGATGAACAGATATAAGTATATTTTTCACATATTTTACTTAAAACTAAGCAACGCAGAACATGGAAATACGCCCAAAGAAGACTTTTCACTCTTGAAAATCATTCTTACTCTTGGAGAGTGTTACAAAACAGGAATATGTTACATGGGGGAATTTTTAAAGACGGAATGGGATTTCAAACGTTAATAGTTTTAAATAAAGACATTTGGAAAATAGATTTTTCCATTATTCCGAAAGAGAAATTCATCTAGAAAAAAACAAGATCTATTATACAATGGATAGGTAGCTAGAAAACACTTCTGTAGGTATAAAGATATTGAATTTTTAGTATATTTTTTCGGAATAGAAAATTAAGATTCCCATAGAATTTGTATGTTATTTGAAATTTTAATTAAATTTATTTAAAAATTCTGGGTTTGAAAATAATTTTATATTAATGTATAAACTAATTCATTTGATGTTTTAAAGTGGTATTATGTTTTTAATAAATATTTTTTTTTAAATAAACTTTATGAGAAAATTGATTATAGATTTTTTCCTCAAATATATCTCAAAAATGTTTGAATTAAAACAAACAACAAATATTTAAGCAAATATTTTCAAAAATAAAAATGCTTTCTTCATAACAGTTCTTAATGCTAGTTTAAAAATAATAATACCTTTCAAAAGAAAATCAGCCGACTTCGAATTTAAGACTTAGTATTTTCTAATGTATGCCGTTATCAAAACTAAATAGAATTAAAATGGGACCCAGCGGAGACCACCAGCTTTCAAATACAAAAAGAATCATCAAAATCGATCCACACAGTCAAAAGTTCTGAGTGTTACCTCATACCAACATAAAAACAAAAAAAAAATATGCAGATGAATTGGTAACCCCCTCCTTTTTTGGAATCGGTTAAAAACCAAGCCGGAGATGGAATTTTTAAACCGTAGCTTAGTAAATTTTTGACACATTTTTATCAGAAATTTCAGTTTTTTAAATGGTTTCATATAAACCGACCCTTAACTAAAATAATACAATAGGGTTGATTTTATAATCTGCGTTCTATTATTGCTGATGATTCATATATAATACATATATATATCTGTGGCAGATGGGAAGAACAACGTTAGTCCATTTTTTTTGTTTTAAGTAAATTAAGTTTAAATATTTAAACTTTCGCACAGAAGTTTCAAAAAAAAAATTAAGGTTTATTTCTAAGCAAATTATATTACATTGTTGTTTTTCTTCCTATTGGCACTAAAAAAAATGTCAGTAAAAAATAATTGTTTGTCGACATTTGTGGACTTAAGATTTTTTGCCTGAATAGTTGTGAAAAAGTGGACTTGTGTTGTTATGAAAATGTGTTGCTTACAGCTAAACTATAATGATTTGGTTCAAGCTGTGTGACACATGTAATAGAGTACACATTAAGGATGCATAATCTGTCAAAAACTCTTTTTTGACAAAAATGGAATTATGTTGTTCTGCCTATCTGCCACAGATATATAAAGGGCTTATAACACACTTTATCACTACTCTGAAACCGGAAATAAAAGTGAACTTAATCAAAAAGTATTTAAAATGTGCATTTTTTTGGTTCAGTGTATTTGTTTTCCTTACTTTACATTTTTGAATACGACGAATACAAATAGATTAATTCCATCTATTTACCTTTGCAGTAGTTTTCTACACTATTGGTGCCAAAACATTTGTAGAAAATTTTAATCACTCCTGGGCCTTTACTTTTCCGGGTACAAAATTTTTGGTAAAAATCAATATTTTACCTACACTTTTTTTTTTTAATCTGCCACGGTACGGAAAAGTTTGGGACTACCAATGTAATTCATATTTTTTTTATTTTTTATTTAAGCTACGTTTTGAATTCAAAATTTTAAAAATAAAAATAACATACTGAAAAAGTTTAAGCATCTCTGGTATTAAAAAATTGTTAAATTTTTTTGCTGCGCCAATTTATTTAAAAAGTTTGCACTAGGGTTACCATGCGAGAAAAAGAAAGAAAATCAATATTTAGCACATACATATTTAGAAGGAGTTAATAACTATGTGGATACTAATATTCACCTTTTTAAGCTTTATTCCATACGTATACGTTTTCATTCTTTTCAATCAGAATTTTGTTTCAAAAAAAAAAATCGGAGTGCGCACCAAATACTCTAATATAACCAATATTCACCCTAGTACAAATTCAAGATTTTTTTTTTTTCTGTATTTTTTAACCTTTGCTTTTGCCGATTAGTTGAAGTTCAACAAGTTGGTTCCGAGAAAGTCGTGTTTTTACACTTTGCGGGACAGATTAAAGACACTTTAAATATTAATTTAAGGAATAAAAATCTTAAACTTGCTTCAAATTGCTTTTATTATTAAAACAACTATAAATAAAATAATACTTAACTTCTCTACTACAGTAACAATATAAATTAGAAAAGGGAAAATTAAAAACGATCTGTCATGTTATACAATGATAATAATTTTAGTAGTTTAACCACTTGCCTCAAAAATACAATCCAATTTCTTTTTTTTTCATCTTATAAATTTATTCATACTCTGTTTAATCCATTCTATTTATCTAAATGTTTATAAATTCATTCAGATATAGTACATACTTTTAGTAGAAAAATATATTTTTTTTGTTTGTTTTTTTTTTTATGCATTTTGTAAAAAAATTATCAATCGTGTATTGTACCCAAAATGTTTAGGCACTCAAACTATTTTATAGTTTGATCAAAATTTAATACGATATGTTTTATATATACATATTTTATTGCTTCATGTAGTTTGTTTGAAAATTTTAAAAATTTACAAGAGGAATGTGCAGTTATTAATTCATTGTTACATATTTCAAACAAATAAACTATAAAAAAAAAAAGTTTAAAGGTTTCAACAAGTAATACAACCTTTTTTGTAATTTAAGGATTTTTTTTGTAATTTAAGGATTAATACAAATTCAAACAAATACTATTGTTCTTTTTTCTGCAAACTAAGCTGCGCATATATAGGACATTTTAAATATTTTATAATTTTTGTTTTTGGAATGTAATTCTTTAGTAAAAATAAACAATCGTTGAAAATTTAGTAAATTAATTTATATTAAAATATCTAAATAAAAAAAAAAACGTAAACGGAAGCACTACATATACGCAAATACTTGATCCGTTGGGAGGAGTAGTCGTAAGCTCAGACCAGCTGCTTGATTGCGTGACCCGAAAATATAACAACAATAATTGTTTGCATTGCTTAGAATTATAACACTCAAGCGTAATTATTAACTTTTTGTTTTCGTTTTTTTGTTAATGTTATGTATTGTATAAATTGCTCCTAATAAAAATAAATATATTATTGTTCTTTAAATTTAAATTACAATGATCCCAAACCATATTTTATTACATAGGTATAAAACAAGAAGATAATCATTTTCGTTTTTTTTTTTTTTTGTGTAAACTAATGTGACAGAGACATTGAATGTGTCTCTGTTTGTTTGTCCGACATATTAACATCTAACGATATTGAGATTGAACAATTATTATTCTCACTGACAATTTCCGGCGCTGAATTAATTTGGTTTGTCAATTCAATATCACTTAGTGAACTTATAGATTTTGCACTAAGTTCTTCTTTTATTCGCTTTGCTGCATGTGAATTGGCATGTTTTCTTAGATGATCTTTTCTATAGAAGCCTTTCCCGCATTCGCCACAAATCTTTAAATAAAAATTAAATAAATGTACTTCAGTATAATATTCAAGAAGTCTATTTTTTTACCTCATTCTTTTCTCCACTATGTATTACAAAATGTAAATTCAAGTGCTCCTTTCTCTTAAAGCCTTTTAAACAAATACTGCATATGTATGGCCGGTCGGGATTATGGCCAGATTTATGCCTTTCTAAGTGTTCCTTACGTTTCAAGCCAGCTCCACAAATGTCGCAAATGTATCTGAAATTAAAAATAGATGAATAAACTTCCATTATCAAATCAATAAATAAATACATCTCCGAAAGATAAACTCAGTTTAAAAAAAAAATATCAAAAAACTAATATAAAGCACAACGGACTGTGATTGTGGCAGTAATCGACAGTAACCTCCGTAACTCGACTATAACCACACCGCTAATAGCCGCGTTT
This sequence comes from Meliscaeva auricollis, assembly GCA_948107695.1. Taxonomy (NCBI): domain Eukaryota; kingdom Metazoa; phylum Arthropoda; class Insecta; order Diptera; family Syrphidae; genus Meliscaeva; species Meliscaeva auricollis. Next base: position 26,733,684 of record OX403617.1, on the reverse strand, counting down.
CTTTGGAGGTGGTAGACTAGATGATTTAGGGGAAGTTTATAATATTGTTCTTGCGCAGCGGAGTACTTCACAGGATAAAAGTCGTGAGGTTATATCCAAGGATCCAGTGTAAGAGCCAAAGGCTTTGCACGCTGCTTCGAATGACAATACCAGCTAAATTTACTCTCGCAGCCGGGATTAGTAGAGGTAGTAAACAAATCCATTTAACGAACACAATATAGGTAACATACTATAGAGCATGCTTAGGATTCGTATATAAAAACTAGGCCTTGGTTCTACATGAGCTAGTCGTGCCAGAAAATGTATTTATTTATTTTAACCAGATGACTATCGCAATTTAAAGCAAAGCTTATATTTTTTTCTGTCATTTTTAATCATTTTGTCTGTCCAAGTTAGCATCCATAACTTCATAACGGCTCATTTTAAATTGAAAAGGATAGATTGTCTGAGAAGGTAAAATTATTAACCTAAGACATTATCCATATATTGGCATGAAATTTTAAAAATGAATTAAGACAAAAAAAATTGTTAAATTGTTAACTGTTTACTTACTTTTGACGCTGACTGTACTTAAGCAAAACAGATCGTGCTTTTGAAATGTAATCTTTAATTATTAATGCTAACTCCCAGAGAATATTTTTTTTTATTTCTCTTTTCTCTTAAAAAAAACTACAGTCATCTTGGATAGTTGTGACTGGGCTATATTTTTAGGCACAATTATCTCAGAAAGGTCATACTATATTTATGCAAGCTTTGTTATGTACTGAATCGAATGAGACCAAAATCAAACTTGTGTTTCAGTGCAACAGATACATTTTTACTGAAAACTTTTTTTAAAAATAATGTCATATTTGGCATGAATGTTTGACTTGTCACTAGAACCCATAATTTAAATTAGTTAAATTAAATATTAGTTAAATTTTATCACTATACCATTATTTAAAACAGTCACAAACATCCTAGCTGTGGTTTTTTCTAAGATGACAGCCAAGGTGGGAATGTTGATAATTTTCAGATATGAGTAAGGGATTGTTGTGCACAATTTCCAGCAATTGTCAGCCTGCTTCAGAATATTAAGCTATTTGCACTGAACAAAATGGAGTTTAACAATTTTTAGATTATAATTGTTTTTTTCCGGGACTGTATCTCAGTACCTGTCAGTTTCAGGAAACGTTAGGGACAAAAAAAAAAACGTTCCAATTTGACAGTTGACACACGAGCATTGACTAACTAATTAGTCCCTAATGTGTCTTGAACTTGCTCGCAATAAACGAACTCACACAATGATACGAATACTAAAACCATTGAAATGTAAATCTTCAGGGACCAACACAAAATGTGCTTTTATTAGCGCTTTTACTTGGTTGAAAGGAAATACCAAACTAAATATACCACAAATAACATAATTTCATAAAATGTTAACAAACCTTCTTTCAATTTTGTGTTCAGTCAAATGTTGTTCGAGATTTTCCTTTTCTGGATAAGCCATTTGACACTCGGGGCAGCAAAATAGCGTTGTTCCATCTGATGCTTTTGCAATTAAAACCTGGCCAGGTTTAGGTATCTTTTCTTTTGGTGGCTTTTTTTTAGTTTTTCGTTTTCTTTTGGGTTTCACTGGTTCTTCTGGTAGTGTATCAGATGCTTCAAACTATTTTAAATAAAATCAAGAATTTAGTTATATTAAAGAAAATTAAAAATATTATCTTCATACTATGTAACATACTTTAATTGGAGCAGAGTTGAATTTTAAATACGGCTGCAAATTCAAAGGCACCGACGACTGGGCTGTAGCACAATTTTGTTGTTGCTGTTGTTGTTGATAGTTTCCATTGTTATTTTGATTTGTAGGTGCAACTGTTACATTTTCCCAATCATTTGTTGGTTCTTGTTTAATGGTGACAGTTTCACTGAAACAAAAAAGAAGAAATTAAACTTTATTTCAAAAAAAAAAATAGTAAATCAATTTAAGATGATATAAAGCAATATGAACATAAAATGGGAGGCAACCCTGAAATCTCTTGGTATAACTTTAAAACAAATTTCATATACATTGGCTCGTCACTTAATCGAGCCGCCAAAGATAAGCTAAATTATGATTTATGACCGATCTAATCTCAGCAAAATATATGAAACTGACAGCTGAGATTGTTTGTCTCATTAAAAAAATCTTGGAGCCCTCAGAGATCTCTCTTTGTGGGACGCGCCTAATGACATTTGTATAAGTTTATACAAATAAATTTGGTAATTTTCCGCAGCGAAATCGTTAGATAAGTTTATCCAATTTGTGTAAACTATTTCCATACAAAATTTGAAATTTCTTTTATCAAAAGATAAACTTAGCTATAAGATAAACTTAGTGTTTTACGAAGTTGCATGAATACCCTTTTTATGTTATTTTAATGCAAAAACCAACAAATTGGAACAGTGGCACAATTTTTTTTGTTGTTGACATAACAACCAGAGTTACCAATCAATAAAATAAAATACATATTTACCTATATTGTTCATTCGAGTGTAGGGCAGGTTGATCCAAAGGCATTGGTTTATTTGTAGGTTGAGGTTGTGCTAATTGAGCTTGAGCCAATAGGTGCAAATCTTGCGGTTGTACAGCTGCCACCACTGTCATATTCTCCGGAAACGCATGATTTGTTAAAAATTTATTGTCTTGTGGACTGTATGCTACAGTTAGAACTGTAGTACCTCCAGGCTGTTGATTTTGTACTGGTAATTGCATCGGTCCCATTTGATATTTTGATGGCACCTGGTGAACAGGAGTAATATTGATGTTCGGATTGAGAACTTGAATATGTACAATTTGTTGGGCATCACCAGGTTTGGCTCCAGGTACTGTTATAGGAATTGTAAGCAATGGTTGTATTTGATCATTTGTTGTTCCTTGTTGAGGAACATTTGGGGCAACAAAGGTGTTACTTTCATTACGAACATAATGTAAACTTCCATCGGGTGCTGATATGAACTGTGAAAATGAAAATGTTTATTAGTTAATGATTAAAAGATGAGTTAGAGGAGAATTTTTCCATAATGTAATTGTATAATTTGTTGTTTGAGCAATGAATTTTATGAAAATAGAAATAAAAACTTCTGAAAAAAATATGAAAGAAGAGCATAAAATTATAAAATTTGGTTCAGGTTAGTCTGAGTGTGACAGAAACTGAGATACATTTTAGGATAGAATCAATTTTACGCTCAGATTTGTTAGAGCCAATATAGTTTGCTGTGAGCAAATTTGAGAAATGGAGGTAAAACCAAAATCTGAGTATGCAGTTTTATAGGTATACGCGTCCTGATTTCAAATTCGAGTCTGATAGGTTTAACCTTCTAATTTATTTCAGTAAGCATTTTTAATATTTCAGCAGTTGGTCTGTTATTTTTCCAAAGTCTAAAGACCTCAATCTTGACCTTTCCAACTAAGGAACTCAAGTTTCTGTGTGGTTGTTTCTTTCTTTAAAAACAAACTATCTTTTTAACAAACTATCCCATAAAAAGAGCCGCGTATAGCTTGAGTTTTTCTAATCGGATCGTTATGATTGAGGTCTCTAAACCTAGGGAATATGACAGAGTATCAGTTTCAATATGAGAAATGGTTACAGCTGTGTCAAACGAGAAAATGGTTAGATGACAATAGGACAGATCAAAACAGTTTCGTGAGAAATGTCAAAACATAAAATAACAACAAACACATTTGACAGTTCCCACGAATCTGTTCTAATCTCTTCTGACTCAAAAGCAAGTACTTATAATCTGTTGCAGACAGCGTCATTGAACAGAATAGTAGAACAGTCTGGAACAGAGAAACCTCTTTGAACAGCAAAAAAGTTATACTTTTCTGTTTCGAACAATCATTGGCCACACTTTATTAAAGTTAATGTGTAATTCACAAACAATTTGAAATAATCGCGATTTTTAAACACCAAACCATAAACAGGCAGATTATTTAATTTAAAATTTAAACGCGTAATCAATTAAACTGCATACTCAGATTTTGTCATACCTTCACTCCCTGTCGGCTCTTGGTCTAATATACTGTCGGTTCTTTGGCTAATAGGCCAAACTCATAGAAATTATTTCGTTTGTTTACAATGTTGGCTAGATTTTTTTTAAGTAAAGAAGCTTTAATTTATGTAATTTTTGAAAATACATAATTGTGCATATTTATTAAAATAAAAAAAACAAAAAACTTACCTGAGGTATGTTAGGTGTGAACTTAGAGGTTGTGAATTGGCCTACTGGATTCGTTGTTATGTTTGTAGCATAATGAGTGGGAAAAGAAGAAAAACTCATCTTTGTATCTAAAAGAAAAAAAATATTTCGTGATTTAGAAAAGTAAAACAAGTAATTCATCTCATTATATCGATGTAATATAAGAATAGGAAACATTTACTTAATTATGTTCTGAAAAATCTTTAAGGTCATTTCATGCAATATTTCAAGTGATAATAATTTTTTTTTAAATGTTAGATTCCAACGCAGATTTAAATACTATTAGTTCTTGTAAATTTTGTACTTGAACGAGGTTTGAGAAACTTGTATTATCAATTAGAATTAGAAGTAACTATAATTACTTTAAATTTGAATTTATATTTATTTACATATTATGTATGTTCTATCTTACATAATAAAAGGTAAATATCGGTCCGAATAGTTAAAAAGTCTGTGAAGATTTGAAAATAGGTGCGAGTTCGTAATCGTGAGAATTCGTTATCAACCGACAACTGATTTCTGCAATCACAGAAAATAATTGAATGTACCTCCCACTAGGTCAACTAAAGAAGAACTAGGTGGTTGGCTAAAGCCCAAAGTACTTGTTTGTGCATATTGCAGCCCAAAGTAAGGCACCTTTTTTATTAGAACATCAGTCGATTAATTAAGTCTTAGAAGCTGAACAACTCACTTTATATTTTATGTACTTTTTACATTCGGTAGAACTACTGAGCAGAGTTACCACAAGGATAAAATAGTATCCCGGGGGATTCTTTTTTCCCAACGAGATTCGGGTATACATATTTTTGAAAAGGGATACATTTCTTTCCACAATCATTTTAAACTCAAAGAATTTTGAGTTTATTAAAGGAACAAGTTTATTAAAAGAAAAGGAGTTTTATTGTATGTATCTTGTATCGTACTTCCTACATTTTCTGTGATTGAAGTATGCATTCACTTTTTGTTACGTTTTTGTTGAGTTTTATGAAATAAAAAAAATTTTATAACACAAATAAGCGGACTTTTTGAAAAGGATACATTTATTTTTAAAAGGACTCTTTTTGGCCCTTGGAAGCCTTAAAAATAATTATGGCTGCTACTGATACCACCCCACAAGGCTCAATTAAAAATTGATGTTGTTTTGCATTGGTAATCTTTTCAAAATAAAAAAAAAATATGATTTGTAATAGGAACACCGTAAGGTTCTTGCATGTTACTAAATACTTAAAAGACATTATATCGTTTTTAGTTTAAATCATTACTTTTGGGACACCTCATATACTAAAAGTCAAGTTTAGAATTCGTAAAAAACCGAACTCGTCTATCATTCTTTGAGTTTCTGAGTCTTTTCTTTCAGTCAGCCCGTCTGTCTTATTGTACCTACAGCTGCAGCTTAAGCCGGTGAAGCAATTTTCTTCAAGCTTAAAGTCGAAGGATTTTACATGATTTCTTCAAATGGAATCAAATAGAAATTTATTACAATCTTGTTCCAAATCCACATCTAGCACATCGAGGATGAATTGATGGGCATTTTTTGGTATAATGTATTGATATTGAAAATTTTCAAAAAATTCAATTCTTTTTAAGCAACAAAGAAATCGAAACGGGTATCCGCTTAATGTGTGTCTTCCTATTAAACTATTATATTTATTATTTAGAACTGTCCACTTCTCCACCTCTGTGGTAAAATTACTGAAATTGATTTAATATATTAAATCAAAGGGTGCGAAAATAAGTGTTTAACTAAAATATTTGAGATATAAATTGAGTACCCGCATTATAACTGAAAATCTGAAAATGATTTCTCATTTGACTTTCATTTCGTAAAACATCACTGTTTTGTGTGCACATTTTGAAGTCATGATGTCAATTATTGTGTAAGTTGACCCTTATTATATTCTTTTATCATCAATTTTAATTAAAATCTATATTACTAACAGGCATTTATCGATATACAAAATTGGCGTTTCAAATTGATCTCTTTGTAAATAAGAATCCAGAATCGAAGATCAAATTTGGTGTGGATTGAAAACTAACTAACTAAGTGTGGATTAAGACTAACTAACTATGGATTAAGAACTAACTTATTCAGTAACATTAATTTAAATAGTGCATTGTGTTTGCTTCGTGAGGCCAGAAACGCGAACTTAAAATTTTTGACCAGAAATGGTTTTAATCGTGGGTCCACCTTTTTGCAACAAAAAAAATCGTTTTTGAGTAGTTTGGTTTTGAATGTGTTTTGCGATGCAGTATAACTACATCTTAACCCAACTTCGGAGGTATTGTTAAATATAGGGATTCTTTCTTCAGTTGCACAACACGAATGTGTAATACTTTACACGGCTCGATTTTTCCCTTTCATTACAATATTTTTCAGACATTCAAAACAAATGTGCATCGGAATCTCCTTTTTTAACCCCTATCCAATATCACTAGTCGCTAACATTTACTTTAACATTTTAAGGATAGTCATAATCCCTTTAGTGCAAGCAATATTAGGTATGTAAAATATTTCCTTCACAAAATGTTTGATAATTTTTTTTTTCTACGAGCAATACGGGAGATCTGAAAACCATGATATTACCGCACAAATTTTATATTTATTTACTGTAACTGAAAAAGAATAATGAATATTGCTCAGGGTTTTTCCAATGACGTGCAGGTGTAGTGGGGATTGTTGTATAGAAAAATTCACTATATTAGTTACTTTTCCTAAATACCAATGGTGTAAGAGAAATCTGCCCTTTATTTTTTTGGGGCAGTTATTAAATAAATTAGCCCTGACTCATATTCAAAAAGTCCATTAATCTAAATTGAGTTTTTCCCACTTGCAATATCATTTTTAGTAAAAAACCGAACTTATAATCGATTGTTTGGGTTTTAACATATTTGTGGGAAATTCAAGGGTCAAAAGTGCAAAGTCTAAATTGGGAAAAGTCAATTTTTTAAGCAAATCACTGGGCTGTAATAAGATTGTTTTTTCTGTAATTACAAAGGTTGTTTTTGTTTGTTTTTGATTAAACTTTTTGATCTGGTTTCCTCTATAAAAAGTATAAATACTTTACAGAATTTTTTATTGGTGGAAATTGTTGGCAGCAATGCCCTTTCCCACATCCCAAAAGTCCCAAACAAATCCCATTTGGTGACTCTATCTTGAAAAAAAAACTGCATCAATATTGCACTTTTGGCTTTGGTTTAGCTATATATTTTGGACCATAAGTCCTTGTGTGATCATTTAAACAATATTTTGGTAGAAAGGGTGTTTTTTCTTTTAATAATTTCCAATCGCAAACATTTGACAGTAGGATGGTGTCGCATTCCACTTTTATTTTCCCATGTGTTTATACTTTATGAGAAAGTGTGGAGGCACTTTTAGTCCTACGATGCAATAAAAGTAGAATAAAAGTAGATACTAGAAACAAAAAAAGTCTAGCCATGCCAAACGGACCATGTATGGTAAGATTTTAACTACATAATTCTACTTGTTTATGAAAAAATATTTTAATTTAAATCAAATATAATAGAAAATATATGCCAAAACAGAAACCGGGTGCTTCGAAAATACAAAAAAAAATACATTTGAACTCCGTTTGACTAAACTGAGTCCTCAAAATTCAGAAATGATTTTAAATCGAGTTCTAAAGATGTGAAGAAATGCTTGAGTTCTAAACATATTCTAAACAAAGATCTTAAGAAAAACTGAGAGCTAAAAATAATAGTTTTAAACTGATTTTAGAACTTTGACAAGAAATTGTCCGTAAGTAATTTATTGATAGCTGTGTTCTGAACTGTTCGGAACAGAAAAAACAAAAACAACTTTTTCTTGAAACGAGAAAGAATATGGAAAGCTAAAAGAACTTTAGTGGGCACAATACTTTAAGAAATTTAGAAACCTTGCGTTCAAAGGACCGAATTTCACAGTTAGTACGAACTTTTTGAGGATCCTGATTGGTCAGATGTCACTTAATTTTCACATAATCTAAAAATTTTCAGTGACATCTGAGCAAATAATTAATAAAGTCCGTTGAATGTGAGGAATATTCATGCAGATCATTAGAAAGAGGATCGGAAATAAAACAAAGCCCTTGAAAACAACCATTTATTAAAAGAAAATGAAATTTTGTGGTCACACAAAGCTGATAGCAACAGCTTTCCAATTTCCTGCTGGCCACCATCTAGATGTGACTAATCCAAAAGTTACAGAAGCACCCTGCGTTAAGTTGAATTAAAGTAAAAAGAATGTAAGGTCAAAAATTATTTTCTATGACTTAGTACAAATGCCAACCAGACATTAATGAAATCAATGATTAACTGCAATGAGACTGCTCAACAACTCCTGCATTTTGGTTTTACCAGTTACAATTTTCAACGGATTAATAAGTTAGTCTCTTCTGTGTGTATGCATAAAATGTCGTAAATTATAACAAAAACAAACATTTATATTTGAACGTCTACATTGTGGTATTTGTTTCATAATATCTTGTCTTATCTCTTGTTTCCATTCAATTCTGTTTGTGCTTAGAAAGATGAAAAACTTGTTAGCTTCTAGCATCGGTATAGTTGAAATGCAATTACACAAAAGTGAATAACGATCTTCAAATTGGTCAACGAAAAAATAGAAGCACAGCACCTGATTTCAAATTTGATTTGGATCACAATGTTTTTGGTGAAACTTTAAAATATAATTAAATACGCATTGGGATGATGGGAGACAAGAGTTTCCTTCATTACTTCCCTCGTGAAGGCAATAAACTTGTCGTTAACGATTATGGTTGTCATTAAATAAAATTAGTTAGACAGGTACCTACGAACCTACCTACTCCTTGTTTACGTAACTCTTCTTCTTCTTCTTGAGGCCAATGTTCTACCAATACCATCAACATTTTGTAAATCATGAAGAGCGAGTTTCACTTTCTCATAGTGGATTGACAAAAAGGGGAGTGGGGATAGACAAGCATTTGAAAAATAAAAGAAAAATAAAGCTTATGAAAATCTTTTGGCTTTGCCAAAACGAATCATGAATTTGGTTCTCCTCAAAGAACACAGATTCCGAACCGACTGAGATTTCTGCAGTCTGCAGCACGCAAATTCGCATTCTCATTCGTCCAAAAGGGGGTCTAGCAGGGGAGGCAGATGTGTGCGGTGGCTAGGCAGGTAGGTATATTATAACCAACCGAGAGTTCAACAATTGGTTGGGTAAATGTAGGTTAAATGCATGGAATTGTAAGATTGTAACCGTATTGCAACGAACCGGTTATAAGTTCTGTGCTGTTGATCTTACTGCAGTGAAAGGGAAGGCACTTGAATCCATCTCACTGTTGAAAAAATCCCAAAAGAACCTCAGGAGAAGAAAAAAAAAACAAGTATTTCTGTTTTTTTATTTAATAGACGTTGAGCAATGAATGTATACGAATAATAAAATGCAGATACTTTGGCCAGAGTTGGAAAGAAACAAATAAAAAAATAACTACTTATTTTACATATTTACTTATTGCATATTTATGTTTTCATGTATGTAATCTAATACTAACGTGTATCCAACAAGTCGCTGGCTATGGCTCTGGCTGTGGCTCTTCTCGTGTTCGTGGATCGTGGTTTGTAGATGAAAAACGAATAATAAGTGCGTTTTATTGGGTTTGGGGCGTCAGACGGCGCGCGGCACAAGAGGCGAGATTCAATTTAGAAAGTGGTGAAAGTAGAGAAACTTTGTGTGTTCGTATCGTTTGGAGACTTTTTCTTTAAATTTTCACTGCGATTCACAACATTAGAATAGGTTTAATGGTTTTATAATAAGGAAGATTTTATATATATTATGCATTCTTCATCAACAAAAATGCACTAATTAGCAGGTAATCACTTGTATGTAGTATATTTATAATTCTTTAGGTACCACATAAATTAAATAATTTTTTAATTGCTAGATCAATTCTTATATCTTATAGCTGACCAGAACATGTTTAATTTATGGTTTAAACATTGCAAGTATATATTATCAATCATTTCATCAGTATTTGTTCTTATTTTAATTATAAAAAAATGAAATAAACACTTTTTTGATAATAAATTGAAGAAATGACAACACACACAGCACAAAAAAAAATAAATGAAAAAAAAACAGACTGTGGCAAATGAACTGAACTGCGACGTATGATTTGACGAAAGATATTCGTTTAGTTTTTTTTCGATGAAAATGAGAATGGGTATGTTCAAAAAGTAGCATTCAAGATTGTAGTAGAATTTAATGATGAACTTACATTAGCTGTATTTCTTTGGAGATGGTAGATTACTTATGAATTATGATCATATTGACACTTGCAATTCAATGAAAATATACTACCTTATTATGTGTTCTGTGGTGGCATGCCTAAACTTGTATGGAAATGACACTTCGTTTACCAGATTTTACACTTTACCACGCTTGCCAAGGGCTTATCAGGTTGCATGAATACCCCTATTATTTGGCTTGCTAAATTATGTCTGACTAACATTGTTCTGCACTTCCACATTTGAATCTGACGAATGCGTTGCGGGGGAATTCGCACATTTTTCAGTGAGGAAATGTGTTAGTGGAAATGGTTAGGTCGTGCAAAGTAGTAATAATAGTCCCCCGGAGAGTTCATAATTGCTTTAAATTCGAGTTGAACAAATACAATCTGAGACTATGCTCAAATAGTGAAACGAAAAATCATATACACAAATCAAACAACGAAATCACAAACGAAAAATTTTGTTTTGCGGTACGCAGCTCCAAATGTAGAACGAGTCCGTCTATTATAGCTCTACCTTAAAGCAAAACTTTAATTGCATAAAATTACTTGGAGATGTCTCCACACATTTGTCGAACAAAATTTTCTGTCTCGCACATTTTCATTTCACCAAAAGATTTGTTGATCATGCCTATTATGGAATTCGCAATGTAAAAGCAATTATGGAACTTGATAGGAGAGAAAATCGTAAATTTGTTCCCCGCGTAGTGGTAATATATGTAGTTCACCGGCAAGTTCCATAATTGCTCTAAATTTGTATGCAAGTACTGTGATTCTAGCTGACTTCCCGGCAGTAGAAATTTTCGAGTTCCATAATATGCATGAAATACTTTTCAGACGATTTTTCTTGTTTTTACAATAGGGGTATTCATGTAAAGGTGGAAAACCCATAGAAACCTTAGAAACCATAGAATTTTCTATCGGTAGAAATGAACTGTAAAGATTTGTATGATAGAATTTTATCTCAAAAATTTGAAGCAGAAACCGTAGAAAAAAACTTAATAAACTTTGTGACGTTTAATTAGTTCGCTTTGACTTTTAACAAACAACTGTTTGTTTCCCACATTTACGCAAATATTTCCAGTGGGGTGTTTATGTAAACCTCTTGCGGAAATTTATATTCTTCTGCAAAGTGGAAAATTCTATTGTTACATGAATACGCTTAATGTAGGTATTTTTCATATAAAAATAAATATTTTTATTACATATAAAAAACTTTCCGAACACACTGTAAATCTTAAGAAATCTCGTAGATCACTTTCAAAATGCACGCAATGATCTAGTACAATCTGCATTGTTATGTCAAAAATTCTACCAACAAAATGTATGAACAAAAAAACTGAAATGAATTAATTGATATTTTCCATAGGCCATCGCAGCTAGAGTGTTTATTTTTACAAATTTATATACAGTGAGTGATCCTTCTGTTGAAAGAAAAACTACAACTATACCTCGATAGCCAGCCAAAACGATTGCCCAAGACGAATTCTCGAAATTTTGCAACATTTAATTTACAAAAATTGAGTGCATCAAAGAATATGTGTCAAGATATCCACATAAAACCAACCAGATGAGTCCGTTTCGTTCGAAAAAAGTCAAATCATTCCCCCTAAAAGTTATAACTTTTGAGTCCGAGCTAGAGTTCAATCTTGAGGTAATTCTCTAGCAAATCATAATAATAATTATAGCAATAAATGATAATAATAAAAGGAGAGAATACAAAGTGCATGGTTATGTAATAAATAAATAATCCTTTGTGTTGTGCTAAATTGTGGGTTGTACTTTATTTCATTTCAGTACAAGGCAACTGGACAGGATTTGTTTGATTTGGTTTGTCGAACAATAGGCTTGCGGGAGAGCTGGTACTTTGGCCTGCAATACGAAGATGTACGCGGAAAGGTGTCGTGGCTCAAAATGGACAAGAAGGTCAAGGATCAAAAGATTAATTTGAGTGGTGGCAATTGTGTATTCAATTTCTATGCTAAATACTTTCCGGAGAATGTTAGCGAAGAACTTGTACAGGAAATAACTCAGCATTTGTTCTTTTTGCAAGTAAAACAAAGTATTTTGTCAATGGACATCTATTGCCCGCCGGAGGCATCAGTCTTGTTGGCTTCTTATGCCGTGCACGTCCAATATGGACCTTACGATTATGAGACTTACAAAGAAGGGATGCTAGCTGATATTGATCTATTGCCGCGCCGGGTTGTGGATCAATATCAGATGACACCTCAGATGTGGGAAGAACGAATAAAAACATGGTAAGTTAATAGTCATAACTACCTACATTCTGATTGACAGACAATTTGTTTACATGAAAACACTTAGCTTGACTAGTCTAGCTGCTCAAATAGTAGATACCAATTTAATGAGTACTAGGTACTAGTTTTTCAAAGACTGAAAAAGTATGGAATTGGTCTTTGATAAAATAAAGAATTAAAACCAATTAGAATTTGTGTCAGGTCCAGCCAAAGCAGTAGGGAAAACATTTAATTCATCCTCTTTTAGCAGGGCTTCATATGCCAGTTTATATCCCACTCCTACGGATGACGAACTTGTTTAGACAGATGGTCCTTCTGAGGCTTGGTTTCCTGCTGTGGTTCTTCATCTTCATTAGTACATTGAATTATTTTTGCCTCTCCAGAAAATTATGATCATCACATTGAGTATTGGGCTTAAGCATGTCAGCTATGATGCCCATAGGTGTGGACTAGTCATATTTCTATGCCACGACTAAATGTGAAGCACAAAAGCAAAGCAGGTAGTGTCTCCTGGCTTAATAAACTGAATAAGTCCAAAAATAACATTCTCCGACCTGCCCGATTCAAAACAATGGAGACCTAGCTTGTTACAAGTTGTGTTCATGGCCATGCCTGCCTCAAATTGTTCACACAGTTAAGACCAGACCGACTAGAGTGTTGGACGCCAACAGTTTGAATTGTGTTGAAGAACTCATCGAAGGACTCCACAGTAGTAATGTTATAGTTGTGAGTTTCAATACGAACATCAGGGTTGATAAATGTCAGTGTCTTTGCTGCAGCATTGACATTTGATTGAGCAACTTGGTCGAGTGTAAAGAACAAACGATTCATATTGGCTAATTCTACTTTGTTATAGTCGAAAATAAATCGTAAATTGATTTTTTTCGATGGCATATCTTGTTAACATATCGGCAGTTACTTGGCAGCCCCTTACGCCAACTACAGCAACGTATTCCTTAAGAAGTCTTTAAGGATTAGAATTAACAACTTTAACCTTTAACCCACTTCAAAAAAAAAGAGGAGGTTATCAATTCGACTTTTTTTATGTTTTTAGCTCAGCACTTTTGACTGGGTAAATCGATGTGATGATGTGATGAATTTGAAAACTGGTGGTCCCAATAGGGTCCCATTTTAATTTGGTGGAGTTCTGATAATGGCATCCATGAGAAAATATTAAAAGTCATTTGTAGTCGGTTGATTTTCGCGGAATGTTTTTGCCTCAGTCTTCTGCATTTGCACTTCATTTTGGAGATCGTTGAGTCTGGCACGAACTTCTTCATGAATTGAAAAAAAGAATATATGTAAATGAAAAAATCGAAAATTCGAATTGAGTTTTTAAAGAAAAAGAGAAAAAGAACTAGCTAATACCTTTTGAAATACATGCACTAGGCTTTCTCAAAGTCTTTAGGCAGTTTGAATGGGGTTGATAGTGATGCTTCTTTCCAATTGTGTGCGGTATTGAAAAGCCGAACCACAATTTTAACCAACATGAGTGAGACAAACTAAAGTGTAGCTCTGTCACGCGACAGTTCAAAACGACGACAGAAGAAGACAAAGCCCTTGTCGCACTGTCGTGTGACAGAGCGATATTATTTTATAACATTATTATAACAAAGAGATCTGTGCAATGAGCAATAATGCATTATTGTGCATAACTTCGGCCGACAGTGTTTTTCTAACACTAGGCACGTCCTACAAAGAAAAATCTCTGAATTCTCCGAGATTTTGCGGAGATCTCTGAGACGACGGGCGACGGAGAGGATGGGCCTATTATGTCGCGTTAGTGTGTTTAGTATTATACGTATGTAAATAATAAAAATGATTTTATTTTTAAGTTAAGCGACTGAACAATTGAGTTCAAGTGACATCAAATCTAAAATTAGAAAGGGTACAACAACATCCAACTGATGAGCCCACTGTTGTACTTCGACGAAACGCATTTTGGAGTTGAGATCGCTTGAACTTTTAAATTGAACCCTAAAACTACACTCGCATCCACATTTAACCGTCCACCCAATTTACCCCCCAAAACAACCGCTGATTAGACAAATATCACTAAATGTCAAATTTTTGTTACATTTTTCTAATCAGAGCTGGTTTTAATAAATCATTGAGCTAACGGTTACAAGTGAAGCTAAACAGAGGTGGACGATTATTGTACTTCTGCCGAGTATATACGTCGAAAAAGAGACCACAAATACAGATAGAATTGCCGGATTCACTATTTTTCGAACTCGGCCGCTGTTTAAATTTGCCAGTCGCTTGTTCATACTTCCCGGCTGATGCCTTCAGAGACTATTTCTTATGGTCAAACCAAGCTAGCAGCAGAGGCTATCTTAATTCACGGCAAGCAGCTACGTGTGATCAATGTTTTAAATGATATCTCAAGTTCGATTTTTCTAACGAATCCTAATTTTGCCCTATAGTTCTTATGCGCCAAAAGATAAATATTTAATAATAGCGTGGCTCAAAGTCTGAAGGGCAGACGTAAATTGATACCTTGTATTTAATTTCTATTTTCTTTTATTTGCATTATTTATTGCTTGCTTCTACAATTTATTATTGTGTGCACAAAAATTCAACCCGCCTCGTACGTAAAATACAATACAAGCGGTTGCAAATCGATCTCCTTCTCTTCGGTATAAAATATGTCATAAAACACACAGAATTTAGACGCATAAACTTGTATATTAATGCTTATGTTTATTTCAGGTATATGGATCATGAACCTATGACTAGAGACGAAGTTGAAATGGAGTATTTAAAAATCGCACAAGACTTAGACATGTATGGAGTAAATTACTTCCCGATAACGGTATTTTTCAAGTTTTTTTTTT
Source organism: Meliscaeva auricollis (assembly GCA_948107695.1). Taxonomy (NCBI): domain Eukaryota; kingdom Metazoa; phylum Arthropoda; class Insecta; order Diptera; family Syrphidae; genus Meliscaeva; species Meliscaeva auricollis. The sequence continues at coordinate 26,718,099 of OX403617.1, read as the reverse complement.
TCATTTTTTCTTTCTTAAAAAATCAAAAATCTATATTGATTTTAATTTTTCTTTCAGAATAAAAATAAAACGAAATTGTGGCTTGGGGTAACTGCAATGGGCCTCAACATTTACGATGAACTTAATAAATTAACGCCGAAAACTATGTTTCAGTGGTCTGAAATACGAAACGTTAGTTTTGACGATAAAAAATTCACAATAAAGCTGGTAGACACAAAAGCTGCAAACTTTGTATTTCTATCACAAGATTTACACATAAACAAATTAGTAAGTCTCGTTTAATATTTTTACTTTGATCACAACAATCAGCTTCAGTAAGAACACTTTTTTGCTTAATGAACTCTTTGTATGCTATTCCTTAAACTCAGCGATACAGGTAAGTTCTTTAGAAAAATGTTTGCATTGATAAATTTCCCTCTGTGTACCCAAGTAATTGTTGTTCATAATCACAAGTGCTTAATTTGTTAATGCCGAACGAAGATTTAAAATGAATTTTTAATTTCCCAGATACTCGATCTCTGTATGGGTAATCATGACCTCTACATGAGACGGCGAAAGCAAGACACAATGGAAATACAACAGATGAAAGCACAAGCCAAGGAAGAGAAACAAAGACGACAAATCGAGCGAACCAAGTTTTTGAGAGAAAAGAACTTAAGAGAAAAAGCCGAAATGGAGAGAATCGACATGGAGAAACGTCTAGATCAACTTAGAGCTGACATGATGGCTGCCAGTGATGCCCTAGTAAGAATACCTTTGTATCTATCGCCAAGTTTTTTAATTAAAAAAAAAATCCTTTATTATAGCGCCTCTCGGAAGAAACAAAAGATTTGTATTTCGAAAAGAATCGAATAAATGAAGAACAAGTTCAATTAACCGAATGCAAAGCGAATCGATTTAAAATCGAAATGGATCGCCTTCGGGAAAGTCATTTAAAGACTGAGAATGAAAAGGCAGAGCTCGAGAAAAAAATTCGTGACGTCGACTATTACGTGCAGCAGTTAACTCTCGAAAAAGAAAGCCGAACCGCCGAAGCGGAAAAACTAAAAAGAGAATTAAAATCTGCCAGGCTGGCCGAGCGTGAAGCAAATGCCAAACTACTATGTTTCTTAAACCGCAACGTACAATACTCCACCATAGAGCCGTCAATTATTTCAGGCTCCAGTCGATCCGAGTCATTGCCATCGGAGATGTCCGAAACAATTTCCAAAGAATTTTACATATCAGAAAAGGAAATGGAACAAATTTCGAATGAAATCGAAAAAAGCCGTCTTGAGTATTTGGAAAAATCGAAACTGATGCAATGCCAGTTAAGAACTCTTCGTTCAGAAATAGAATTACTCAAAATCGAAGAGAATCAATGCCCTTTGGATATTATCAGTGCGGAACAGCTAAAGTCTGGTGAAACCAAATATTCAACATTGAAAAAACTCAAATCGGGTTCAACAAAAGCGAGAGTGGCGTTCTTTGAGGAGTTATAAAGATATTTTCGTGACACAGGGATTTTTTTTTTGTCCAAGCTTTTTTTTAAAGCGTATTGGGTGTGCTTCGGAAATATTAGTATTTGATGTATGTATATAGTTAAGAGCCTTTTTAAAATAAAAACCTTAGTTATTTTTGAACTGACAAAAAGTAACATTTATTATAAATAAAATGTGTTTTTATTGTAAGAAAAGAACTCTCAACTTAACGTATATTGAAAGCTAACGAGCAACGAGGTTAAAAGAATACCCGTCCTGAAAGATACGTGAGATTTCAGCATATTAAAGTAAAAGTTTTTCACGAAAACTATCCCAAGTCAATCAAATTGTTCCAAAGTATTTATCTCGTGACACTTTTACTGGAAGAAAAAAGGTACTTAAAGTTATTCTCAGTAAGTTTTTGTTGTGGGCTGTGTTACATTTTTACTGACTGAAGTTCGATGTCTCACGAAAACAAGAATTTTCTTTAGGGTAGCACGCGTGTTATGTTGAATTTTTTTTACAGTTACGTAGGGATCTCAATAAAATAGAGTTAAAATATTAAAATGAGGAATACTGTTAAATGTGAAAAAAAAATCAAATAAATTATTGGAATTTCTTTTGAACCAGTTTTTGACACATCTGAAGTCGAAATAAATTAATTTATTGGATTATCTGATGACAGGCCGATGATCTTGTCATCGGAAATGTTCAATGGAGACCCCAGGATAGGTAAATCTGGTGACAGGCCAGTCTTGTAATCGGAAATGTTCAATATAGACCCCTGGCTAGTTTTCATCCCACTAACCCTTACGACAATGTACCGATATATTGATATCGGTATCGATTTATTGGTATTACGGTATCGATAGATCGGTTTAGGGTATCGACATCGATGTATCGTAACTGACGTCAGTAGTAATATATCGATATAGGTTATAATATAGATGTATAAATATCGGCATATGATTAATTTATGACGATATATTGGTATCGAGATTGATACTAATAATTCATTACAGGAATTGTTATCTATATGGAATATGGATATCCATTCCACTGGGTATACACATTGATATTATCCATCAGCTAAAGTAAAACCATAACAAAGAAATTCTGCTCGTGTGAAAGGGGTGTAAGAACGAATATAAAAAAGTGACATGTAATCTTGCCATTAAATCTAAAATAACAATTACCATTTCGAGACTCGCGCCCATATAATACCTACATAGCCGGCTTACAGCTCACAATCAATAATATATTTGTCTCTTTCCCACCTATGACAGAAAGTTGATGAGTAACCATCTCGTACTCGTTAAATGGGCAACTCTATCAAATTTAAATTCTGTCAAGTGTATGTTCTGCAAAATCCTGTGCCCAACCCAGAAAAGTTTTTTTCAAGTTTTTAATTTTTCGTCTAATTCCCCAATTTGTAAGTATTTTAAACAAATAAATAAGTTAAATAATAAGATAAAATTGAAGCTCATTATAATTGCAATCTCGCACATAAAAACCGCAAAGAAAACAAGCGAATTTTAGGAGAAAAAAAAGAAAAGAAAATATGGCTTCTAGTATTTTTATTATTTTTTTTTCTTCTGTGTCGTCGTAGATCGACATAGAACAAAATGCTATGCAACAACAATGCTTATTTAGCGTACAGACTAAATGGAATTCATAGTTGGGGCTCCGCTACCGCCGTCACACCGGAAAATATTCTTCCTTGTTCTTGTTTGCTTTTTTTTTCATTATATTTTCTTTCGTCTTGTAGGTAGATTATTTACAAAACGGAAAAACAACATCCGCAAACAGAAAGGCATGCAATTGGAATAATAAAAAAAAAATATAGAGAAACCACTAACTACCTCATAATTCATAATTTATGTGTGGCAGTCAGTGCAATGTCCATATAATTATATGAACACAATTTTTTGATCGGCCTCTAGTCGACGACAACGACGAGCCACAGCCAGAGCCACCACACCACCATGGAATAGAAATTCTTTTCGCACTCTTATCAATCTTCTGCCAATTGTATCTAGCTACTTTTGTTGGGAATTATAAATTGTTTATCGGTCTCGGTCGGTGTTTTCAGACATTTTTCTTTGGCTTGCAATGGTTCTCTTTTTTTTTCTATCAGGGAGTTACTTTGATGTAGATTTTCGCTTCTGAGTGTCGGTGAAATGCATTTCTGTCGCTTGTCTAGTCATTTGGGGGTGAGATTTATCTGCACACCAGTGCAATGACAATTTGTACATTTAATAAGCTTTTAGTTAATATAAATGATCTGCGTGAACTCTGAACTTTGCAAACTATAAAGACTTTGTCTGCCTTTCTGTGATAGTAATTTTATTGTTCGTATTCGCACACATGCCCAACCCAATTCGCTAAACCTTTTCTAGTGCCAGTGAGTAGTTTTATCTTTATTCTACTTTATTCTACCTATTGTTATAATTTCGGAGTTGGGACGTCATGGAGACGATGAATAGCTCGGGGGAAGGCTTTTATTATTGTTATGCAAATGCTGCTTCGACTTAGTAAAGATCATATCAATGCTTCACAAACAATTATAAACTTTTAATTGTTTTAAGCTGTCAGGCTTTAACACTTTTTTGTTTGGTATTCCTTGAATCTTGAACTGAACTGAAAAAAAAAATCGATGACAACCTATTTTAATTATAGATTTGTAGAAACGTGTATGAATGCTATATAGATGATATCGTTCATATCTTTTTGTTTTAGGCTTTGGGTGTTTATAACTTCGGTTTTTAGGAATTATTTTGCTTTGTAATCTAATGTGCTTTTTGCGAAATCGTGTGCGTTGTGACAAGAGTTATAATAATTTATAAAAATATAATTCCTAGATTTCTATATAAATGTGATATGTATATGAATTTGATTGAAAAGTAGCTTTGTTATAGGTAACTGGCCAAAATAAAAGTTTTATACAGCGAAGATATACCTACACGCTACACCCTTATTACGGTTGTTAATGATCAAATTGATCATTGATAAAAAAAATTCGATACAGAGATTTTGGTTAATGAGAATGATGGGGATATAAAATAAAAATAATAGTAGGTATCATGGTTTTAATAAATTGCAGATTAAGATACGAAATTTCAATGTTTTTTTAATGATCAATTGGATCTTTGACAACCGTAATAAGGTGATAGAAAATTATCCACATAATCAGGGCCGTAGCAACTCTGTTTTGTTAAGGGGGCAAATGTTTAAAATTTGAACTTCTAAATACATGAATGTAACCGTAAAGTTAACTATTTAAAAAAACAGCTCTAACAATTTTCATTAAAATTGTTGTGTCTTTTTCTGTTAGTAAAGAAACAAAGTGAAAGAAATGTTTGTAACATTCATTTCTTTTTTTCATTCTTCAAAGGGTAAACATTTGCTTGCTATAAAGAAGTGCAAGGGTTTGCGCTTATGATAATTTGTTTGCGTAAAGCAAAAAGAAACAACAACAATAACAGCAAAAATTAGAATTGCTCGCGAACAAAACCATACACGACGAACATCGAAGGAAACGAACACGATAAAATCGGAAAATTTTCGCCAACAGCGAGCCGTTCGAACCACTACATAGACGACGAAAATATGGCGAGCACGAGCATGTTCGGCGGGCATGTTCGTGGCCAGCTTTACCAACATTATAGGAGAATTTTTATATACAGTTTTGGCGAACTAAGAACGACTTCTTTAGCTGCGAACTAAGGCTTAGTTCTATATACATATGTAGTTCTTATAAATTTAAATGATGTGAAAATACAAAAAAATACCTGTTATTACAAGAAAGAGACTTTTGGCCTGGCGATATAATTAAGAAAGAATAGAATATATTTGTATTCGCTTCATGTTATCTACGAAAAAAAAAATATCTGGACTTCAGCTTGTGGCCAAGCCATAGTACGTGGTCGAATAGACCTTGTTTTTGAGTACCGCTTCACAATGTTCCGGTAATCTACCAACCAAGTCATGGCTTCATTTCTATGTGTCATTCAATTTGCTTGATAGGGCTAACCCTACACCAATAAAATGCCCCTTAAAGAGTGACAATAATGTCAACGCGCTTTGTGCTCTCTATCGTTTGTTTTTGATCAAGTTCTTTATTAAAAGTCCATTCGACACAACGCTATTCATCGTATCCGAAGATTTGTCCCTTCAGAATATTCTTATTCTAGAATGAGAGCGGCTTTTTTTCAGATGTACTCTTGCGAAATCCAACCGACGTTTTATATTTATTTTTGCAGATGTTTTTTTTTTGTGAGCGAAGCATTCCCAAACACCTTCAATTTCGGCCAATTTCGTCTTGTCTTATCTTTAATTTCTTGACGAGATTGTGAGCAAACGGCTGTAACCTTACTAGCGGGAAATAGATTACCCATCCCTGCCGGCTAACAAGACAAATTTAAAATTTCATATTTCTATCTCATGTCAAACATAGTGAAATCATAACTTGAATTAGGGGTTTCTTTTGCCTGTTTATCGTTTTTGGTGTTTTTTTTCTGAGACAGCTTTTCCGATTGGACGTTTTCATGTGGAATGACTCGTATGACAGATAATTTTTGTTGACATTTGAAAATTTATTCCAAGGAATATTTTTTAACAAGCTCTGAAATGAGCAGATACATTTATTCTACTATACGACTATTGAAATAATTATTCACAGGTATATGTAATATCTGACTTTTGAAAAATAGATGTTTGCTCTATCTAATGAATAAGTACTAACTAACTTTATCTGACTATTGAAAAACTGACCTGAAACTGAAACTGATTTTATTTTCTCTCTCTTTTGCACTTCATACATGCGCAACTAAACATGCGGCCTTGTAATACCGGTCTTATGAATTTTATTTTTTTTTTAACATTTCTTATAAAATTATTTATTTTTAAAAACTTTATATAAGAAGTTTCAAGGTCCAAGCTTAAAATCCAATTGTAACCCAATCAAAACCTCAAAAATACAATTTTGTGACCTAACCCCTTTGTACCTAACAGCAGAAATTTGCTCTCAAGATATTTGAAAGGAAATTCATTTAAAACTTTTTTTTTCAAATTGTTGTAATAAAAAAGCTCCTGATTAATTTTTCTTAAACATCATCTGAGGTTATAAAAAAAATCATGAAACAATTACTTTAGTTTTTGTTTTTTTTTTTTTTTTTTGTTATTGCAGAAATGGATAAAAAACCTTCGATGTCTTGAAGATCTGGCATTCAGTCCTCATTATCAGCAGCCAGTGGTGTTGTTTGAACTGCCCTTAATTTTCCCTTAATTGGTCACTCTTATGTATGCGTATGTCCATCTTCTAATAGGTTTATCCGCTATAAGCATTCATCATCTGTTTGTTGGCATATGTGGTAGGTGAATGCACAGAGAAGAGTTTCTCACTCAGGGATTCACTTTAGACTCTGGAATTTTTGAAATTCTTCTTTTGACAGTTGGGCTCAGAATTAAACAGGCACAAATAAATTATCAAAGTCGAAGTTAGCTCCTTGTGCAGACTTAAGATGTTGGCTGCATCGACCGTTGGTGATTCGACCGTCTGTTAACCGTTAGACGGTCCATAGTGGCAACTAAATTGAGAAAACTGCACAGCTTTACGTTCCTGGTATGATCATCATCATCATCGGCTCGACAACCGGGGTCCGGTCCTGGCTTCTTTCAACAAGTCTCTGCACCTATCCCGGTCTCGAGTCGACGCCATCCAGTTGCGCACCCCAAGGCTTCGGGCGTCCTGGTCTACGCCATCTCTCCAGCGCAAGCATGGTCTACCACGCTGCCGTCTACCATAGAATGTACCCCAAAAGACTTTCCGAGCAGGTTCCTCTTCGCTCATACGAGCTAGGTGCCCTGCCCACCGGAGTCTACCGAGCTTAATTTTTGTCACTATGTCTGCTTCAAGATAGATTGCGTACAACTCATTATTGTACCGGCTCCGGAATCGTCCTTCCTCACATATGGGGCCAACAATTCTCCGTAAGACTTTTCTCTCGAACGCGTCTAAGAGGAGATGAATAATACAATTATGTATATATTTGGGCGTCGCAAAAAAAATTCTATAAGACGAAGCAAGAAAATTTTGGTTTTCATATTTGAAAGGAAGCGGGAATGATAAAATATTTCCTTGGGTGACTGCATTAAAACGTATTTTTTTTTTTTTTTTTTTTAGGAGTATCATGCAGACAATTAAATGTGTAGTTGTTGGTGATGGTGCCGTAGGAAAAACATGTCTTCTTATTTCCTACACCACCAACAAATTTCCATCAGAGTATGTACCCACAGTATTCGATAACTATGCAGTTACAGTGATGATTGGAGGAGAGCCATACACTCTTGGACTTTTTGATACTGCAGGTAATTATAATTTTTGTTAGCTCATTACTAAGCAAAATTTGTATTACCAATATTTTTCAGGCCAGGAGGATTACGATCGTCTTCGACCATTATCTTATCCCCAGACAGATGTGTTTTTGGTTTGTTTTTCGGTCGTTAGTCCCAGTTCATTTGAAAACGTCAAGGAAAAAGTACATTAAATAATTTAATTAATTAAAAATAAAATATAATTAATAAATAATTTTGTTTTTTTTTAAATATTTGCAGTGGGTTCCGGAAATTACGCATCACTGCCAAAAAACTCCATTTTTGTTGGTAGGAACTCAAATTGATTTGCGCGATGAGAGCAGTACATTGGAGAAGCTTGCTAAAAATAAGCAAAAGCCAATATCAATGGAGCAAGGAGAAAAATTAGCAAAGGAACTTAAGGCTGTTAAATATGTTGAGTGCTCTGCACTAACACAGGTAACAATTATTTTCATCTTTTTATCATTTTATACATTACATAATTAGTAGAAATTGTAACACTGTTGTGATATATTTTATTCACAATGCAATGAAATATTTAGCCAGTTCATTCCAACACGCTTTCTCACATAAAATAAATATCAAGGGGCAGTGTAGTGTCTAGTTCTCTGGCAACTTTGGCACTCCACCATCATTTAAAAGAACCACCTCAAGCAATTTTCGTCCCCTCTAACTTCTGTACAAAATACTCCAGAAACTTCACACTTGCAAAATTTGTTGAGCTAGTCATATGAGATATGGAAGAAACATGCTAAAACTATAGCGTTCGTTAAACCTTCACGAAAAGTTTACAAACGGCTGTTAGTTAACCTTGTCATGCCTCTCAGCAAAACAGTATTCGAAAATAAAGCGTTCATCTTTGAGAAAAACTGCTCTCCCGATTCATTAGCTGCGTACTGCAATTAATTGTGTGGCCAGCAAATGAAGAAGATTTTGTTAGACAATTTGAAGCAATTAAGTAAAATAAAAAAAGATACTCATTTTATTTAGTAAAAATCAAAACATTTGCTAATTCGAAATTGTTCCTGCGTCTCCCTAATTTAATTAATCAATACTGTATTTAACAATAAATACCAACTTTTTAAAAAATAGCTTTTATTCAGAAATAGGTAAATAGTCAACACAATGAACTCCATTTTACATTTAATGCATTTATTAACCTTAATACTACACTTATCGTTAGTTTTAACGTTTATTTTATTTGCCATTTATTAGTCCTAAAATTTAATCTCTTACACAATTATTTTTTATCGTCTTACTCAATTATTTTATATGTTTATTTATTTAACAGAAAGGACTTAAGAACGTATTCGATGAAGCAATACTTGCAGCGTTAGAACCACCAGAACCATCAAAGAAAAGGAAGTGCAAATTCCTATAATTTTAACATTTATTTATATGGTTTCACGAAACATTAAAAAAAAACACATACACTATTTTGAAGATATTTTAATTTAAAAGCAAAATAAAAGAGAAACCACAAAAGCAACAACAAATTAAAAGAAAAGAAGAAAAAAAAATTAATAAAGTAAACAACAAAAATGTCGCTAAATTCATAAAATATATATTTTTTATTGTATGACTACATAAAAATTAGTTGGCAAATCACACATGAGAACAGCAGTTGTAGTTGTTATGAACTAATAACATTTTTTTTAATATCATTTACTTTTATATTATATACTGTATTAGTTTTAGTAAATACAATTATTATTACTGGAAATGATTTTTTTAATATCAAATTGAAAGCAAAGATTTATTCTTTAATGTTTCTTAAGTGTTTTGTTTACACACATGAGGTATTTAAGAATTTGAAAAAAAAAATATATTAATTTTTTTGCTACATAAAAAGTATTGCATTTACTTCGAAATATGTGTTTGTTTTTTCTTTTATATGCTAAGAGAAAAACAAAGCGTGTTGAAGGTGAGTACGTCTAAAATCTTGAAAATTAAAATCAGGAAAAGGGCCAGTTATAGCATTCAGTAAAAATAATCAGTAAAACATTTTGTTTGGATAATTTTAAATGTAATACAAATATTTGACACATTAAACTGGTATAAATCGATGGCTAATCAATTTAAATATTTTTTTGGGAACACAAAAAATCTCAAGAAAGAATAAACATATTTTGTTAAAAAAAAACATTTATTTATTTTACTGATTGAAATTAATTTTCGTTAGTAAATGAATAAATGTAATTTTTACAAAAAAAAAATCCTATTGGGAATATTGTTTTGGCAAAAAGAATATATTTCAATTGATTGGTATCAGTTTCATGTGCCAAATATTTGTATAACATATAAAATTATTCAAAATAAAATTTGTATTGACGCCTTTTTACAAATCGCTATAACTAGTCCCTTAGTTGTTTTGTTAATGCATATCCTGAAATGATGACTATTGTCGTTTTCGATTGGAAGTCCGAAAGCATTTAGAAGTCTTCTGAAACTATTTAATTTTTATAAAAAAACAACGAAATGTACTAACAATCTCCCTACTACAATTCAATTTTTATATTAAATATTTGTTGTCTGTATCCGTGATTCTGCGGTTTGACCGCTCGGCGATACTAGTATGCATAAATATATGAAACTGCGCTTTCTGTAATCGGCCTGCGGCTCTTTTGAGCAAAATTTGAATAACTAAATGAAAACGGTGGCCTGGGACCATAATAGAGGCTATCGTAAATACAAAATTCCCTGCCAATGTTTCAATCGTTCAAAATTTGGGAACGTAAATACCGAGGGAATATGGAATTTATTGGTATCGGGAACAGAATAGGGCCCATTAGCAAAACGATAGCGATAGGTCGTTTCCGTTTAGTGTAATACGGCCCCGCCTGATTACGGAATACGAAGTCGATCGTCTTGAATTCCATATCTCCTTTTCGGGTGCATCTTCTGGACAAAAAAATCTGATTATTTTTTTTCTTGTGAAATCACAGACGAAAATCTGTCAAAATCAGTTTTATGACACATCTGAAGGGGCCACAGAAACCGTCGCGTGCGATATGTAGACATTTTCAACTGACAGCTCGATAAAATACACACGTGTTCTTATGAGAAGCGATCCAAAATGACGGACGCGAGGGAAAAAGTAGCTGAATTGTTGACTCCATTGACAACGTATTCGTTGACGGAACGGACACAAACGGATTCAATGCGTTGGCCCCTTAACGGTTAAATGAATTGATTTATCTTACCATACGAAACCCTATACATTTTAGGAAGGACATTTCACTAAACGTAACTAAAAGTTAGCGGAGGTTTTAGTGATATTTGACCATTCAGAGATTTCAAAAAGGTAGTTGGATCTTTCAATTACGGTCCTATGAACGCATCCCTTCATTTTCAATTGACACAAATTTGCATTGGGAAATCGTCGAATGTGCCCGACAAATTATCAAATCAACTCATACTTGTGGCCACTGATCAATATAATACACTGGATAGTGGATGCATACAAAATGTTCTCTTTTCTTATTTGAATAAAGAGCAAGAAAAATGTCGATCGCAGGGTAGGTACACTGTCACGTTTTCAATTTAAACCAAGAAAATGCTGGACTTTCAAGGGAATAGGTGTATTATAGAGGTCAGTACTTGTGGCACATACTGTTTTCGTTATTGTGGTTATGACTTTAATTTTCTTTGTGACATTTCTAGTTTTGTTTACTCTTTCTCAAAGTCATCTGTTTCACAAAAAAAAATTTAATTTGTCCCTAGCTCAGACAGAAATATTAAAAAAAAAAATTAATTTGATTGAGGTGCAATGATGACTGGTTTAATGGACAAAAGGTTTGGCCCTTATATTCATCTGAATAAATTTTAAACAAAACTTAATCAATTAAAGAAAAAGAAGCCGTGAAGATGATTTTTGTGAGTCCACACCTCTTTCAAAGCGTATCAATAATCTTCATATAAACAACAATAATTTGGAGGAACCATTCCATCATCATAATCATCATCAACATGAACATCAAGATTATACCACATCAAATATGGGTATGCAAGATATACAACAGCATTTAAACCACAACATGCAGTACCCAAGCATTTTACATCACAATGCAAATCAAGTGCCACAAGATGATTTCCAACAACAGTATTCATACGAACCCGAATTGAGTGAGCATGAAAATCCATTTTATTATAATAAAAATAAATTATTGCACGAGCTGCATTTCGAAAGAGTCAAAAGAAATCAAATATAAACACTTTGAATGCCTACCTATTTGAAAGAAGACCATGCAATGGATCAAATTTATGTGTACCTATACTTATAATACCTATCTATAGGCTTTCCAAAAGGATTGATTTAGAATTACAAATAGTTATTAAGTTAAGTTAATATTTAATTAAAAAAAAAAAATACTAAAAATTTCAGCTATCATTATCATATCGAAATACATTTATTTTGATAAAATATTGTTCATTGTGCTCTTCAAAATATTTGTTGTTTTTTTTAAATTCTTGTTGTAAATAAATATTTTTGTGGCTTCGTCTGATAAACTTTTGCATTAGCTTTTTCTGCAACGTATCTGTGTATCTTAAAAATCTCTTGAACAGAGAAGCTTCCCTTCTTTGTTACAAAAATATGCGTTTAAAGAAAAACCCTCGCACGGTCGTACTTAACCAGGGCCTGTATTACAAATTACGAAACAACAGGCAGAACGATAGCTTAGGAAAACGATAGTCACGATTTTAACCAATATTATTAATTACGAATGTGCGAGTTATGTTTTTATTCATATTTTTCAAACAAAACCAACCCGTGACACAAACACAATAAGTACCTACGAAATGGGTGACATACAAACAAAAATACGATCGCCGAAAGCAGTCGTATAAGAAAACGAGTAGGTGTCGTTTTTCAAAAACGATTTTCGTTAATCGTTATCGCAATTTGACGAAAACGAGGGAACGATTATCGTGATTCGTAATACGTTGATACAGAAACAAAACTTCATCCGCTGGGGAGTTAAGATAGTTACTTGAGTCTAGTGCAATATGCCAATACAATAACAAAGACACATCAAGGTTGTTTACAATATTTTGGCTCTTTATAATTTAATCAATTATACGCCATTTAAATAATATTCGCCATGTATTTTTTTAGCCACTTTAAGAATTTAACACAAACTTTTGTCTTAAGGTTTCACTTCATAGCAATTTTACGGGTATTTAATGGGTGAAAATACTTTTCAAAAGTAACTTTTAAAGCCTAGTATGCTGCTGATGCGAAACGATTTTTTTCGTTGGTTTACACCAAGAAAAGCAAAAACAAAATTTTTCGTTTACGATTTCGTTGTGTGATTTTTGTATAGAATTTTTCGTTTCGGTTCAGCAGCGTACTGGGCTTAAGGCCTCTTTTCGATAACCAACCCCTTTTATCGGTCAATTTTAAAAGAATAAGTAATTAAAATTCTCGTTTCTATCCGGAATTAACTTTACATTCCTATCTATAGGAATAACTACCAATTTAACTGGTGCGTCTAATCAAATGATTCACAAATTTTGCTGATTATTCGGTGATAATTTTCCTTTTTACCTAGTAATTTTTTTCTCATAGATCCATCTTATACCACGAAAAAATCAATATTTAAAATACAGTTGTAGTGCGTCTAATTAAGTGAACCGCACTGTATGTATAAGCATAATTGGCCATATCGTGAATATCCGGGGAATTTTGTTACCCTGAAAATATTTTTTAAATGGTTGATAAGTTTCCCTGAATTGGGCCCTATCGACAAAGAAATTTCCCCGGGAACTATTTTTTAAATATTCCAGGAATTTCGTTCCGTTTTCGCTTGTAATTTCTTCCTCTGGTATTAAGAATAACCGTAAAGTAAAAAGGAGGTGATTTTCCCAGCAACTTTTCGATTGGGAGCAATTCTACCAAACAAAATTCCCCGGAAAATTTCACTCCATTATGTTCCCGATACCAATAAGTTCCGAGGGAAACATTTCCAGGGAATTTTATATTCACGATAGCCCCCAATATATAAACGTGTAAGGTGTAAGAGATGATGGAATTTTTAGAATTTTTCATGTCAATATCCGAATAATTGTGCTGCGGAGATCATAACAGAAGGTCTACAAAAATTATAAAATTTTGAAAAAAAAGTGTAAAATGTTAAGATATTGGGGGCATGTTGCCCTCGTAAAAAATTTGGCAATATAAATACATAGGGAACGTTTCCCTTGGAATTTATTGGTATCGGGAACATAATTTCCAGGGAAATTTATCTGCCATTACAAAACAAATGTGTTAGAACCTTACGTTTTCAAAAACAGCGGATTTCCCGATAACAATGACTTACGGTTTTCTAAAACTTTTCTTTCAGATTTGAAAAAAATCAGCCTTCCTGTATTTTGTTTCATAAAATGGGTTCCATTGCTATTTTGCCGATTATTATCTCCATCAGTCAATAAATGACAACTAAAATAATGAACAAATAGAGTTGTGTTAAGAGAGCTTTCACTCCAACTTTAAATTTACTTACAATTTTTTTTAATAAAGTTTTTGTTTATAAAAAAAAAATAAATATTTTATATGATTTCGTACTATAGTGTCTTAACCCATTTACATTTAATATCTTCGTCTACTACTTCATCAATTAAACTTAAGCCTAACGTACATTTGCCTTTAACATCTACATCATCAAAGTTTGTCAGCGCGCAAGTTTCATCTTCCAATAATCGTTCTATACCGTTCCATGCAATCATTGCACCATTGTCTGAACAATATTGCTTTGAAGGACGATATGCTGTCACATCATATTTCTTGCCCAAATTACAAATATTTTCGAACATATAATCATTGTTGGCCACACCTCCAGACACAACTATCGATGGCTTAGAATTTTTATCGAAAAGATTTTTTCTCAAACAAAATTCTAGGGCTCTTTGTGTTCGATTCGATATGTGCCTGGTTGATGCTTTCAAAAAGCCTGCACAAAAATCCTTGTAGTGTACAATGACGTCATCCGGACGAGTTCCTAATAAAATGTATATAAATAAAATTTCATTTAAATCAAGTAAAATTAAAAATAAACTTCTACCCTTACTTTCTTCATTCTCTGCTGCGGTTATAGTGCGAATAGCATTATTTTTCAAACCAGCAAAACTAAAGTTGCAATCCTTATATCGAGATAGTGGTAGTGGAAAGTCATAACGATCAGGACAAGTTGCTTCCTTTGCTGCAGTCTCTATTGCTTGTCCCCCATTCATATTGGAAAATCTTGTCATAGTGTTCAAACGTAATCTTCTAGATATTTTATCAAATGCTTCTCCGGGTGCATCATCGAGACTTTCACCGAGAAGATAGAATTCAGTGGCTTTTTTGATAAACACTAGTTGACTGTGCCCACCACTTATCAAAAGACATAAAAAAGGAAATTCCACATTTTGTTCCATTCTTACAGTGAGGGCATGTGCTTCCATGTGATGAATGGGAATGATAGGCTTTGAGTATTTACGTCCCAAATACTTTGCAAAACGAAGACCAATCATAAGACTCATGACCAAACCTTAGAGGACGTTATTTCGAAAACTTACAGCAGTTGTAATGATTACATTTATACCGAATATAAGAAATAAGAACCTGGTCGTGTTGTCACTGCAATAGCATCTATAGCAGATGGATCAATGCCGGCATTTTCAATGCACTTCTGATATGTTTCCTCTATATTTGAACGATGTAAATCCTGAGCTCTTGGCGGTATTATCCCTCCATACCTTAATTATAATGATATATTATTAAAAACAGATTAAAAAATAAGCAATATACCTACCTCAAATGAATTCCTTGTTGAGAGTTGGTAACGTTACCAAGAACTTGTCCATCTGATTGAACTACAGCAATTCCAGTATCATCGCAGGAGGTTTCTATCCCAAGTACTGATAGTTTGCAGTTTTGTTGGTGTAACAATGCAATATGTCTTGTTCTTTGGAATAATGCTCCATATTTCCCAAATAAGCTCATTTTAATGTTTGTGCTACTTGTAATAAATTGATTTAGTTTGTAACCAGAAAAATTACAAATCTAGTTTCTGTTAAAAAAACCAGACTTCTTCCTGCACCTAATTCTTCGATTTGACAGCATGAGTAGGCGTGTTCATACTTAATCAGCTGGGTTGTTGATTTCAAATTGTCTCTGTCAAGTTGACAGAGTGCAAAGTTTACACAGTACAAAGCAGGGCTGCCGACATAGTACTTCAAGAGCGTGATTTAACAACAAGCTTTTAAGCTTTCGACGTTACGATTGGCTTAACTCGGGGTTGCACTCATGTCGTTTTTGATTGGTAATCCAGAAAAGGAAGAGCTCTCCGATTCTGGGTGAGAAATAAAACAGCAAATCACTTCTGAATATTGTTTGTCGCTTGGTTTTACTAGTAATCAGGCACTAATGTCGATTATTAGCTTCTGAATATTGTTTGTCGCTTGGTTTTACTAGTAATCAGGCACTAATGTCGATTATTAGCTTAATGTAGGGTTAAAATAAAGTGCAGAGCTTAAACAGAATCTTTCCAATAAACAATTAAACCCTTTTACTAAAAAAAATCTCCACACTTTCTTTCAATCTACTACAATTTCCGATCTATCTTCTTGGGTGCATAAAGTTCCGGGATCCTTTTTCTTAATTTAGGAGCATAACCATATTTTAATTATAATTTGAGCAAATTGAATAAATTAACACCGAAAACAAATACAAAAAAAAAAGATAAAAAAATGGGGATGTCAAATTTATTACGATAAACTTAAACTTTTTACTAGTACCAATTTCGGTACAAATACCCTCGCTGATATGAAGTGCTTGAATGCTTTTGATTTAATTCTGTTAAATTCAAACCAAATTAAGCAAACACTAGTATAGTTCGACAAAACGAAATTATATATTTTTATCGTAGCAAATATGATTACTAACTTCCACCAAACGTAAGTGCTAATTATAGCTGTTTAGCTAAATTTGCACCTTTTTTCTCTGTTGTATTTTTCACAATTTATTAATTTGCCTTGGAAGACCTCTGAATTTCAGAAGATGTTTCAACCTTTGATTTGACACCAATTTTATTCCTTTACTCGATGAGTACACTAATCCACAGGATATCTTTTGAAGTTGGTTGAACTCGTTGGGCATTACACTTTGACGTGGAAGACATCTGAACTATAAAAGTGGACATCATTACCTTTAATTTGACAACAATTTCAACCACATCTTAGAAATGGTACCGAATGCACCTTACCATGCCAATCGTGACAGGATGCGGACGGGCAGCCCTGTGGTTTTTGTACCTTCTAATAGTCTTCTTTCAAAACTCATTTGAAATTTTATTAATCTCGATGAGTAAAGCATTCTCGCAGTGGGGCGGCCCGCTCTAATAGTTTTGGTAAGGCATAAAATACTACGTACCGATACCGCACCGACAAGTGAGTAAGCGGCCCTAGAAATGAATTTAACAAAACCGCATAAAATATTTTTAGTTTATACTGAAACACTTTTTATTATCTGAAACAATTTTATTTCAAGTATCGCACAACAAAATTAAATGATTTTTTTGCAAAGTTTCATTTTATCAGATTACAACAAATAAATATATATTATTATTATTTTTATTTTTCTTTTTCAATTCCTTCATTCAGAAGAAACCAAAAAAAAAAAAAAAACAATACGACACAAAATTAAAAACTTTTATATATATAAAATAAAAAAAAAGTTCAACCTCTAACGTTCATAGTATACCCTATAGTAAAGCATTTTTGAGCGCCAAATACTAAAAGTGTTATCAAATTTTAAAAGATATACTCCATCACCAGGATAGGCATGCGAACCAACATATACTTCATTGAAACACTCGCGGCGATAGACTGGCACAATAATTGAAATTGGAGCCTTATATGCAGCAGTTAGACTTCTCTCAGTCGAAACCGAACCGCATTCTAAATCTTCCGGTGTACTCAAGTCTTCATCTTCATTGAATTCGTCATCATCATCGCTTTCACTTACATGCACAGTAACATCATTTGTTAAGGGTTTGCTCCATTCAAAATAAACACCAAATCCAATGTCATAGTTGTCTGTGGCGAATTCCCAGAAAATACATTTTCCATTTGAATTTGTCGGAACACGAACCTGAGGGTAATTGACAAATGTTTTTTTTTGCATTTTAATTCAAAAATACAATTTTTTTTTGTTTGTTTACCGTTACAATGTCACCATGGCCAACATTTATTACACCATCACCTCGACCCGCAGCAACTTCCTTCTTGAATGCCTTGATGTCTGGTCGAGTCCACATTTTTGCAGGGCATATTGTCACATAGTCGTCGTTGTCGGAATCGTTATTTTTTTCGTAAAAACTCTGTTCTGATGTCAAAGATTGTTTTGAATCTAATGATTCTGGCTCTTCTGCACCCACATTTTGCAAAAGGTTTGGCGTTTTAGAATTGGAATGCAAATGAAGTTGTTGCATGTACTGATGATAGTGTTCCTTTTGTAATTGAC
This sequence comes from Meliscaeva auricollis, assembly GCA_948107695.1. Classification (NCBI taxonomy): domain Eukaryota; kingdom Metazoa; phylum Arthropoda; class Insecta; order Diptera; family Syrphidae; genus Meliscaeva; species Meliscaeva auricollis. The sequence goes on along the minus strand of OX403617.1, from coordinate 26,699,760 downwards.
ATATCAATACGGCTTGTTGCTCAGGACTGCCTGGAAACTGTTTTACAGCGTAGCTCTATACAATTTTGGATAAATGTGAACAACAATAACAAATTAGGGTTTTTTATTTTTACTTTTTACCTTAAAATTGTTTAACACAGTGCGAATGTTAAGGAATATTAGATTAAAAGAAAAAGTAGAACTGATGAATATTCATAGAAGTGCGTGCATTGAGGGTGAATCGTTTAAGGGCTCGAATGCAAGCAAGGCCGCCAATATTTTTTTTTATGTATTTCTTGCACCAAACGCAGTGCGAGCGACTAGGGAAATTGGATAGGGATTAAAAGGAGATGCCGATGACCATTGGTTTTAAATTTCAATATCATAATGAAGGGGAAAAATCGAGTCGGGTAAAGCAATCCACATTCGTATTGTGCGACTGAAGAAAGAATCTCTATACTTAAGTACGTCCGAAAAGTTGGGTTCGAGGCTGAATTGATTTGCATTCCTTGCTGAGCGAGTATACCTGCTAAATTGTTTCAGGGGAGGAACGCAGCTGACTTTTTCACTTTGGTGGCTGGGTGTGTAGAAATCGGATAGGCACAACTTGGTGGCTCCCGGACAAAAATTGGTTTCTGGAATGTATGTACTTTTCTCAACAATTGTAAAGAAGGACCCTAAAACGCCAGATTCCTCCAACTTGAACAAGAGTTCATGCGATACAAATTGGACATCTTAGGATTAAGCGAAACTCGATGGTTGGGTTCGGGCAAATATAAGTCCCCAAACCATAACACTGTACTACTCTACTCCGGAAAAGAGCCCGGAAGTGTCTGGGAATCACGCGTTGGGCTGCTACTAACCAAAACTGCCCACAATAGCTTGATTTCATGGGAACTTCTAGGAGAGAGGATACTAAAGGCAAGCTTTTGGACTAGAGTACGTCGCGTCACCATTATACAGTGTTACGCCCCAACAAATATCTCACTTCCTGAAGTAAAGGACGCTTTTTATAACCAACTAAATGCTGCTTACAAAAATACACCACGCGGAGATATCATAATGGTTATGGGAGATCTGAATGCCAGAGTTGGCAATAACAACGAAGGACTGAGGCTTGGTATGGGAAAGATGGCGTTGGCGATTGCAACGACAATGGCGAACGTTTCGCGGATTTCTGCAATGTCAACCGCCTTGTAATTGGTAGAACCATGTTTGAACACAAGACGTGCCACAAGGCAAGCTGGGTGTCCAACGATAGGCAAGCAACCTTGAACCAAATTGACCACTTTGCGATCAGCCAACGTTTGATGCACATCGCACCACACCTCCCACTAGAGAAGAGATCATTGCCGCAATTAAAACGCTGAAAAACAACAAGTCGGAAAGACTGGACGGTATGCCTACAGAGCTCTTACAAGCAGCACCGGATCATTACTGAACACTGCGTCGAATATCGATCACCACTTCACCTGCTGTTAATTGATTTCAAAAAAGCGTTCGATAAGTCAACAGAGAATTTATTTAGATTGCCTTATGCAGGAGAGGCATACAAAATAAGTTAATTTCTATTAATAAAGCAACTTACGATGGATGCAAATGTAGGGCAAGGAAAGGAAGGGTTGTCGATGAATTCGAAGTCGAATGTGGAGTCAGGCAAGGTTGTATACTATCGCCAATACTTTTCCTGTTAGTGATAAGTGATGTGCTGCGTGCACCCTGTTAACGGAAATGGTGGAATTCAATGGAGTCTGACATTCAAACTAAAACATTTGGACTACGCGGACGATGTATGCTTGCTTTCTCATATGATCACGGATCTCTCTCATATGACAACAAGGATGGAGGGAGAAGCAGAAATCGGGGGGCTGAAAATTAACACGGTAAAAATAAAAATGATCAGCCTGGGAAGTAACTCATCCGTTTAAGTCAATATTTCTTGACAACCGGTAAAGAAAGTAGAAGACTTTCAATATCTTGGGGGTTTTTGTCTCTACCAAAGGCGGAACCGAACAAAACGTCGACAGCCGTATTAAAAAGGCAAACGCTGCATTCGGAATGCTGTCCAAAATATGGAGAAATAATGCTATCAGCTTAAAGACCAAGCTGAAACTGTTCCGCTTCAATGTTGAATCCGTGCTTCTGCAGCTGCAGCCCGTGGAAAATCTTAACAACTGTCACAAGTAAGGTGCAATCGTTGGTGAATAGGTTTTAAGGATTTTCTGGCCCAACCGTATTTCTAATGCAAAACTTCATAGGATAACGGGTCAAGAATCCATAGACAGCACTATACGCAGACGTAAGTGGAAGTGAATTGGTCATACGCTTCGAAAAGAAGGCAAAGATTGCATTGCTGGCCAAGCGGTGCAATGGAACCCACTCACACAGGCAGGTAGAGGGTCGGGTCGGTCGAGAAACATATGGCGCAGGACAGTCGAAAGGGAATCTGCACAGCTGGGGAAGAGTTGGAGAGAAGTGCGGTACATTTCCAGAAACCGTACACGATGGCGCGTGGGAGTTGTGGAGGAACTATGTTCCATAAGATGATCTTAACGGACTCATCAAGGGCTGAGGACATAAGTAAGTAAGTAAAGGAGAAGTCATGACACTTCCTGCAGAGTTGGCAGCAACAAAAACCTACAAAAATGTAGGTTAACTTTATAAAAAAGAACCATCGTGTAAAATGTTGGCATAGAATGAAGAAATTCAATAAAATATTTTTTTTCTTTCAAACATTTGAGCTAAAATTCGATTAATTAGAGATATGACGATGATATCGATAATCTTTATAATTAAACAAATAATCTCATAATCAGCTAAGCAAAGAAAATACATAAAGCAGTCAATTATTTGAACGAAGTATAAGACCAACAGGTTACAGACACCTTAGAATAGAAACAAACAAAAAGGAAAAAAAGTAACTTACTTTAAACTGCTGATATGTTTGCTGATTGAGTGCGTCTTTGAGCTGTCGTCGTTGTATTTCCTCCTTGCACCTTTCCTCTTCCTCCTGTTGTTGTTTTTCCTGCAATTCCTTCTCCTTTTCCAACAACTTGAGCGCTTCTTGCTTCTTTTGCAATTCTAGTTTCAGTTTTGTTTCATTGTCCTGCTTAACAGCTTCAATATATGGCTTAAAGGAGCTACACATTCTATCTAATAGATTGATAAAACCTTCCATTGCTTGGGCTTTGCTAATATCACCAAGCTGTTGCCAATGCAATCGGCGATCTTTGCCAATAACATCAAAGATTCCCAATTCAGGAGCACATTTCTCATCAAACGGTCCATTGTTGGCTTGATTTGTGAATGCAACTAATTTTAAATTGTCCTCATAGGATAAATGAATAGCCTTGCCAGAATTTTCTGTACAAAAAATTCATAAAAAAAAATAACAAATTTGTATAGAGAAATAAAAATTGCGTTGGCCTGCAGTAGCAGTAGTTGTTTGCTTACGTTTGTAGAATGTCAGCGCTAGACGATAAAGTTCCCGCAGTGGCATTCCCCATTTTTCTTCATGTAATAGAGGATCGTTTTCCATGTATTTAGCCATATTTTAGTTTTTATATTTATTTAAGTAAGGATATTTCACATAACAATTTCGGAAAGATGTAAAAAAAATTTTCTCGATTCACCAAAAAGTGACCACAACTTGTGTCTTGGAATTTTTTTTTTTACAAAATTGACAAGTCTAAATTATTAGGTTTGTTTGTTTTAACTGTCACTCCATATAAAAAGATGCGTTCAAACTCATGACAATTAAATGATTGACTTGACCGTCGATTATACTGAGAAAGATATAAGTTATGAAGTTTGCCCAAACTAAAGTGTCGCACGAAGTGTCGCTACACTTTGGTTTGGACTAGCAAAAGCCTCGTTAAAAGAACGACTTTTTTTTCGAGTTGTGGGTACTTAAATGTTTTTTAAGATGTGCGATTAAGCGATAAAAAAAAAAACTTGAAGAACTTCTTGTTGCAGGAACAAACATACTTGCAGCTAATGAAAGGTCTGTTTGGGTACTGCCGAAAACAACAAATTTCAAAAAAAATTGACTCCAAATCCTGTCAATTCCATATAGACATAACAGTACTTAAACTCAAAATATGTTGTTTCCGGCAGTACATTCACAGACCTAATTTTTGTGTGCTCAGGACCCTACTGTATGGGTTTAGACTTAACTACAACGGCCACTTTTGGCAAAAAGTCCAAAAGTGAAAAACTTTAAAACCATTTTTCCTGACTATTTAAAGGCTTGTGCAAACCAAACTGTGACAGTGCGATACGACAGTGTGACACAAACTTTTATATGAATGACACTTTCTCCCGAAAACTCGTTGCATGAATACGTTATTTTTGTATTTATTTTTTATTTTCATTTCCGAACGCAGATTTAATATCATGTTTGCCTACGCAAACAGAACTATTGATGAAATTACCAAAAATTGGTTTTCTGTCAAAGAAAAATAAAATCATACAAAAAAAAACTAGAGAAGGTGAAAGAAATATCAGATAATAGGAAATTCAAAGTATTTTTTGTCCGATTAAAAGAGTGAATTGTAAGTTTAAAAATTGACTAATTAATAATTTATTAACAATTTTTGTCATATATATTAATGATATTTATTATAAACATGTTTTAAAAGAAGTGCGGCTATACTAAACTTTGAATTCTTATCTGGGAACAATATCCTCGAAACGCCCCTGTGGCAAAGCAATTTCTAAAAAAAGTTATATTTTTTTTATAATTAAATTCGATGCAGAAAAAAAAACATAAATATTAACAATTTATTGTATCTTCATGTCAAGTTAGGGTAAATTTCTTTCACTTTCTGGTCGATTATTGCACGGAGAAAAGAAAAAAAAACAAACAATTTTATAAAAATGTTTGAGTCATTCATTAGATTCTCAATTGAATTGTTGAAATTATAAAGGGTAAAGTTACAAGAGCCCGGCTTCATGAATTCAGTATACTAATTTCCCTTTCCGACATGCCTAGTCAACATTTTTGTCCGAATAAAAGCAAGAATTGCATTATAAAATAGATTCAACTTGATTATTTTTTAAAAAAATTGCTCTAATTGTTTGATAATGTTTCAAGTTGTAATTGCTATTGATTTTTAAATAGTTAAATCTAATGTCCAATTAAATTGATATAGTAAGAAGTTCATTTTACATATTAGAATTTGCTCTGACAAAAAGTGAGTAAGTGAATCCAAAATGTTCCTTTCTGAGCAAAAGTGAGAAGATTTACTAAGGAATCAATTTTGCTGAGATCTTGTATACATCAGGGACCTAAACTGGCTAATTAGTGAAGTTGAGCAATTTTGTCCCCAATTTTTGTCCGAATTTTTTTCTAACAAACAGTAGGTAGCTACTCAATTTTTTGAGAAACAAAAATGTTTAGTTTTATTTAGTTTGTTTTTCGTTTTAAATGAAAAATGAGTGAGTAGAAACTTACTGAGTATTGGAAAAATCACGTCCATATCCTTTTTGCTAGAAGTTACATGCTAGGATTTTCTGTGATCTCTGCTAAAGTACCTTAATAATTGCTTTTTTATATTCCTTCCAAAATATTGGAAGGCTCTAATAGTTGTTCCAATTGAACAAAATGCTAAGTCCAGCAGAGTTTAGCTCCATAAATATGCTTATGAGTTATGACAGAGAACAAACAATTTGTTGAGTGATTAACAGTTAGGTTTCCGACAGCAACATAGCTGTTAATCACTTTTGAACCTGGTTGTTTCAGAACAGAAAACAGACCACCTACAACTCTTGCGTTTTTTTTCGATAGGAGGTCTACTTTTGATAATCGTAAAAAAAACACGATTTTTGACACCCACCCAACTTTTTCACCCACACCCTTTCACCCAATCTGTTGGTGGGCAATTTATTTTTTTTCTTTTATACAGCATTTTCCTAATTTTTTCCAACATCCATATTCTGCTAATAATTTATTTTTTTTTTCAAAAAATTATTGACACTTGTATATTATTCTGAAAGTTACACAAAAAGTTCCCATATGCTTAATGACAGGTTTCCTGAGTTTCAAATCTATTCTACTTTATGATGTAACATTTGTACAAAAGTAACAAAAGTACATGGAAGTACATGGAACTACCCGTATGCAATAAAATGGCAAACAAAATAAGATATAATTATTATTATTATTATTGTACTATTCGTACTAGAATGTCAGCTTGTTAGACTTGACCATTCTTTTTTCCGTCAATTTCATTGAATGTTTGAACAACAACAACAACTTAAAGGCGCTACCACTCTTGTTTGGCTGGAGATATAGCTATTTCGTGCTTTGCCACTTATGCACTCATCAGTCTCCTTTTTGTGGTGCTAAGCTTTAATCCAATTTTATTATGAAAAACTTTCTATGCACACCATGGGAATAGAACCCACGCTATCAGATCTTAGCTCAGTCTTAGAAGTCGTGTGCACTACGCACTCCACCACTTTAGACCACTGACGTCACAGGTCGAGATGTGTTTCTTGTTTATCCAATGCATTTGGAGTCACAGCATTTTTATTAGCGCCTTTAAGTATGCTGTTATATTTTGAAGAATAAGTAGTAGATTATCACGAAAATATTATTCAACAACAGTTTCTTAGGAAGTACAAAAATTAAAAACTGATTTATATTTTGTATTATCAATGATATACAAGTTTTAAGATTTATTTTGTAATTGATACTTTCCTTTACAATGTAATTAAAAGACTAATTCACTAGTTTCGTTTTCCTTTTATTCCTGTGCGACTTATTTCGTTTTCGATTGGATGTCCAGAAGAGTCTGTACGGATCCAGAAGTCTTCTGAATCTTTTTTTTGGTATAAAAATGACAGTTAGGACGATTATAAGAACAGATATTAGGGTATCGATTTCAAATCAGAATCGACTCAACAAACATAATGCACACTCAAAAGTGTTTTTGTATCATTAAAAAATTTTAAAACATTTCTGTGTTGGAAGTGAGAGAATAAATAAAATAATTAACAAAAAATACAAAGAAATGATTTTTTTCGTTTCTTCACACATTTCCATTGTCCTCCAAAATTAATTTATAGTTATTTTAGTTATAAAAATGTCATGTTTCCAGGAAGGGTCATGTTAACCCAGGAAGAATCTACATACAAAAAAAAAGTCAATCTGCCGAAAAATTCGTAATGAAGTTTTTTACAAATACAATTAACTTTATTTTAGTCTAAGAAATACACACGTGAAATTTCATTGACACATCGTTTGCGCGTCAAAAGTTATTCAAGGATAAATGTCAAAAATATTATCTTTTCACACATAAATGTTTAGCGGTAGCTATCGAAAAGTATTTCAGGCAAAATTTGTAGATCATACGATTTTCTTTTAAGATATCGTTGTTCCAAAAAAATATTACACGCAAAGTTTTTTTTTCAGAAAAGGTGACACAAAAATTTCTTTTTTCGCGGCAACGCTGTTTCATTTAACATTTCACTCACACAAAAACAAACAAAATAGAGTTGAGTGGAAGGGATTAGACCTGTTCCATTCGATTTCAAATGAGTCAATTTTTGAGTGAAACCAATCGAATGCGGCAAAAGGCACAATAGTTCTGATTTGGATGAGTTGATTCGAATACCCATTTGTTGTAGAAAACAAGCGAACGAACAGTTTCATTATTTTATTTTTTTCTTTATTTATTGAACACGAACTTTTGCGGGTCCTAAACTTATGGAACAGCTATCGCTGGGGATGAGGGTGTGGAGTATGTAAGTGAATTAATGGCGGGCGTAGAGGTTCTCACATTCTCTTGCCATCGGTTGTTCAGATTTTAGAATGCTGCAACATTAGCTCTGATACACTTCACTTTTCATTTGTAGCTTCTCAGTTGCACGAAGAAGTTTCTGGAATAAAGAAAAATGTTTTTATTAGCATGTTGAGTTTATGGACAAAGGATTAGATGTCTGTCAACGGCCTCAGATTTCACACAAATCGCTTAATAGAGTTTTACAGGTGATGTTTGAAAGATTAACGCAGCGGTGTTTGAAAGATTAACGCAGCTGTGTTTGAAGCCTTTGACGACAAGAATAAGAGCAAAACACTGTTTTAGAATTTAAATTTATTTATTTTTTTTTCAGATTTTATAGTTATCATTTTTTCAAACAATTATTTTTCATTTCAGAAAATGACTGACTCCAAGTATTTTACCACAACCAAAAAGGGTGAAATCTTTGAACTCAAATCCGAGTTGAATAATGATAAAAAAGAAAAGAAGAAGGAAGCAGTCAAGAAGGTACATTATATCTTTCTTACAATCTAACTTTGAACTACAAAACAATTTTTTTTACCAAATTTTAATTTTTCATAATTAGGTTATTGCGAGCATGACGGTGGGAAAAGATGTCTCAGCTCTCTTCCCGGACGTAGTCAACTGTATGCAGACCGATAATTTAGAATTAAAAAAATTAGTTTATCTCTATTTGATGAACTATGCAAAATCACAACCGGATATGGCTATAATGGCTGTTAATACATTTGTTAAAGTGAGTAATACATAAATTATTATTATTGATCATAATCAATTGTTTTTTTTTAATTAATTTGTTTATTAATCTCAACAATAATTCTGTTATTTAAGGAAAAAAAAATATTTTTTTCTGATAGAAATAATTTTTGAATAATTCTAAGAAATATTTTAATCCTTTTGTTGGTTAATATGGTTTATTAATAATTTTTAAAATATGTATTTAAATATTTCTAACACAAAATTGTACAACTTTTCTCCAGGAGAGAAGAGGGCTTCCTGTGAAATTTCATTTTATTCCAAAATTATTACTGGATACAGTTCACAGGCATTAAGCACAGCATCATCCCTTTTACCAAAGACGCAATGGTTCACTCCCCGACAATGAACTCGATCCGCACCCTAATTAAATTTCAAACTGCCAGATGAACTGTATTATCGATCCACGAAACTAACGAAAAAAAAGTGAAATATGTTCTCGACAATCTTTTAGTAAGGCACTGGCAGAATCTGATTAAATAGGCTTTCACTCCCGGCCCAGAGAATTTGCGTCTTCGGTATAAATAAGTTTTAATATATCATCGGCTTAGAGTGAAAAGCTGCTAACTGCTTCCTGATAATTCCATTTATAAATGATTTTTCAAAAATTGCTTAATCGAATTTTATTTGTAGGCTCAGTATTCAGCAGACAATAAAAGTTTAAACTCAACTCGCTACTTACTGACTTCCGAGCCATAGGGCGCACTGATGAAATGTATGTTTTTAATTTGTGAACCAATAAGAGTGCATTCTCAAGCCAAATTCACACAGAAGTAAAGAGTGTTGTTAGTTTTCCCTACCCCCAAAAAAAAAAATGCATTATGTATGTCATTTTTATTTTTTTGTATGTACAATACTTCAAAATTATTTACCGCTTCATGGGATCTCAGACGTATAAAAAGAAAATTTTATTCGAACACATCCTTTAAAAAATAGAGTTTGTTTTCTCTTTCATTCACGACAATCGACAGCACTTTTACTGATCAAAATATTGGCAGCAATGAATGCATTTCTATTCATTAAAACTAAACCAAATATTTTATTTTAAAATGCAATTTGAAGAACCAAGGTTGAGATTTATTAATTCAAAATTACTATCGGCACTTTAATGAATAGGGAGCGATAGTAGAATCGATAACTAATTTTGTAAATACTTTGATAAAAGTTATTTTTAGAAAATTAAAATGCTACATAAAAGAAATTGACAAGTTTTAATTTTCAACTTGAAACAAATGTGTATTGATTTATATTTAAATTTTAAATAATGAACTAACTTCTAGCCTACACTCTAATTATAACGACCCCACACTCCTTGGAAAACGTATCTATCTCCTTACACTTTAGTTTAATATTTTTTGTTTGTGATATAACGCTTAACTTTTTATACATAAGACTCAGGTTGGCTGATGTAACAAATGATCTCAGCTAAATATTGTCGATTGAGTGCGAAATCGGTTTGATACCCTTATTATTATATTTAATTACTTAAACATTTTTATAAAATTTTTTATTATAATATTATTATTATGTCACGGTGGTCAGCTGTTTTAGAAAAGATTGATTTAGGTAATTAATTTGTTTTCATAACAAAATACTAAAAACAATTTTTGTACTATGTTTTCGATTGATAAAAAGATGTGTATCCTTTTTGCTAGAATAGCCCTATATGAACGATCTAAGAAGCTGACAAGCTTGAACTTAAACGTGTAACTTAATTTCAAATTGCAAAACAATTTTAAATGCTCTCCCGAACACAGGAAATTATGTCACGAACCCAAGAAAAATGTCATATTCTTCATCGCTCTCTAATGTTACTGAATAATTTTTTTTCTTCATAATATAAAATAACCAATATAATAATTCGCATGGCTTGAATTTTCTTGGCAAAATTGGTCTATTACTCTAGGTGATTCTTGAAAATGCAGCTCAATGATGAGCACCAATTGCCTTCTCCAAACTTGTTTCAAATATGAAATCCGGGTACTCAGTTAGCGTGATTAATTAATGTACTTGATTTTATCACCATTTAATACCTCTGAGCGGTTAAAATTTGACCTAGGATAAAGGCTGGGTATACCTTTCAAATAAGACAAACATTTTTAAAATCGGTTGCTGTGAAGTTAGTTCAAAAAAGAGCAATAGAATTCGTGTTAACGTATTAATGTAATGATTCATGTATGTTGAAAGCTGGGTCATAAATATGTGATGGCTATCGATCTCTTTCAAAGATCGTTAGTGTTTTTTTTTAGTTTTTAAACAAAACTATGAAAATAAGACGCTTTAATAATCCCGGGATACTGGAAGGGTGCTGAGGAAAAACGGGATAAGTCCATGCAAACCCATTCAGAGAAAAACCCAATAAAAAATTTTGTTTTTCATTCAACTTAGTATTAATGGCATGTTTTTTTTTGTTTCTTAAGAAAACAATTAATTGGATTTCTAAAAGTAAGGATACCTCCAAACAGTAGGTACTCGATAAATACTACGATCCTCATTCGTTCAATTTTGGAAATGGACATGTGCGGTTTTTCTTCTGTACCCTTGTATAATAAATTCTTACAAGGTGCAAAATAACTCTCTTTTATTGTCAAATCAGAGAATCTATTTGGTATACATTAAAATTAATAAGTTTTCTTTTATCATTAATAATGCATTCTTAAAGTGGTTTTTACTTTGTTTTTGTGGAATTTTGAGGTTGTTTTTTGGTCACATAGATTTTTTGTGAGAAATTTAAAGTTTTTTTTTAACAAAATTACTCAAATTTGAAAACAATCTTTAAAACAAAAAAATGCAGCCGTACCTTTAGCTGACAGATTCTTCAAAAAACTAATCATAAGCATTAAAAACAAAACTTTAGTATAATATTGTTTTTATATTAATTACACGTCTATATGTAATTAATATTTAATATAAATTTCTTCAGCAAATTCCTTACATTTTCACCATTCGTTTATAAACAAATGTTCACGATTCTATCATTTGTAATAATTTTAATAAATTTAAATAAATTAATCATGTGACAAAGTAGGAGTATACTATATTTAAATGAATGAGTTTTCTTATGTTTTCCTTTAATTCATGCTAAAAAATATATTTAAGGATTTGCCCTCTTCTCGACTACTTCAGGTAAAGTTTTTTTGAATTATGTTTTTTTTTTTGTTTTTTTTCATAATTTTGTTTTGCAGTTTTGTTTTGAGATGTTATGCGATTGTTTCTTTTTTGTGTTGCAAACATTTTTGTGTTAAATTCAACACAACAAAAATCATTATATAAATGCATTCATGTTTTTGTTTTTGTTAATAATATCAGTTACTTGGAGAGTTGGAGGGTAAGAATAGGGAAGATTATGATGAAGTTCTCGATTCAATTTTATTACATATGAATATGATGTAAGTCAGATCGTAAAAAATACAAGTCATTATTTTTTTTTATGAGAGTTAACGTTTTTTAAACTTTATTAAATTATTTTGTAAATATTTAACAAAAAGCTAAACATTTTAACTAAAAAAAAAAACAAATGGTCTTGTTTTTTTTGTATTTAACTTGTTTATAATGTTAAAATCTGGTTTTTGTGTGTATATTTTGCGTAAAAAATCTTGATTGACACAGGTAAGCTATGCTAAGCCCTTTTGTTTTCAATAACGGACGACAATATCAATGAGTTCGGTTGCGCATCTACGATCATTAAGAGTGACACATTATTTTGAAGAGATTTATAAAACAATTTTTCCTTCGATGCTCATTCATTCGCAACATTGAATCTCGAATCGCGTCACTCTTTCCTTAGTTAGTTTGAATTCGACACTCTAACGAGTGTATAAGTAGAATTAATGCAGCTATAATAACGATGTTTAAAAAAGTTCAAATTCAATTTGTTTTTGTAATTTTTTTTTTAATTTTCGAGAAAATTTATTCAAAAATCATAAAAGTTATAAACTATTTTAACTATAAGAGTAAGTACGTGCAACTAAGATGTTTATTTGAGTTTAAAAATACATTCTTCAACCCATTAATTTTTTTGTAAATGCACGTTTTTTTTGTCTCACAATGGGAGGAGGCGATTCATGGGCCAGGAATTCGAATCATTTTTGTTATACGTGTAAGCCATGTCCGGGAGTATAAAATGTCACGTTTCCCCCAAAATCAGTAAGACAATGATAAAATCAAAATTTCAATCTATTCATTTGCATTGTATACGCCAATGAAAAATAAGGAAGTTAGTAATCTTCGCCTTCTAAGCTAGGGATCGCTGGTTCGTTTCACGGTGAACTTTTTTTATGTTTGCTGCTCGAACATATAATAAATTCCCAATTTTTGAATTCTTTATGGGATCCAATTTTTTACTATAAATATTATTAGTAAAATTCTAGTTAGCAGATTAGTGAAATTCAATCACTTTAGGTGACCGAAACAGGAATCTCTCTCTTACGAAACGAAGTTCTTGCCGTTGTATCAGGGATTTGACTATATTCTGTTGGCTTAGAATGCAAAAAAATAAACTAGATTTATCCATTTTCTGTCTGTTCCTGAGCGATGCGTGCTTTACTACTTGCACCTGTTATACTCCTGAGCATGACTTGTAGGTATACAATAAATGGATCGAATCAGTGTCCTTGTTACTTCAAAAATATGAACAAAGGGTTAATTGTTTTAATTCAACCATTGTGGGTTGCATTATTGCTTTTAATTTTGGGAAAATAAGTGTGATAGGTAAGTCACCAAATAGATCGGAGTATCTTGTTTTGTTTGGTGAACTTCTTTTCCTTTATATCGGTAGCACAAGGCGTTTTTTTGCTCTGCTAATAACTTTAGCAAGTGGTGTAGCATTAAATGCGACATTTTAGCGCGTTATACTGAGCACACTATTGTTCAGATACAAATAAATCAGTTACAGAAGTGAACATGGGTTTGTGGGGCTCTAGTTCGATTTTATCATTTTGTTAAGAATGAATATCGTTTGATTTGGGCTTTGTTTGATTATTGCTGTTCTGAAGACCACTCCTATTGGGAAGCAACCTCTTTATTTACATTAATATTCATAATTATGTTTATTTTGTTCGTCACTTATCAATTAAAAGAAAGATACAAATAAATGTTTAGCATGAACCCTTTCAATAAATTCTTATATCACAACAGGATACACAGAAATCTAAAATGATAATTATGGAAATGACTCCAATTTTACAAAAAAAAAAAAACTTCATACATACAATTGAGCTTGTTATCATAATCAAAATATCGTGTTAAAAGCTTACCAACCAATAATTAGAATTATTCACTAGAATAGAAACGCAAATAAATACTAAATTGTTTCAATATTTATGTATTTTCTTTATAACTTTATAAATGTTTTTTGATCCCTCGTTAAGTTTGTCTTTTAAGCTTAATCATCGACATACATTCAGCTTTATTCTGCTTAAGCTTTCAACTTACAACTGTTTGGAATTAAAATGTCAGTCGACAATATAAGTAAACTAATACGTGTCATAAATTCTGTTACGAATAAAAATCTTAAATAAAAATCACATTAAAATATCATAATTCCTGAAAAAAATTATCAAATTAAGTCCTTACACATTCCTTCAGTGTGTTTGACGAACAATTCACAGCTTCTCATACATAATTGACCACGACCCTCTTCAATTTTAAACGAAAGTGAAAATAAAATGAAAATTCAATTAAAAATTACAAATAATTGTAATGCTTACACAATTCCAAAAATACTAATATATATCCCCAAAGATACACAAAAGGGTGCAAAGTTTGATGAAAATAAAAACTACACCTACGTCTAAAATTATTGAAAGTATTTAAATTTTAAATTATATGAAAATGTATGGCAACCCTTGACCTGCAGCGACCTTAATTTATCATAAAACTATAATTAAACTGTCCATGTACAAAATACACCCAAGGTTCAAGCAATTAAATAATATGATTGACTTTCTCGTTCACATGGACTGTATCGTTAACATGGACCAAGGTATATCAAAGTCAGTGTTTTCTTAAATCATCGATAAGTGATATCAAAGTGATATCTTTACTGTAGAATTTTTTTTTCTAAGAATATACCTCAAAACCACCCCTTAAATTTTCCTTGAAAAATTATGGGACACCCTGTATTATAAAACTCTGCTAAAACTTGTAATGTAAGAAAGAAAACACAAAGTTTAATCGATGACTCTAGTCTATTTCTTGAATTTTGTGATGATTTGTTATATTAAAAACTTAAGGCTCGTCTGGCAACCATTCGACTCACGGCAACCCTGCCAGACCGTGTTTTTTTTAACTTATGTAACTAGTACTAAAGCCAACTAAAATCACAGCCTTGCGAAAAAAGCTTAGTTTTAACCCATGGCAACCCTGCCAGACTTGTGATTTTGTTCATGACTAGCACCAAATCAACTAGTAACAAAATGTCAGCCCTCCGGCTAATAGGGTGCTGGCTCTTAGACAATTATGATTTCAATGCACTTATAATTATTTTAACTTATATTATAAATGATGTTACTAACCCGACTTTGTTTTATATATTTAGATGAGTGACATCGGATTCGATGAAATGTCTATTGTAGCCCCTGTTTGTGGAGTGACAGAATGCAGTTGATGCGTTGCGTCGATTGTACACAAAGAATAAGATAGTATTTTGTATTCTTAGATTGTAAAACTTGACCATTAAACATACTTTAAAATGTTAGATGCTGTGCGATTGCGGCCTACAGATCTATTGAGCGCAGGTACCCGTGTCTCTTATTTCAGTACTTTACCAGCTTTTATTAGTGGGATATTGGTTTCGCTTCACTGCTGCGACCGAAGTTTGATGATTTTCCACGATATTAAATTGAACATGGATCGGTAGCCTTTAGCATAACCAATTGCATTGGAGTTTCTCGAAAGGGTGGGCTAGGATTTTGACACACACAATTGTTCTGCTTCAAAACTGGTTAACCCCATCCTCCATCAAAATTAAATTCATATAAAATCAAGTATTACAATCAAGCTCATACAAAATATGCATTTGTAACAGAATTTATGACTCGGCTTTTCTACATACGTTTAATGACAAGATCTGACAAAGTAAATTCAAAGAAGCGAATCGCATATTTCCACCTGCACCCTAATGGCAGAATAGAGCTGATATTGTTCAAACTGTATTCTCATACTGAATCAACATAAAATATGTGTACATAACAAATATATATCGTTATATTCTCACAAACTTAGTCCCCCAATCCCATTCTAATACATAATTCAAAGTAAACCCTATTTTTGTTAATAAAGTTTTTTTTTTAAAAACATTAGTGCGTTGATGTTACATTATTACATAATATCCTGTTTGTTTTTCGGCTTTAATCTCTCTTTAAATAATAAAAAAAAAAACAACAAAAAAACAAAACAACTGGCTAGAATATTATATTGTGCATTCGTTTGATAAAAGTTTTCAATAATTTTAGGATTGCGAGGATTCCAACCCGCTGATTCGAGCCTTAGCAGTTAGAACAATGGGATGCATTCGTGTTGATAAAATTACCGAATACCTTTGCGAGCCATTAAGGAAATGCCTAAAAGATGAAGATCCATATGTAAGGAAGACTGCTGCCGTATGTGTCGCTAAATTATATGATATTTCATCTTCCATGGTATGAAAATAGATCAAATAAATTAATATAGCCAAAATTTTAATTAAATTAAACTTTCTCAGGTTGAAGATCAAGGATTTTTAGATCAACTGAAGGATCTGTTATCTGACTCAAATCCCATGGTAGTTGCCAATGCAGTTGCTGCTCTAAGTGAAATCAATGAATCCAGTCAATCTGGACAGCCATTAGTTGAGATGAATTCTGTTACCATAAACAAATTGCTAACAGCATTAAATGAATGTACCGAATGGGGACAAGTATTCATCTTGGATTCATTGGCCAACTACAGTCCAAAAGATGAACGTGAAGCTCAATCGATTTGTGAGCGTATTACACCACGCCTGGCACATGCAAATGCTGCAGTTGTTCTCAGTGCAGTCAAAGTATTAATGAAACTATTGGAAATGCTATCGAGTGATAGTGATTTCTGTTCCACTCTGACAAAGAAACTAGCACCACCATTGGTGACTTTATTGTCGTCGGAACCAGAAGTGCAGTATGTTGCTTTGCGTAATATCAATTTGATTGTTCAAAAGAGACCAGATATTCTTAAGCATGAAATGAAGGTATTCTTCGTCAAGTACAACGATCCGATCTATGTGAAGCTGGAGAAATTGGATATTATGATTCGTTTGGCCAATCAGAGCAACATTGCTCAGGTATTGAGTGAATTGAAGGAATACGCTACTGAGGTTGATGTTGATTTTGTTCGAAAAGCAGTCAGAGCTATCGGGCGGTGTGCAATTAAAGTGAGTTATTCCTATTCAACAAGCAATTCAGTGCAAACAATCACAAAATATTATTTTTTTTACAGGTTGAACCATCTGCCGAACGATGTGTTTCTACTTTGTTGGATCTAATTCAAACTAAAGTGAATTATGTTGTTCAAGAAGCCATAGTAGTAATTAAGGATATCTTTAGAAAGTATCCAAACAAATACGAGAGTATTATTAGTACTCTTTGTGAAAATCTAGACACCCTAGATGAACCTGAGGCTCGTGCTTCAATGGTTTGGATTATTGGCGAGTATGCCGAGCGTATTGACAATGCCGATGAGTTGTTGGACAGTTTCCTTGAAGGTTTTCCCGACGAAAATGCTCAAGTCCAATTGCAACTGCTGACTGCTGTGGTTAAGCTTTTCCTTAAACGCCCATCAGACACACAAGAATTGGTTCAGCATGTTCTTTCGTTGGCTACTCAGGACTCTGATAATCCTGACTTACGTGATCGTGGTTTCATCTATTGGCGTTTATTATCAACCGATCCGGCTGCCGCTAAGGAAGTTGTTTTGGCTGACAAACCATTGATTTCAGAAGAAACTGATTTGCTTGAACCAACACTTTTGGATGAGCTTATATGTCATATAAGTTCTTTAGCTAGTGTCTATCATAAGCCACCAACTGCATTCGTTGAGGGTCGCGGTGCTGGTGTGCGTAAGTCACTTCCTAATCGTACTGTTGGTGCTGAAGCTCCAGCAGAGTCTCAGTCTGAGGCTACTGTGATTCCCAATCAAGAATCACTCATTGGCGATTTGCTATCAATGGACATTAACACACCTGCCGCTCCTGTTGCAGCACCCGCAGCTAATAACATTGATCTGTTGGGTGGTGGCTTAGACATTTTAGTAAGTGAAAATTGTTGTAAATTGTATTTTTATTACTAATTAATTTTTGTGTTTCTGCAAATTTAGCTTGGAACTGGACCAACTGAACCTGTCGCTGGAGGAGGAACATCTGGACTTTTGGGTGACATATTTGGCTTGGGTTCTGGTGGCATCTCCCCCATGGTTCAAATTCCAAAAATTATTTGGTTACCAGCTGAAAAGGGCAAAGGCTTGGAAATTCAGGGAACATTCTCCCGCCGAAATGGTCAAATATCAATGGACCTCACATTTACCAACCGCGCAATGCAAGCAATGAGTGCTTTTGCCATACAATTGAATAAAAACAGTTTCGGACTTGTTCCCGCATCTCCATTGCAAGTAGCACCATTAGCCCCAACGCAAACATGTGAAGCCAGTCTACAAATGGGCACCACAGGGCCAGTTCAACGCATGGAACCACTCAATAACTTGCAAGTTGCAGTTAAAAACAACGTTGATATCTTTTATTTTGCCTGTCTGGTACATGGAAATGTTTTGTTTGCAGAAGATGGACAGTTAGACAAACGTGTGTTCCTCACAACATGGAAAGAAATTCCAGCTGCCAATGAAGTGCAGTATAGTTTGTCGGGTGTAAATGGTAATACCGATGCGATTGCTTCAAAAATGACAGCCAATAATATTTTCACAATTGCCAAGAGAAATGTCGAGGGTCAAGATATGCTTTATCAATCACTTAAGTTAACCAATAGTATTTGGGTTTTGCTTGAACTTAAATTGCAACCTGGCAATCCAGATGCAACACTCAGTTTGAAGTCACGATCAGTTGAAGTCGCTCCAATGATTTTTGCTGCATATGAAGCCATTATTCGTTCTGCTTAAAAAATAAATTAAATACAAATAAATGTCATAAACTATCGTTGTATTCGAATAATCAAGCATATATCCATAAATAATAATTATCTTTAGTTTTCGGACAACTAAATGAAAGTAATAGTAAATTAGAAATTAAAGTTTATGGTACACACATTCATTTCAAATTTGTGACAAAATGAAGAGTAAATATACAAATTTGAACACAGGAGTTCTTTTTTTTTTTGTTAAACAAATCCGTTATTAAAAACTTCTCTGCTTCTTTCAGGGTTCAGATATTAATATTCCTTCATTATATCGAGATGTATCTCAGTGTTTTCTTTTTTTTTTTTAATAAATCTAACTTTTGTTATTCTTAAGCACATAAGAAATCTAAAGTGTGTGTTTAGTATATTCATTATATATTATTCCCAATTAAAGTTAATAAAAAACAAAAAATATTTAAGTCAACATTCCAAATAACGGATCTTTTATTTTTCTTTACAATTTATCAAGTTTTATGTAGATTATGGAGCTTTGGACTGGAAGTTAAAACAATTGTGACTTCTGTACTAACCCGAAAGTCTATCATTATTATCAATAACATATAAAACACATCACTCCATAAAATAAAGACAGGTAAGAGGTAATGATAACACAATTCAGCGAAAAAAACATAATTTTTGACAAAAAGGCGGTCACTCGGGCGTATACGCATTTTTTTTATCAACGATTGAATTGAATTATGGTTTTGGTTTTAGCTAGAATTATTCAAAAATATACAGCCTAGTCGAACATGTTTTTAATTTTTTATTTGTGATAAAAGTTAAAAAACTTAAGTGTGGATTAAAATTTAAATTTGGAAAGGAAAATACTAACCACTTTTTATTTCGCCTGAAAAATTTTTTAAAATGGACTTATCCCCTTTTCAAAACTAACCATTCAATTAATGAGGCCAGTAATTCTAGGAAAAAGAAAATAGATTTAGATTAGATTTAGATTAGATTAGATTTATTGGTTCACATTTTTTTAGAGATTGTATACAATATATTAGTTACATTAAATCATTTGAGCATGGCTCTATGCCGTCTGCCAGATTGACAATCCAATTTATACTCTATATAAGTTTATTGCTGTTACATTTTTGATTTAGTATTTTAAACATTGTTTTATGTTTGGAATAAATTTACAGTTTTATATTTTGTTGTTGCTTTTTTTTTATTTTTTGTGTGGTTTTTTGTACTCGTACTTATTTAAAAATCACCATTTATAATTCTGTACCTATATCTAAGAGCAATATTTAGAAATTCATACAATTTTCTTACATTAATTTGATTTAATAAAAATATGCAATATTCTTCTGTTAAAGTATCGTTTCCCAATACGTTTCTTCTTATTTCTCGAAAAACTGGACAGCACCCCAAGAAATGAATGATATCTTCCCGTTCCCTCCTGTTGCATAAATCGCATATAATTGGTAAATCACTTCTATGTGGTATGTAGTTGAGTTGCAGCAACTCGCCTCGTACACGAAATATCATTGAAATCGCGTTTACACTGTTTTCGTCTTTGAAGTAGTTGTTTTCGTTGAGAGAGTAATCCAGGCGGTTATAAATCGATCGGTGAAGTGATCTTCTAGCTTCTTCCTCATGTTTTGCTCTATATTTTAGGTCAACTTGTTTGATTAGATCGTACAATAAATGTCTCCAGGTACTTGGTTCATCTAAATTTATGTTTATATCTATCCCACACTCTTCAGCTATATCTTCCCATTCCTTGAAGTATCCTCTCTTGCTTCGCACCATTTGAATGGCCACCCTTTTAGGAAGCCGGTGATCTGGCATTTGCATGACACGGAGAACATAGTCTATTTGTAGTTTGAGTGTCTTAATAAACAAGGGAGACAATCCAGTTTCAATCATAAGCATATAGTTCGGCGAGTTGGAAGGAAGATGAAATGCTCTTTTGAGGTAGTACCTTAAAAGTTTTTCAACCGTTTCATATTTTGAACCTCCCCATACTTGTGCAGCGTAAAAGAAGATTGATTCCGCAACAGCTTCAAAGACACGGTATTTGCTGCTGTGACTTATGTATTTGTTGTTAAAGCAATTTTTCCAAGTAGAGTTTAATGCGGTTTTTGCTTTAGATAGTTTTTCATTTAAATGTTTATCCATTTTCATATTTTGTGTGAACAGTACACCAAGATATTTATATTCTTTTACAACTTCAACAGCATTCCCATCATAAACCCATTTCTCGTTCACGCTCGTTCTGCCTCCTCTCTTTTTTATAATCATAACTTTAGACTTGTCCGAATTAACCACAAGATTCCACAACTTACAGAACTCATGAAGCTTATTTATCATTAGCTGCAGAGTTTCAGGTGAGTATGCCATCATCACAACATCATCCGCAAACAAAAGGGCTTTAATTTGAAGTCCCGCAAATTCTATGCCACCAGGTAGATAATTGACCAGGTCATCTATAAAAAGTGCAAATAGATCAGGGCTTAATGAGCAACCTTGTCGGACCCCTGTTTTGGTTTCAAACCACTCAGATTTATCTGCACCATTCCATACTGACGATCTCGTTTCTCGATATATATTTTCAATAAGTTGCCCAAATTTGCAGGACATCCCAAGCCCGTACAGTTTGTACATTAGGGCATCGCGGTCAACCGTGTCAAACGCTGCTCTAAAATCCACGAAGATGACATAAAGTTTTTTACTTCTTGCAAGAAATGAATCAGCTATACTTTTCAAAACAAAAATGTGGTCGATAGTAGAGTATCCCGATCTGAAGCCCGCTTGAAATTCACTTATCAGGTTTTTAGATGCAATCCACATTTTGAGGCGATTCTGCAGTACTGCGGTGAAAATTTTGTAGCTGGCGTTGAGGAAGGAGATACCTCTGTAATTCGCAGGATTCGTTGTACAACCTTTCTTATATATAGGGAACACCAAAGCTTCCTTAAACTGTTCAGGTATTATACCATCTTCCATAACATTATTCATTAGGCCGGTCAGCGTTTGAATGAGATTATTCGTTCCATACTTGTAGAACTCTACAGGTATCCTGTCCGACCCAGCTGCTTTGCCATCACTTAATTTATTGACTATAAGAGACACCTCCTGGAACGTGAGCGGCGAATCTAAAATAGCATCGTAAAAGCAAGGTGGTGCGTAAAGAAACTTGGAGATCTCGTTTGAGGTTGGGTTTAAAAGTTGCTAGAAATGGTCCTTCATGACTTGGGGACTTAGGTTGATGTCAATTGTATATTTTTTACCATTTAGATTGTGAGCTAAGGTCCAAAATTCTGAAGAGCTCATAACCAGACTAAGCTTTTTAGCGCTTTGTTTTTATTATTAATGTCAGATTTCAACTCTTGTAATCGCCGCCTTCTTGCTCGAGATGCTGCTGGGTAGTCTCGACGAATGGATACTCCAGTTCCTCGAATCTTGGAGTTTGCTGTTAAAATGCGCCCAATATCCTCTCTTTTGCTTAGCTTCACAATTAAGCTAGTTCTTTGGTTGTTATTTGAACGAAGTGAACGCACTGATGATATTGTGCTTGTATCTGTTGTTTGCAGCAAATCCATACACAGGCTCTTCGCTTGCTCAGCAGCATTTTCTCCTTCTACCGTGGGCATTTGAATAATTATGTTTTTCTCATTAGCCTTCATCTCTAAGAATTCAACTTGTCTTTCCAATGCATTACATCGGTTTTCAACTGTCTTCAACTGAGTCTGCAATTCTTTATTGTTTTCTTGCAGCGTTTGTAGCCTTACACTTACATCCTCTATATCAGCCTTCGTAGGTAGATCCTTAAGCTTCACATCTAATATTGGTGACATAGCTCTTTGTATAAGATGTTCGAGATCTTCAACAGACATATCACCCACAGCCATTTTTTGGTGGAAGGACAAAGCAATATTTTGGCAATTTTCGGGTGAAATTTCGACGAGTTTTCGTTTACTTTGTTGTTCCATATAGTTGCTATTATCTTTTATCGGTGTTCTTTTCAGATTCATGACAGTTTGATTTTTTGTTTAATACAAATAGTAGACTCACCGAGTATTTTTTTTATTTTTTGAGGTGCTTGAAACTTTAAATAGTTATCATGTAACAATTTAGATAGTTTTTGTTTTATTATTTATTATTTTAAGTATAAAAAAAATTTAAATTTAGGAGGTAAATATAAACACAACTTTCACTTGCAATACCAGGGTTGCCAATCCAAAAAAAGAAAAAGGAAATAGAATGTTTTATTTCATAATCTTGGTAAATAGTATACAATGTTATTTTAATTTTTTCCCTAAATTTTAAGATTGAAACTACTTTATTTTTTGAAAGATAAAAAATAAAGGCCAGTTTAAAAAAATTTATATAGTTTCTGATTGTAAGTGGTGCCGTTATTATTTAAAAATATTTTTTTCATTTTAAGTCGTATTTTTGAAAACGGGAAGATAGACCTATCCCTTTTAATGCTTGTATATGGTCCCTCTACACAAAACCGTTAATATTTTGCAGTGCCAGAGTTACAATATTGTGCTCGTGCCTTTGGTTCCTCTTCGAAAAAAACAACCTTTCATTTATTATAGTTTTATGCACTCTTTAGGTTATTGGTTCCAATTGAAAATGATTTTTTTTGTTCGGTACTTAAAAAAACACTCTTTCACTCAAAATATTTTGAAAGAATCTTCGCAACTACTTGGCTTCTGTGTAAAAATTTTTTAAATTATATCCTCAAAAATAATACCCATTCACCCAAGATATTTGTATGGACTCTTTTGATTTTCTTTAATCTAATTGCTAATTTGAAATTTTTGGCCAAGCTGCATAAGGGTAACAATTTTTGTGTAAATTTTGTGAACTATTTTATCTGCACTACTTGCATCCTTTTAATGACTTTATAATTGTTTTATTATAGCGGACGGAATATCTAATTTGATTTAATTCTCTTGTAGACAGCATTTTATAGGTTTCTGTAAAATAGTTTAGCAGAGCTTATCGTATATGTACATTACATACATACATAAAAATATCTGCGATTACATTGTTGTACGCTTCTCCTTTGTCGCGTGGGTGGTTGTCGTAGAGTAAGATTAAAGATTAATAAAGATTTTTTTTTGTGACTCCCAAACTAAAATAAAAAAGTAAATTGTATGGCCCATTAAATCAAAAATGGGCGTAATTCATTTACACATGTTTTAGCACATATTTGCATAATTAATGGTGTTATTTGAAAAAGCGATTTCTTCTTCGATAACAGCAAAAATGTCATGTAAGCCCCGTATGAAGAGACAAAAGCTTTCCATTAAGTAAACTATTTAATACCATAATGGTATGTGCCTACGTATGTAAATCTATTTCAATTTAAGAGTATCTAAATTAAGAAAAAAAAAAAAAAAAAAAACAATTTCAAATAAAATTTCTTCCTAATTTACTTACATACCTATTCAAAGCATTTGCGGATTCGGTTCATAGAATGTGACCTTTTCAAAACAAAGTTCATTTCGTAGGCTAATTTTGGTAAAGCTTTTTTGAGGGCAAGAAGTCATTTCTATTGTCAGTTTATGGACATGTCAAGTTCTTACTGGAAAGCAATTGTACTTGTAATGTTTATTTTAATAAAGTCGATAAATTAGGCATATTTATTCATGTGTGTTTCTACACTGAGGGAAATAACAGAAATAGTTAGAATGGAAAAATAAAGTAAAATATAAAATTCTTGATAGAGATGAATAACTAGTAAATTATTTTATTTTTTTTTTGTTTTTTCATTTGGTTAAATGTTGACTTTTAGGCAGGGCGCAAGGACATGCGTTAAAATCGTATTAAAGTTTTTGTAGTTTTTTTTATTTTAAACAAAAATATAGGTACATGTTATTTTTTAACAAAGTTAGTTAACAAGTTAGAAAACGGTCTATAGGAGCCCCCACAGTCAAATAGAGAGATAAAGACAAAAAAGTTTTCAAAAAAATATTTTGAATGTTTCAACATCAAAGCAATACGAAATAATATGTAAGCAATGTTTAAGGTATAGTGTGTCAGGGGAGAAGTAAGAATATTTTTTCTTTATAAACCTACAACATTGTTTTCAATTTTGTTTTTGCTTAGATTGCTTTTTATGTCGAAGCATGAATAAATATTTATTGCGAACTTAGTTGCCTTCTATCTTTTATGGCGTTAACTAAAGCCTAGAGGGTCAGACCTATGAAATTCAAATTGTCGAAGTGACTGTCACAAACTTATTTCTTTTTTTACCTGATCAATAAAAATTGAAATATGTAGATACATCGATTTGATAAATTAGAGTGTTGAAGGGGAAGAGGGGGGAGGGAGGGGGTGGAGGATCGCTGGGGAAAGAAATACGCCATTTTTGTTTTTACACTTTAGACTTCTAGGAGCAATTTCTTCCTTTATTTTTTAAATCGATTTAAATACACATCTCGTCAACTGAATACGCACAAACATTTTTTCATAAACTTTATACATTTTTTCCAAACACTGATAGTTACTGTGTCATCAGTTGATGCTAACAATTTCCTTAAGATGTTAAGAAAATAATTTATCAAAAATTACAACAACATCATTCTCTTCGTAGTTTATGAGGGTTCTGAAGTGCTTGAAAGTTTAAATAAACAATTTTAGTGTTTATTGACTTCCCATTAGAAGTTATTGTGATTGGTGCGATTTTTCGAAGCGAAAATTTTGCGTTCCTCGACGTCTTGAGGTCCCTAGAGTCTGAATCTGTCGTTTTTAGAAAGATGTTTAATCTACGTTCTTACGTTGGTGACCCTTTTTTGTTTACCATATCTCAAGAACGAATAAACATAATAAACTTCAGCGGGTAAAAATAACCCGACTCACGACAACTCGACTCGCAAGGTTGTAAATTTAGAATAATAACACCACAAAATTTTCCTGGTAAAAATACAAATTGACTGGATTATAAATAGGTTTTAATTGGAAAACAAATGTAGAAAAAAAATAATGTGAACTTTATTATTTAGAAAAATAATCATCGTAATCTTCAGAACCGTTTTTAGTAGAGTAACTAAAGCAAATTCTCTCGGAACCGGACAAAACCGCTTTGATTTGGCAGATTTTTTTTCAAATGTTGGTATTCAAAAAACCTTTAACAGTTACCAGTAAAAAATTGCTGCTCTTATCGATTTTTTTACTTAAAAATAAGATTTTTGTAAGAAAACGCTGTTTAAATTTTTTTTAATTTAGTTTTTAGATATTGATAAATTATATCTTAAAAATGGCGTAAAAGAAGGTTTTCTGGCTATCAAAAACATATAATTTGATCATGTATCTAACCCCGTTGTATTTCAATAATTTTTTTCTGCTTTAAGTCATCTTTTGAGAAAATTTCCTCTCCTATCTGAACGGGTGAAAATAGACCCCTATTGTTACTAGTTGTTTTCCTTTGGCAAAATTTATTTTACAAAATGTTTGCTTACAAAAATCTTATTGTTAAGTTTAAAAAAAAAATCCGATAAGAGCAGCAATTTTTAACTGCAACTGGTAAAGGTTTTTCGAATACCAACATTTGATAATGGTATATATTAAGCTTTAGTTACTCCACTATTTGTTTATTTGAATAAATCATCTTGTTGAAGAAAGACGAAACAATGAAAGCGAAAAAAACTCAACCAATTTCCAACATTTTGTCTTTCTTGTTCCACTGTTTGGCATAATACAAAAATAGATATGCGTGATAAGATGCTATGTTGAACTTTAAGTACTGCCCAGATCCCTCTAGCACCCAGACAGGATTATTCTCCACCATCAAAGCAAATACTTGCGACCCAGTCATGCTCTTAATTTTTTTTTTGTTATCCTTAGATATTCATTCCCTTTCTAAAAACGCCCTATCTATATTCTGCACACTGCGTCAATCCTTTCCTCTGGCCTTCAAAAACACTCTGCCAAAAAACCATTAACGGATACCTACTACAATCATGGTATTATAATATGTAGAGAATACCTCTCTTATTCTGGAACAACAGCAAAAACAAAAAGCCAAACATAAGTCTTTTATTTTAGTCCCAAAAAACATTTTCATGAAGATAATTGACTTGATAAACTATTCAGCAGATAAAACATAAAAGTATGCACAGAGACGTTATTATTCCTTTTTTTTTTGTGTTTTTTTGTTTAAAAGGTCATTGCATAGGAAATTTCTGCGCTGCCTATTGTATATGTGTGTGGGGGTAGGAGATGCCTACATAAATGTAAGCATAAGGATTCAAGGAGTGGGTGTTTTGGCCTTTTATAACACCCCAAATCGCACAGTTTCCTATTTTAACCCACCGATAGACAGAAAGTTGAATGAATATAAAAAAATAAAAAAGACGGAGCTTTCCACAACAACTTGGGTATACCCAACCAAGAACAACATCGAACCGACCGACATATCCGACACACTGCCAGGACACATTATCGCCAGATACAGATAGTAAAAATAAAATCCCTCCCCCCTCCACACTCCCTCCAAAAAATAAAAAAGATCTTTCCATTGCGCCAACTCTGTAGATACACAGAACGCGTTTGAAGTTTTCATTCAAAGAAGGATAATTCAGAGAGAGCTCCTGATTATATAGGGAAAATGGCGCTGGAACACTACTTGTGAAAATCTTCCTTGTTCGTGAAAAAAAATATATTTTTACTTTTAATCAATAAATAAAATCGAAATGAAAAAAATATTCTTCTTCCCTTTGAGTGTTTTTTAAGTTTAATTGGAAAATTTCAAAATTAATATCTTTCTCAAAAAATTAAATTGCAAAATTCTAAAAATAAAAGAAAAAAAATGAAACCATGTATATATTGTCTATGCTAAAGAATAGAAAGAAAGAAAAAGTGATTTTGTTCATTTAGCTGGTTAAGCTACGTGTTGATTGGAATAGTTTTTTGTTTCATTTTTTTGTTTGTTAAAAATAAAAGACAACCAAAAAAAAAATTGTTAAAAATTGAAAATTAAAAAAAAGAGAAAAAACATAATCGCACATTTCAGATGCAATTAAAAAAATTTTACAAAAGAAAATGATGGATCTGTGAAGGATACATGAAAAAAAAATTACCACTCATAAGCGACGATTGACAAACGACCGACGACGACGCGACAACAACGGAAGGAGCACTCCATTAAGCTAAAGCAGTACCATTAAACACTATTAAAGGTAATAAAGAAATGGATAACATTAATTATTATGGTAATTGGAATATACAGAGTTTAATTAAATTTCACCTATAAATCTTGTAATATCGTCCTTGTGTATTTATTGAGGTTACACGACTTTTGTGCGAGTCCTTCATCCGTCTATATTCTGTGAACTGTGATAGCGAGACATTTACCTAGACCTGTTGATAAAAGACTCGTTGGTCTTTTTTTTTTTTTTTCTTTTTATTTATGAACTTGTAGAATTATTTACCTTTTTTTTACATCAAAAAAAAAAATACTTTAATTCTTTTGTCACACGTATAGTGAGGATTTCCTATAGGTATGTGTTAAAAGTTGAAAAAAAAGTCCTTCAGGTTCAGGTCGGTATAGTATATATATATGGAGTGTACTGCAATGTACATGACATTACATAACTAAATAATGGGAATAAAGGACATCAAGGTTAAGTGTTTTTTTTTTTTTTTTGGGAGAATGGCTTTGCCTTTGACGATTTTTGAATATCAAATTTTATCTTTTCGATGTCCAATTAGTTTGATTGGAGAACGAGCAACAACAAAAAAAAAAAAAACAAAATTGTGTTTGAGAGCCTTTTTGACAAGGGTTTGAGGTTTGGGTTTTTTTTTTTTTTATTCAAAAATTAAAAAGAGTCAAATTTAATTTCATAAATGAAATTTCGATTCACAAAGAAAATTATATTTATAAGTAACTAGATACTTTTATTCAAAAGTGGGTCGCACATGCATAATATATTTGCTTTTACAGCAAATAAAAATCAACACGTGAATTTTATTTAAAGAAAAAAAGAAAAAGGAAATGGGCATTTTGACAATAGTGTTAAGGTGAAAGTGTTTAAACTATTAAATTTATTATAGTGAAATTAATAGTTATACTAACTGATAAATAAATATTAAAAGAATATATTTTTGTAGATACTTGTAAGAATTGTTTATTCGCCTGATTATGGATCATTGTTTAAAGATGTTAAACAGGTGAAGTCAATGAGAATAATAATGAAAATTAGTTTATGTGCGGCATACGGAGGTATTTTGTTTTTAATTTTTTTTTCTTAATAGGATAGTAGTGAAATTACACTGTCAGAAAAATCTATATACAATTAAGAAAAAAAGTTTCTAAGATGTGCTGAGAGCACAGAGTTAGATAGAACATTGCTTGATATTGCATAACGTTTAGCAATCCGTGATTTTATTACATAGCCCACAGTAGAATAATGTTTATAAAAGACATAAAAAGACATTAAGTGACAAGTCCTTGAGCAAATGTGAAAATTGGAAAACTATTGGTGAAATTTAATTTGCTCATAAGTGAATATAATGTTAAAAAAGCATGAAATGGTAATAAATATGCACAAATAATTTTAAAATAACTAAGAACTAGGTAACAGAAAATAAACTAAACTACTGGGTCTCGGTCACACGAAAATGGTCTTTTTCTTACAGCTAAAGTTGCTTTTATTGTTCAAGTATTTAAAAATATAATAATGCATAAAATAATGCAAAAATTAATTTCATTTTTATATTAACTAAAATAATTTTTTAATTGATTTTGAGATCCAAATGATGTATGCTATTTCATCTTTTGTATAAAAATGTATTTAAAAAAAAAAATAATATCGACGAAGACTGGATGACGCTTTTTTTTTGAAAAATTTAATTCTTTTCGAAATGATAAGAAGATTCTATTGAAAAGTTAAATCGCTAAAGAAATATATGGAAATAATTCAAAAGAATGGACATTCCACCGTGTATTCTGTTTATTCTAATAATTTGAGAAAAAACAATTGCTTAGTAAATTTGTGTTTTTCTATAATAAAGACACATCAACAGTCTGAACCACAAATTCGATGAAATGAAATATTCAAACGATTTTTATATCGTTTGTGTACTGAAAACAACCGTCTGATAAGGTACACATTTGATTTATGACTATTTGTGTTTCATTTGTGTAGGTCAAATCATTTGTGAATTCTGAAAATTCACATGCGGAGCAGATACACAAATGATTTTAAAAATTCAGCCGAATACCCAACATCTTACGGTTCGCAAGTATTTATGTTGATTAAATTGATTGACATCGAATTCTATATGAACTATCGACTCTGGTCTATGGTTTTTGTGGCAACCAACTGCAGCGGATACGTTGCGTCAGTTGAAAAACCTCACCTTTCAACATGAATAAGTGTATAAATAAGTTTCTAGAATAATGATAGAGTAAATATTGCTAAGAATGCGGGAGAGGTACTGGAGCAAGCAAAAACTGTAGCCAGATGCATATAAAAATTTCTTACGCATGCAATATTCAATACTTCCGCAATAAGTACCTAATAAAAGCAAAATGACGCCAGAGTACAAATTACCCAAAAGCAAATAATCGAATGGCTGACATTTGCACGAAATTGCGATACAATTTCCGGATACGGAAACTCGGCACGCAATTCTAAACGCAATTTTACGCAAAATCCCTGCGCCACACGGTGAACAAGCCAATTTTGTATCCAATAGGAACTTCTTTTGCTTCGCAACTGGTCGACGTTTTGTGGGTTTTCGTTTTCATTTTCATGCGGCCAAAATAATTTTAGCGAATTTTTTCTTTCAACATTTTAATGACTTTAAACCAGAACCGAGAGAATGAACTAAATATTTATTTATTTCTTTAAATTATTTTATTTTATTGAATAATTATATAAGATACATTAATGTCAGCACACGATTAAATAAAAACTAATCTGACATAAACATAAATATGTATTCAAATTCAATTTGTGTAAAAATACACAAATAGTCTGAGCCACAAATTTGTCCACACAAATAGATTTGTGAATGCCATATGATCTAATCGCGTACAGATCAGGTCCAAAAGTTGAGGTCATCAGAATTCTCCTGCAGCGTGACTTCGACAAGATTCAACAATATTGTGATGACTGGAAGTTAAAAATCAACTATCAGAAATCAGAAACAATTCTGTTTAGGACCCCTTTGGCTAAGGCCTCAAGGGATACGAGAAAGAACTGGCGCAAGCTGGTGATCGTAGGACCATATGGACAACCACTGGCGAGTAAAAGTGTAGTAAAGTACCTTGGCATCTGGCTGGATCAGTATTTATATTTCAATAGACATATAGATGCTGCTCTGGCCAGGGCTAGGGGAGCTTTTGCCCTGACGAAACGGTTGTTTTATAGCAGCCGGCTTGACAACAGGGTGAAGGTGATTTGCTACATGGCCCTAATCAGGCCGATGATTGCCTATGGTTGCCCGGTATGGTTCAACGTTGCCCCATCTCAAATGGAAAAGATTCGGGTGTTTGAGAGGCAGTGCCTTAGACGCTGCCTTGGATTACACAGAACACCAGAGTCGGAGTACACACACTATTATTCCAACCAGGTCTTATACAACGGGGCCAATATAAACAGAATTGATAATTTTTTGTTGAAGCTGATTCGGGGTCACATTGCAAGAGCGATGTCCTCGGCTAATAGCTTGATCTTTGGGGCTTACTACCCTAATAATGAATTCTTCGAGAGTGTTCGTTTAAGCGGCTTCATCCCGCCCGAGGCATTCCTTTATTTTGATAGTGGGGGGCTTACACAGGATAGATTAGCAGTTCCGCTAATCTACCACGTCGCGCGAAGAGCCGAGGATAGGCGGCTCCTGTATGACCGAGACGTCGCTGCACAAGGCGGAGCAGAGCGTCTTCGGTTCAGTAGGACTGTGTCCGAACGGGACCGAAAAGATAGGGTGAAACAGGAGAACCAGTTTTGGTGGTTAAATTTAAACTTAAACTTATAAATTACAGTTGACTTAAAGTTTATGTCTTGGCCGACTTACATAGTTTTAGGTATTTAGATTTAAGTAGGGACAGTTACGGTGGCACCAAAAAAAAAAAAAAAAAAAAAAAAAAAAAAAAAAAAAAAAAAAAAAAAAAAACTGCTTGCTGTAGCTGTTCTAGTTGTTAAGTAGTTTTAAGTAGATTTCATTAGTTTTAATTAGTTTTAATTAGTTTTAAGTTTTATATATAAAAAAAAAAAAATGATATGACACCAAGTTTTTTGTAACACCATTTCTTGGTTAAAAAATAAAAAACCATTGAAATATTTTAATTAAAATAGTTTTAAGGCCGAAAGGCATTAGTAATAAGATAATGGAGTGATTTAGAGCGTCCGTAAAGGGCCAGTAAGTTAGTTATTAGTTATTGATAAGTAGGCTAGTTTTGTGAATTTTTGTCTAGCTGTAAGATAGTTTAAGATTGAATTGAATAAAAATGAATTTAAAAAAAAAAAAAAAAAAAAAATGCCATATTTGTGGTTTGCTTTACACAAATTAAATTTGTGTTTTTGCCAAAAATAGACAAATCGTCTGAACCATAAATATTTTTGAAACACAAAAGTCGTATTTATGTACGCATTTACACATAAATGATATTTGTGTTTAAACACAAACCGTCTGATCTTAGCTTTACAGTAATTAGCGATATATCAAACCGAAGAATTTACAAATCGAGTAGAACCAAGTTGAAATTTACTTTTTTATTGGTTCGGTTTAGTGTTTTTGATGGTCAACTAGGTTTTCATGTTTTATTTTATTATGTATTATTTATTAAAAAAAAGTATTGGAACCCAAACAACAAAGGTGAAACTGATGCCACACAAAAGAAATCCATTTTACACAGTCGTTTTCAGTGATAGAATATGGCAATATTAAATAACGTTTTTTTAATCTTTTGATCGTAGCCATCCTACAATGGAATTCGGTAGTTTATGGCATCATAGATGAGATCGGGGAAAAACTATTTTTATGAAGAAGAAAGAATACTTTGTTCCAAATGCCATTCAATTGCTCTAAAATCAGATTTCTTTTGACCAGAAAAAAACTCTAAAAACAGATTTATGGTTTTTTTTTAATCCATCGACATCGTTGCCATCC
Source organism: Meliscaeva auricollis (assembly GCA_948107695.1). NCBI lineage: Eukaryota > Metazoa > Arthropoda > Insecta > Diptera > Syrphidae > Meliscaeva > Meliscaeva auricollis. The sequence goes on along the minus strand of OX403617.1, from coordinate 26,667,017 downwards.
TCCAATGGAATTTTTGATTTTGATGCAAAAAGTACAATACTTTCCAAATATGTATCACCCAATTGGTGATACTGCGTCCGGAGCAGCAAAAAAACTTTAAAAAAATGTATTTCTTGTGTTTTTTTTTTATTGATTTATTGAATGTATGTATTTACTTTTCATAACCCACTCAATTATAAAGGGTTTTCCAATAAGTACTTGACAACTTTTTTTTTTCTCTTCAATAAATCAATTGTAAGGTGTCCTTTGTGGCTTGTGGCACCATCCTATTGAAACACATGTCGTCCAATTCTATATCTTCCAATTCGGGCCAAAAATAGTATGAGAAATTTTAATCATAATTGTTAGAGCCATTTTCAAGAGAATTCAAATTACTCAAAAATGTTATATGGAGGTAATAGTATTAGAAAAGAATATATTTAAAAACATAAAAAAGTAAAATGCACGACTGAGTCACTTGTATTTGCTCTTAGGGTCAAAGTTGCTGTGGATCTAATACAAAGTTTTAAACAATAAGTAATAATTTGAGAAATTAAAAAAAAAATCATAAAATTCATTACTAAAATGACATAAACAGCTTTTTAAATTGGGCACTAGGTTCAAATTAAGAAAGATACCTTTTTAAAACAAAAATTAAAAAAATTTACAACCTTTCAACCAAACTATTTCCATGCACTTTTTTTGTTCTTGGCCAAATTTTTATCGCTGTACCATTATTGGAAGGGGATTTTCTGAAAAGTAACCCCTGTAGCACTGAAAACAGGAATTTACATACAAAGGATTATTATTAAAGTCACGTATTAACTTGGTTTTTTATAGATTTATAGCATACAAATCAATCTACCAAGGAGAATTTGGGGTATACTGCGAGGTTAGGTGTATGCAATGTTTTATCAGTCATAATTCCTTAAAAAAAAAAAAAAACAAAAAAAGTAATTATCAATACAAAAGGTTTGCCACATTGCAGTTTTTTATCTACTTTATCAAAAAAGGATTCACTTCATATTTCAAGTTTTATGTATAATATTTCTGAAATGCACATTTATTAATTTAACACTCCATTAAGTCAAAAGATCGATCAACTCAACACCCATTTCAGCAGTCACTCAGAATTTCCCATTTCTATTCTGTGATAAATCATCAACACATTTTATGTGTAAACTTTAGATGTGCAATTTCTCCTGTCTATGATTGACAGGCGATATCAATTACTAAAAAATTGCTTGATTAAAATGATTGGATGCCACTCTCGCACTAGAATAGAAGAAAAACGTTTTTCTTTTTTTTTTTCCATTTCACATAAATAATGACAGGTTCGGATAGGAGTACTTAAATCGATTTCTCGTGTTCGATTTCATTTATAAACTCTGCAACTAAGAAAACAAGCTATGTACATATAATATAACCCCTTTTTTTCAGTTGCAGTTGGATTTTAGGAAGATAAAGTTTTAATCGAATTTTTATGAACGCAAGTGTAAATGAAAATGAATAAACATGATTAGTATCTAATTTGTAATCCACATATAATGTTGAATATTGTTTTTTTTGAAGTTGATGTTTGCAAATGTTCAAATTGTAAAGTTTTAGAACTTTTATGTCGCAGCAGGCTTTACATTTTTATTTGTCAGATTTCGATTTTATGATTTGGAATTATTTACTAGCACGTTCCTGAAGTCGAGGTGATAGGTTAACAATGTAAATTGTACAGTTTTGAATTTTTGATTGTGGATATGTTTTTCATTAATACGTCTTTGTGTTACTTAAAAAAAAAAAAGGTACGTATACGCCACAGTGACCCACCATTGTTTCAACTTTTTGCAAGAATTTGGTGTATACTGTATATGCTATGTCTTATAACACATTCTCTATAGTTGATCTTAAATTCTTATACTTGAATAAAAGCAATTATAGACAAGGATTTATAGGGTTTAGGATCAACAAAAATTAATTCATATATTTTTTGTTTGACATCGACATAGAATGTTACACTCTATAAGAGATGCAAAGTTACCCAAAATCCTCCTATTGGATTTTTTTTAATTGAATTTTAAAGGGGGAGTAGGGGGATGTGAAGTTTATCAAAATGCATTTATGTTAATACAATCCTGCCATATAACATGAGACATATGATTTGAGGGTATTTTTTAATGCTGCATGGACTACAAACTCGATATGACCACGTTAAAAATAGTTATTGTCATTTTTATGCAATGATCAATAAGTATAATTTTAGCGTAAAATAGTGGAACAGTTTTAAGTATGGAGTTGCCAATTGTCATGAGAACCTAGATCAAAATAGTACATTCAAATATTTTGGATGAAAGGGTGTTTTTTTTACTGTCTGTCTGGCTGTCTGTGTATCGTATCGGTATCCCAAAATTAACGGTACCTGTTATATTACAAAAATAAAAAAAAAATTATTTTTTTCAAAAACGACTCTAACGATTTTGATTAAAATTTTTGTGTGTACTAAAATCATAAAGGTCGTACTTTCGAAATAAAAAAAAATATTTTTTCATCGGTTTTCATCGTTTTTCTTTTTTTCTGATTTTCTCGTAAGCGACTCAACGGATTTCAATGCCAATTTTTCCACAAAGGATTGATAGCAATTTTCAAATTATTTTATTACAAATTTTTTATATTTTTTTTTTTTTTGATTTTTTAAAAAAAGTTTCAATTTTTTTTTAATCTATTTTTTGAAAATGGGTAAATTATTAGAGAGCACGAATTTCGTACTTCCTAAAATCATTGTTTTTGTGATCATGATCAAAGAATAAAAGCAGGTACCTATTGCATATAGATAAAGTATTGTGACAAAAATTTGCATATGATTTCGATTTCTCAAAGATTTTTTCAAGATTTTAAGATTCTGTAATCATTTGAAGGCCCATGCAAAAGTTTTCTCCTGGGTCAGATTTTCTCTTCCAGCCCTTCAGATCTCAATGTCTCTGTCTTTAGCCTCTCCAGTTTAAGAGAATATGTTTGAATCTAACTTAAAATTCAGTTTATAAAAATTGAATTATCAGCACAATTTTTAGTAACCCTAAAAAAAACGTTCGAGTTTCTCTAAAGTGGGACCTCACTTAACTTACTTACTAAAATATGACCTTACGATATACTTTTTGACTCTTAACTTTGAAAATTCAATGATCAAACTAAAGTTTTGTATATTTTTTTATTTTTAGATGAAGTTTCCATTTCCATTGCCAGCTGGTGTTTCATCTGGAGTAGCACTTTTTTCAAAATTAGTACGCACGAAAGATCTTCGAAACGTTCCAAGTGATAGTGCTCGAAATACAAAACCAAAGCTAACAGTAAGTTATTATTTTTTTTTTTGAAACTTTATAATTTCTTATTTAAATATTCTATAGAAATGCTTAACGACACTGGATTTGACATCATTGGGAGTGGGATCATGTTGTGGAACTGGAATGTACCTTGTTGCAGGAATGGTAGCAAAAAATATTGCTGGACCAGGTGTTATATTAAGTTTCATCATAGCGGCAGTAGCAAGCATATTTTCAGGTTAGAAAACATTCATTTATTGAACTTTGTACTTATAAAATCCTCATCTCACGAAATGACGATTAGTGGTCCGTTTTGAAATAAGACATAGTTTTAAATATTTAAATTAAAAAAACATATTGTCACGTAATTGGAATACGTATAAAGCTCCGGGAACATGGTTCTATTTTAAAATGTAGTCCTTGTAGAACTGCATTCTATGATGACATTGAAGGCATAACTACAGTTGTGCGTTATGACATAATAGAATTCTTAAATGTAGTGACTACTTCATTTTTCCCGTAATGCAATGGTTTAATTAAGTGACGAGAAGAATAAGTATCGAATTGTATAGCTCTTATAAGGCCTTTTTAACTTATTACTTTTTACTTATTTATCAGTGATTTCTTTTATATTACTATGTATTTAAAAACAGGTGGTCGAGTGTATTGAAATTTTAGATTCGTTTAAAATTTTTGTTTAAAAGTAAATTTATCTAAATTATATCCATAAATATCAAAGGCATATTTCTTCATTAATTTTGGTCGCATGATAAATGAAATAATTGCACTCAAGTATTCAAACCTAAAATTACTGAAATGGAACCACATGATAGGGAACTATGTAAGTAATGAAGATTATGATATTAGTGTTCCTTTGATGACAAATGTAATGTTTCCATGGCAGAATATTAAAAGTCAATTGACTTTTTTTCGTCCTCGAGGTTGTTTTTAGTTGTGGTATATGATGTTTGAGTGTATGGTATGGTGTTTAACCACAAAAGCACTCCTTTATTGTTGATTGCTTCGACTGAGGTACCTTGGTGACAATTTACACTTATGTAGGTACATATATGGTAGTAACGGTGGTTTGATACGTTTCCACTTGCTGATAGTTGCTGATAGGTTTTATTTCTAAGAGCACTAAATGAAGTATACTTGTTCAATGGAATTATTTCGACTCCTTTTGAACAAAGAAGTTTTTATTCTAGAACAGAAAAGAAGATACACCGTTCACTTTATGTAGACTTAGAGTGGCCGTGAGTGATAGAAAAATGATTGGTATTTTTGGTAAGGTTTTTGGATTGTATGTATGAGATGTTATATGTTGTTGTTCATTATGAAATGATACAAAAAATAACTGTTGCCACTAAGATAGATCTTTCAGACGAATTTCTTTTCTTTCAAGTCTTTGAATTGACAATTTGGGGCCTGTTCTTCAGTGCTAAGTTAACTCAGAATTAGTTGATTCTGAAAATAAATTTACCACCTGTTGGACCATGTAAGATTTTTGCTTTCTTAGGTTTACATATTTTTTTACTTAGAACAGCAATTTTGGAGTCTAATTTAAAAGACTAACAAATTGCAGCTGAATACTGCTTCTTCGTGAGATACTTTAATTTTGTAAAAAAAATTGTTATCGTATAACCAATTTTTTTGTTGATTATAATTTTCAAGGTGCTTGTTATGCTGAGTTCGGAGTTCGAGTGCCAAATACTTCAGGATCTGCATACATGTACTCCTATGTTGCTGTTGGAGAATTTGTTGCATTTGTTATTGGTTGGAATATGATACTTGAGTATTTAATTGGTAATTTAATTGAAGGAGAAATTTATATTGATTTACTAACAAATTTAAGTAACATTTAGGTACGAGTGCCTGTGCATGTGCATTAAGTTCAAGCTTTGATTCATTATCAGGTGGTTTAATTGGTCAAACTGTGGCAGATTATGTTGGAACGATTTTTGGTAAGTTTAAAGGTACAAAAATATGGTAATTCTTCAAATATATTATATTGTCCTTTTTTTTTAATTTCAAGGTAAGCCACCGGATTTTATTGCATTTTGCATTACATTATTAATGACATGCGTTCTTGCAACGGGTGCAAGTAAATCGGTGTTGTTCAACAATTCGCTCAATATTCTTAATTTGGCTTGCTGGGTGTTTATTATAACAGCTGGTCTGTTTTATGTAGACACAAGTACTTGGACTGAGCATCAAGGATTCTTACCATTTGGTTGGAGTGGGGTAAGTTTTTTTATTTTTTTTTTTTTTTTGTTGTTCTCCTTCTTTTTTCTTTATGGATAACAACTTTATTTTTCTTTAAGGTTTTTTCGGGAGCAGCAACTTGTTTTTATGCATTTATAGGATTCGATATTATAGCCACAACTGGAGAAGAAGCACATAGCCCACAAAAGAGCATTCCAAAAGCAATAGTTGTCTCATTGTTAATTGTTTTATTCGCATATGTCACAAGTAGCCTGATATTAACTTTAGTTGGTAAGTAAAGAATTTTAAATCTTATTGAAACACAATTAGGGGCGCAACTCATAGTCGTTACTCGAGTAGAGATTTTTTCTCAAATGTACACCTGAGAAGATTTTTAGCCAAATGTAATGTGTAATGTGCTATTAACAATCGATTGTGAGGGAATTCTTATGCATTTACTTGATTTTTCTCAACTAACGGGAGTTGAGAAAAAACTCGTAGCCCAGTCATTTCAGTTAAAAAATCGTTATGGAATTGCAATTTTTTTACTTTATTAAACTTTTCACAACAATAATTTTTCATTCGAACGATGCATTGCCTTCAAAAACATATCAAAATTATGGAAATTCTAATACTTGACTAAATTGAACTTCCTCTAAGTTGCCCTAAATTTTTTTTTGTATTTTTTACACAATACCGGTGCAACAAATCGTGTTTGTATCTCATTTGCTATCATGCAATTCAGATGTTTTTGTGTATGTTATGACAAAAGTACACAAAAAAAAAATTGCTGACATTTGTAATAATTGATGGAAGAGATTTCCAAATTTCTTTGTAACTGTAAAAATAATATTTGTTTTTTTCTTCAACATAATTTTGCGTTGTGAAAACGAATTAAATTAATTAATAATTCAATAATTAAATGATATAAAGTATCTTAATATTGCAATGGATGCTATTTTATTAAATAGAATGTTATTATTTCTGATTAAAAACAATTTTTCTTTTGTGCAAACCAAACACTGAAATCAGCTGTCAGATTTTCGGACGTAAACTGCGTCAACAAGCGTACCTTACGTCCGAAAAAAAAAAACTGAATGAATCTCAGCTGTCCGCTATTATGGGTGCACTGTACGGCACCGTACGCAACGTTCCTTCTACTATGGTTGGGCCTTTACGCTTATGTATATAAAAAAAAGTTGAACTCTTTCAGACCTTTTATGTTATTGCTGTGGTTGCGTAATGCATTTTTATGGAGTGATTTTCAGAAACCCCGAACGTAAGGTAGGTTTTCTAATATCCTTTTTGACAAAATGGATGTTTTTTCGACAATTGGATGTTTTTTTCTAAACCTACTTTCAATTGTTTTGGTACACGAAATTAACTCTTTTTTTCTCAAAAGAACATTGAACGGAACGAATTGAACTTCAATGGTTTGGTTGACAAGTGGCATTTATGGAAAGTTTCCGTGTTAAAAGTGTAAGCGAATCATGAGTGCAGAGAAAGCACTCATGATTCGTAAAATGGAAAGCTTGAAAATCGTGCCTGCAAAAATGCCACTAAGAAAAAGGCCAAATCTATTCTTTGAAAAGCGTTCCCCCAAGCTATTATATACGCTGTAGAGTGTAGACCATCAAAGCCGTCTAAAAATTCAATGAGAATTCAGAAGATCCATCAAATCCGTCTAAAAATTCAATGAGAATTCAGAAGATCAAGTCTCGAGAAATAAACAACAGTAATAATAGGGGTCATCTATACACACATACAGCTATATCATGATAATGTATGGGTTGAAGAACTTTTTTCATACCAATTGGAGTACATATGCTCCAACAAATGATAATGAATAAAACTGAGCAAGTACTCAGTTTTATTGATTATCACCGTTAATGTCTATTTCTTCAATTAAGCTCATCCTAAGTGATACATAATAAATTGCCCCAAAGCACATCATATGTTTGTTTTTTTTTTTTTTGCAAAGCTATCTGCAGTACAGTTGCATCTAAAACGTATTACACAAACATCATCGTACTGCCGATAAAAGGAAAAGTTGAATCTTACTGCCAATAGATTTTTGAGATTTTTCGAATTAATGTCAGAAATCTATTGGTGGCTGTATTCAACTTTTCCTCGATAGTTTTTGTGTAATACGCATTAGATACTAATGCACTGTGCTTAGCTTTTCCAAAAAAACACACCTCATGTAACATTCATTTGAGCATAACAGCCTTAAGTCGTTTTTGATTGGTTTCACTCGAATAAAAGAGTTTAAATCGCTTCAACTCAATTATAAAATTTTGTATCTGTGTTAGTGAATGATCAAAAAAATATCATTTCTCAATTGCACTGGAAAAAACTGGTTTGACATTTGATTGCTTATGTATGTATTACTGCTCCAGAGTTGATTCTGACTTGGAGATGAGAAACCATTTACTGTCATTTTTGTGCCAATAAAACATAATCAGAAGTCTTCTAGATGCTTCCGGTCACTTTTTGAAGTCTAATCGAAAACGGCATTAGTTTCGTCTTTGGAATTGAAAAATCAAAAAGAAATGTCAAATAGTAAATAAACGTTTATTAAATACCTACATATATGAGAACATACGGAACCAAATACAAATATTGGCCAACAAATATTTATGGCAATTTAAAATAGCAAGAACGTTGGTTCCTGAACAAACAAATTACACAAAAAATAAACACACGCTTTTTAAAAAGTTGATTTTTTTTTGGTTTATTTCATATTTTTTCATAGGTAGGTACTGTTTTACCAATGCAAATATTATACTTTAAACAAGTCAATAAGGTAAAGATTAAAATGCATTTTTTTTCTCAGAATTAAAATGATTGCGGATGAGTGTTCTTTTTTGCTATATAAGCTCATGTAATTTTGTTTAAATTATATCATTCATTCAAGTGAAAACATTTAAAAATTATTATTATATAATCGTTAAATTTAACAACAAAAAATATGAAATATAATTTAATATTCTTGATTTTGATTGTTGTAACTATCGCTGGAGTCATTGCCAAAAAGCCTTGCAAGGACAGATGTTGGGCAAACGATCCAGGATTTCGTAATGAAAAATGTCCTTTTGGAGGTCATTATTCTTATAGAATAATAGATTTAGGAATAATCTGCTACTGTTGCTATCCGTAAAATTTAAGTACTAGATGTGTTTTTGATGTATCCTAAGTCCGCTGTTATGGTAAAAGCGCTTGTGAAATTATAAGTTCCATCTAAAGGAAAATTCAATAAACCAATATTTTGATGACATATTTTTAATTGTTTTTATTAAGTTTATTAAAGTTATAATGGCTAAGGTTCAAAATAATATACAGAGCATCAGGATTTTTCCTTCAAACATTTGGAGGTCCTTCATGGTTATTTTTTAGATAGTGTACTACACTGAAAAGCTGTAGCTGCTATATTCTAGAGTATAGACTCTATACCGTGTTCAACAAAGATTGTCAGTACACATCTTATGGGAAAACTTTTTTCAATCTTCTTACCTGCGATAGACTCATGTAATACGCTGAACCAAGCTGAGATGCAAAAGCCTTCTCTATTACTGACAATTTTTGTTAATTCTTTTTTTCATCAAGTAATTGCGTTTGGTTGGAAATCTAGCTTCCAGCTGGACGACTATATCTTCCTCCTCTTAGCCTAAGGCACAATGGTTCCAATGTTGATTAATTATCTGGATATCTCATTTGTTGTATAGGACTTGAACAGTGGGTCTAGAACGGATCTACGCCTTGACTTTTCAATAAGCTATATCGTTGGGAATAAGGATGTGATGGAAGTGAGAGTAGATCAACAGGTTCTCACATTCACTTGAAGTCGGTTGGTCTAAGAATGCTGTACAAAAATGATTCAAGTCTTAAGCCTTGGTTTAATACACTTCACCGTTGACTAAAAATATTCCGAAGAAAGATATGAAGATATTATTTGTTAAAGTGCAGAAGGAATGTGCTGTCGAATGCTTTCTCAAATTAATGTAGTTTACGACCGGTGACTTGATAGTTGTTGAGGGCAGAGGTGATGTATTGACCAAATGCATGCTGTCTGGGATGATGTTATTATCCTGTGTCGTTTCTGTTTCTCTTTTCTTGGTGACAATCGGTAGAGTTATTGAAGTATTAGATCCAGCTTTTATTAACAGCAGTTTTCCTTGGAATAATATGTAATTTTAGTTTTAAATGAAGCTCCGAAGTCCACACTACGCACTTTTACATGTGTTCAGACCCGGTAGGGAATCCTTTGAAGACGTTATAGTTACCGATGAATGAACAGGTTTTGATCATACTATGGAAGGTATACTAGTATGTATCTACATTTCCTGTAGTTTTGCTCTTGAGCGACTTTTGGTTCTCCAGTGCATTTTTAATTACTAAGTCCTGCTGAACTTAGGAAAGATATTCCTCGCTGTATCGACTTGGATCCATCTCGCTAGAGAATGCACCTGTCGATTTCGATGAATACGGCGTTCCCTTCTGCTCTCAGCAATTCAACACTTTTCAGCAATTCAACAATGGTAGTGCTGTATACCCAATTCATCATAGAATTACGTCATGTCTTCCCAAGTACGTTAACAGGACTAGCAGTCACATTTTGCAAGTTGCCACTGAACGCAGGCAAGTCGAGCTTATTCTGACAAGAACTACATATCTCAGCTTAAGCGTATCAGCGTCCGCTTGTCAGCGGGCACCACGCACTTTCCATTGTTCGCGATTAGACCCGAATTCCTGCTCTTGAACACCGAAGGCTACCACAAACAATGAGTTCATATTGTACGTAAGTATGTGCAGCTTCTTCAACAGCATAAACTGGAAGATCAATGTAACCAATTTATTTATCTTTCTCTCACGGTCATTTCCCACACTATAAGCCCCCAGTTTGAAAATTCTTCCCCTAAACAAATTTTTTTTTAAATTATTTCAGTACCTTATGATCAAATAAATACCGGAGCGGCGCTAGTACAAATGTGGTCATATGTTGATGCTCCAAAATGTCGAGCCATTGTTGCAGTCGGAGCAACTGGTGGTCTTTTGGTAGCAATGTTTGGCTCAATGTTCCCCATGCCAAGAGTTATCTATGCAATGGCCTCAGATGGTCTTATATTCAGGTAAGTTTTATTTTAAATCATTTTTGTAAAAAAAATTTAAAAAATTAAAATTAATTTTTTTAGACAATTATCACAATTGTGGGAGCGAACAAATGTACCAGGACTTGCAACACTTGCAAGTGGCATTGCTGCAGCTTTGGTAGCCTTAACCATTCGCCTCGAGATTTTGGTCGAAATGATGTCGATTGGAACTCTATTGGCATACACACTTGTTTCCACATGTGTGCTTGTGCTAAGATATCAACCTTACAGTACATCATTGGTGGAACTGCTTCCAGCTCAACTGAGAACTCCGATGCCACCAAGTACACCGGATCCAACAACTGCAGAAAAAAATACAAATAATTTAACCATCAAACGCATTACTCGAGGATCTCCAGATTCAGATGATTCATTCATCGATGACAGTCCCGATGGTTATATGGGAAGGGATGATCAATTCTTGGTATCTGATAGATCAGAAAATAAGTTCTATGGTAGTGTTCATGGTGCTCCGACGGGTCCAACTGGAAACGCAACGGCATTCGATACAATCGGTGTTGGATTGTTAGGTAGAAAGCTACAAGAGTTCTCCTATATGTGTCCAGGACTATTTCCTTGGGTTAATCCTGGACCAGCTACTACAGAAAGTGGTTAGTACCTTCATTGTAAATCGTTTCACTTGATACGTCATTAAAAAAAAACCTTGATTTTATTTGCTTGCAGGAATGTTTGTTACAAAGCTTGTTGGTGTGATGTTTATATTCATATTCTTCTTGGACTTATTTGCTGCGATAGGATGGTCGGGAAGACTTGCCGCATTCATTTTCTCGATTTTAACTATAGGTATTTTTGTGATATTACTAACTATATCCAGGCAACCACAGAACAGGTATGTAAATTTATTTTTTGTTTAAGAAAATATATAATATTTAAATTGTGTTTTTATTTTTAATATAGGTATGCCCTTGCATTCCTAACACCAGGACTTCCTTATATTCCAGCTATTGCAATAACAGTGAACATATACTTAATATTCAAATTAAGTATATTAACATTAGTTAGATTTACTATTTGGATGTCTATAGGCTTGGTTGTATATTTTTACTACGGCATCACTCATAGTTCGTTAGAAAATGCATCTGAAGAAATTGAATTGCGAGTTGATGAAGCTAAAGTAAGTATTTATAACACATAGTATGACCCAATTATTCACCTTGTTTTTTAGTCTATTCATTGATATTGTAGAGATCATTTTGCAGTTAAATGTACCGTTCGTAATCGTTTTGCCCACTGCTAGTATTGCTGATTAGTCAACAAACGTTGCTACACTCAGTATTAAAAATCATTGTTATCCCAAGAACTTTCCATTGTTGTAAGATTGTGAATTAAAAATAATTGTTGACTCAACAAAAAGTTCTCGGAGCAACTACTAATTCTTAATTTTTAAGGAACCAGAGTGTCACTTTTCCAATGAAGTTCCTGAAAGAACAATTTTTACATTGTTAATCTTTTTCAAGAAAGGAAAATTGCTACTCCAACTATGAAATTATTGTATCAACTATTCTTTCAAAAATGATATTGTTGGTCCAACAAGTCGTTCGTGAAGTAACAATTACTACCAAGAATACAAATTTTTGACATGTTCTTGGGAAGAAATATATTTTCCTAGCCATGTTTAAATATGAGCAAAATGTCAAATTTATACCCTGAGAGTTACCATAGTCTAAGAAAATTTGATAGTTGCTGAAGTTAAATCGATAATAGATAATTCGTACCAGCACTATTTTTAAGGAGCTTCTTATTTCGTCCATGTAAAATGTGTTATTTAGCAGAAACGTTTCTAATCGCAGTAAGAGTTTGCTCTACATAATATGCGAAAAATAAAAATAGATAATAATAATACAGCCAATATTATAACTAGGTATGAATAATATAAGCACAAGACATTTGTTTGTGTTTCATTTCAGGAGAGAAAGAAAGTAAAAATAATAATAAAGAGAAAACAGAATAGTATAATAATGCAAATGAATTTGTTAATATATATTATTATACCTTCTTGCTTTCACTTTATTATTCTAGTACATTTCTTATTTTTTTGTGGAAACAAAAGTAATTTTGATAGCATCCTAAAATTTTAACAAGTTAAGTTTTTGAGTTAAGAATTTTAAGTTCTTGGGTTCATTTTAACTACGAAAGTTGTTGGTCCAAAGTATAAAATTTAAAATTTTTTTTTCTGAGTGAACGATATTCAGTTTAAAGTTATCGAATGTATATCACATTGGTTTCAGTTTTCTCGAAAACTAAAAGATTTTTTCGCATCTGGTTTTCAGTATTGGACTACAAATTGATAAGAACATTTAAAACTTAAAACAAAAAGGTTACTAGATTATTTATTGAGCTTTCAAAATAAAAAAATTAAGAAAACAAATTTTGTTCGTGTTTTAGTTGGGTTATTAAAGAGTGACTTAGAACTAATACTTTAATGAGCTACAGTGAGTACAATTTTTAGAAAGCTACAACATTCCAGTAACTATTTTCGAACGATTTGATCCGATTTGGAACGCAGTAAAAAAATAAGTTCCACCGAATCCCATTTAAAAAACACGGTTCTGACCATGGTTATGTTGCAAAAGTTGTATTTTCGTAGCTAATAATGGTGGGAAACAATGCAACTTAGATTTTATTTTTATCAAAAATATATACCTTTCATTAAAATATAAAAACGTTTCCTTGATGAAAATTCCGATGTTGTTGATGAAGCTTGCTTTTCTGTGCCGATACCAGGCCTTGGAGCTTGTACCATTTTACGAGTCTTCGAAATTTAAGTTTCAATAAGTTCGGCGTTCTTGTAGCTCTTTAGCTACCTCGCAGCCCCTATAGTTTGCTGAATGATTTCCCTTGCAATTATTGCACGTTACTTGAGAATAAGTTTCTATATCTATAATGCAAGAAAATATATGCATAAATTTTCATTGCAGGATCTGTTTTTTCAGAGTAAACAGACTTATAAAACTTTAAATAAATTTTCAGGATAACAACTCTGATGAAAAAGCTGTTTGGGATCAACAAAACTTCGAACAAAACTACAGTTCACCCGATGTCATATGGAATTATGGAAATACTGAACGTGAACATAACACAACAACAACAACAACAACATCATCGTGGAATAATACACCCCAAAGAAATACAAACAGTAATGCTGCCCTTCGAGTGAAAAAACCACCACCTCCCAAGCCACCAGCACCGCAAGCAGCAAAAACTAAGTCTTCTGACCAAAATAATAAGAAAAACCAAAACCAAAAGCAAAATCAATCCACAAAACCATCAGCTGATAAGCCAGGCTTCAGTATGTTTGTGGATGAAACGCAATTTCCCTCGTGGGACGATTGAAATAGTAGTTCCGCATCTCGATGATCGTTCCTCTAATAATAAAAAAAATTGCATTGTTATGTGTAAAATTTTAAAAGTTATTTATATATATACAACAAAAAAAAATTCTATTGTTTCCATCAAGTGTACATTTTAACATAATAAATAATTATAATATATTAATATTTATGACTCATTCTTATAAAACATTTAATAAATTCAGTTTACAAATTTATGATATATATACAGAAAATATACATATAAAAATTATATATACATACATTAACATTTTAAATACATATTTGCCCTTCCGTTTTTATAAATGTAAATACTTCTATGCGGGAGTTATTCTTTAAGAAACAAACAACCACAACAACAACAAATTATTGTTAAACTTGTAAACTAAAAAAAAAAAACATACTACTTACAGAAATACATCTCCAGATTTATTCAAGGGATTCAAAAAAAAAACCCAAAAAGCCATATCTTAAACTCAAGAGTTGATTTTTTTCGATGTTTTGATGAAATAAATTTACAATTCGTTTTCGATTCCGTTTTACGAGTAAAAATACCACACAAATTAAATTAAGTTTCCATTTTATTTATGAGGTAGATAGAAAATATAAAAAAAAACAAAAAAAAAAAATTAATAAAAACATATATATATATATTTTAACGAATAAAATAAATTAAGTAACAAAAAAAAAAAAAAAACTTAAGCAATTTCAGCGCATGCACACCGCAGAATACGACTAAATGAGTAAGCATGAAGAGCGCCGCATGCGTGAACAAAATAATTTATTTATTTATTTATATAATAAAAAAATATATTATATATAAATGTAAATTTAAAACAAAACAAAAAGATAACTAATGAAAGCCCACTGAATTGCGTCTTACAATTTCAGCCCTATTATACACTTTTACAAATTATTCAATTCTTTTTCTTTTTTTTGTTAACATTTTGCATTTTATAAATAAAGTCTATTTCAAAATATGTTTAATAAAAATTGATTATTGAAAAAAAATTGTATTTATTTGAAATTATTTTCTTCTATGTGTAAAAATGAAGAATTTTTGAAAGCCAAAACTATTGAACCATAGACTTTGGTGATTCGTGTGTAAATCGCAAACACATGCTAGCAACATGAGGCTGAATACACTGGTATACAATGAAAATCACCTTCAAAACAAAATATACTTTAAGGGTTTTGGCACTTTGAATCCGAATCTGAAGTCAAAACTACTCTAGCAAGTCTCGTTTTCAAGATATGGTAATACAAAAGATGTCAATACAAACATGTTTTCGGTACATTTAACGACCAATTTCTTCACTGTTACATAATTTGTAACAAAACTATTAATAAGATGCATAAACGTACTGCATTTCATCTTTCTAAATCATTTTAAATCTTTTAAAAAATTCGTTTTTTTGCCGAGTTATAGCATAAGAAGTTACCACCGGAAGTCATAAAAAAATCTTTCAGTACCAAGAAAAAAAAAATTAAAATACCTTGTAAAAAGTGGCGGAGAAAAGAATGATCAAAAATAAAGTTCGCTGGGAAAAAGCGTAACATAGCGCGGATAAAAGCATGGAAAGTCGCTGAAATGGCGAAATACTACGGACTGCCGCAGAGTAAAATTGCTTAAGACTTCGGAAATAAGCACAGAATACAGCGGATATTGTTATAAAAAAAAGGACTTGGTACCGCGAGAAAAAAAGTGGAAAGCTCGGAATACTAGTGAATAAACTTTGAAAAAACGTGCTTTTTCCCCGGCTTTCCACGCTTTTTTTCGCGATATTCCACGTAGTTGTTTTCGACCTCACACTGTCAAACACAACTTTCCACACATTTCGACGACTTCAAATGATTCTATGAACAAATGTATATAAGGTTTGATGACGCGTCGGAAAAACTTAAAACTTATGGGTGGGGCATAGCCCAGATGAAAAAAAGCAAAAAATATTACATACCCAAAAGCAATTAAAAAAGAAAAGATTTAAAATACTAAACTCCCATTGTTAACAGTCAGTAGTTTAAAAGGCTCTAGAGAGCCTATTCCTAGAACTAAATATTTCAATATTCAATTTATTTTTCTGATAACTTAACTGATGATTTAAAAATCCAGGCAAAAATTATGAAGCCAATTACTGAAAATAATAAATTTGTCGGGTCCAATAGATAACTTCTGTATTGTTAGACACTAAATGTAAGCAAAACATTTAAATCGTTGTGCAGGGCAGGAAAATGTCTGCCAGGTAAACTTGCCGAAAGTTTTAAATAATCCTGGAAAATTTGGAAAATGCGGAACGAAGTCCATCGGGTCGGCTAGTATAAAAATAAAAAAAAATTATAAATAAAAGTAGTTAAAGTTTGAAAATTATAGTCAAGCTCTAGGCAGTAATGATTTTAAAAGTAATACAATGGAAATTAAATTTTACAGTAAAAGGTAATTTTTATAGCAAAGAATTTAAATAATGTAGATCAAATATGAAGGGTAGTTGTTTTGTTGTTTTGTTGTTTAAATCTCATTCAAAACTAAAAAAAAATGATTTGATATTTGAAATTCATAGGCATTTCATACAAAAGAAGAAAAATGAACCAAATGTGAAGCTGTAACCTTTATCTTTATGCCAATTGGCTAAAATTTCAAAATTTTATTTGTAGTTAAAAACTTTAATTAACTGACAAAATCGAATAAAGTCACCTAACCCCGTCTCATTATAAATGCTTCAATTATCATACAAAATAACCTTCTCTACATTTTTAATAACCAAACACCGAACAAAAATCAGAGCACAAAATTATTATGCATTGACGAGTACCTACATACAAATAAAAAGTTAAAAATATTCAAAAACCTAACATAAACAGGAACAAAAAAAAAAGTAAATCCAACCAAAAGCACAGAATTAAATTTTTCTTACAATTATTTTGGCTTGAAAAACTTAGGGGTATTCTCTTTTCTCTAACGACAACGGGCAACGATTTAACGAATATCTCAACTTAGATGAAGCATGTTAAAAATAAAAATCTATTTTCAGCCGATATGCCACAAGAAAACAAAAACAAAAAGAAAAAAAACAACAAAAACCAAAATATTTACTAACAAAATGTATCTTACAGATTATAACCTAAACAGTTTTGTTGTGCAATTGAAATCGAATGAGGTTTTTGTATTTGATTTCGAGAGATGCATGCGATGATCTAGAATAAACATGAGTAACCTCTGTTGATCCCACAATGTGTGCATCTTTACTGCCATTAATAACTTCATCCCTCTATAAACCATCATAATAGCCTAGCTATAGCAAATAGAAAAACATCGATTGCGCATACGCCTTTTTTTGAAAAATCTTTTCCAATATTCAAACACGTAGGTATATAAAATTATAAATGTAATGATATACAGAAGCGAATTTTCTTTTACGATTGTATGAGAATGAAGATCATTCCTCACTCTTAGCCTGCCTTAGTCACCATATGGTTTTTAAAATCGTAGTGATCTTCATTATGTTTTTAGGGAGATCCATGCAAAGTGATGATTCTAAAAATACCCAAAAACAAAATAAAAAAAACTGGAGCCTGTAGGGTATACTCAGTAAACTAACGTATAACAGCATCATCGACAAAGAATTTTCTCCGTTGACGCTGGTTGTTCAGTAGTTCAGTTCATAGATAACCCAGTTTGAATCGAAATGATAATGATGATAGTGGTAGAAAGAAACAGGGCTGAGGTTCCAGTTATAATCTTGGTAGAGTAATAGCCATTGCATATGGTTAGGAAATAAAAATAACAAAAAAAATAATAGTATAAGTATGGTGACCATATGCTCTTTATTTAAAGACAACTCTTAGTTTAAGCCTTCTTATCGCTTCAAATGCTAGCACTGGCGTTGGTTTCTTTCGGTTCGTTTAAATTTCGAAAAAAGTCGCAAAATTTTTAGGTTGTGACTAATCTATTTTTTAAATTAAAAAGTAATGAAATATAACTTATTGTTATTTTTTTATATTTTTCATGTAGGTACTACAAGTGCAATTATAGGATTCGTAAAAAAATCTAACTCGAGATAACAATTAGACATGGCATTATAATGATAGGGAATGCGAAAAAAGTGGTTCTCTCAATTCTGTCTGTCAGTCTGTCTGCATCTATCTTGAGCTACAGCCTAAAATACTTAGGCGATTATCTTCAAACTTGGTAGTTATAAGTTTTTGGTGATTCCCTGGAGGCTAAATTGAATTTTTTATTCGGACCAAAATTAACGGTACCTGTAGATACATTAGATACAACCAATATGGACGAAATTAATTTTCTTACAAACGACTTTTAACGATTTTGATTAAAATTTTTGTATGTAAACAACAATAGGCAAGGTCGTACTTTTGTAATAAAAAAAAATATTTTTTCATTGGTTAACAACGGTACCTCCCATAGAGCCGGTTTTCTTTTAAGATTTTCTCGTAAGCGATCCAACGGTTCCATGGTTGCTTTGTTAACATGCAATCATTTGCGATCATAATTATATGTTGCGTTATTTGCTTTAATTGCCATTATAATTGCGAAAATTCGGTTTATAATTACAAGATAGCGACTGTACTTCATGGTGGTGTGGAAATTAGTATTTTGCCAATGCAGGTATTCGTGGAAAACATTTAACATGATTTATTATTTATATTTTATTTATATTTTACATATTTTATTTTACAAAATCGTTTTTGTATTAATTGAGTCAAAAACTTCTCCGAAAAATGAAAACTCTAAACTTTTATTTAGTTTAGGTGTACCTGCTTATATATTGATAAGTAATTTCTATTTTCATGGAATTTGATCCAAAAAACAACTTTATAGTAAAAAAATGTCCCTTAAAAGTGAGCGCAGCAAAAAATTCTTTGGACTGATTTTTAAGCAAACACATAGTTTACAAGTTTTGTTAATAATGAAATCGTTGTTTTACAAAAAAAAGCGTGCAGGGGGCGGAAATGTGATATCATGCTTTCTTATATTATTCGGAATCATATCTAAAAGTTTTATAAAATTATTATCACTGGTTCAGGTTTTATATTTTAAGACCGATTTTTTGTAAAACTCGAACCACTGTTCGCCCTAAAACTAAATACACCAATGTATTCACAGTTCACAGTTCACAGTTACACTGTGTTAACTTTCTAAAAGCAGTTTTGATCTTAACAAAAAAACGGAGGTGTATCGTTCCGGATAAAAGTGTGGAATACCTGAAAAAAATGTATGCGTTGGATATCGTGAAATTAAGCGTGGAAAATCAGGGAAACAGCGTGTTGTTTGAAAGTTCTTTCATTAATATTCCGCACTTTTTTCCACAGTATTCCCCGCTTCTTACAACCCAAGACCACCCTAGTCCATGGACTCCCTACGCTTTTCTCTGTGACTTTTTGCGATTGCGGTTTTTTCCGTAGTTCTAAGCATTTTTAGAATCATGGAGTTAATTGACCCTTCTGAAGATATTTGATTAAAAACAATTTTTTTTAATAATTTTCCTCAGATTTTTTGATTAAAAAAACTGGCCATTGAAAGTGATTTTATAAATTTTGTATTTTCAAATTGCAGTAATACAAAAAACTGCTTATTAAATTTTCTTGAAATCCCTTTCTGCATCTTTTGAGGTTACAGTTGTTAAACAGTTTATAAATTGATTCGTTCTCGAGATGTGATAAACAAAAAAAAAATTAACGAACGTACGAAAGTACACTGAATCCAAAAAGTCTCCGTACAGAACTTTTTTTTTCAAAATTAGAATATGGTATTTCACCATGTAAGTGGATAATTTTTGAATTTATTTGGGTTCAAGTCAAGGGTACCAAGATACCTACCGCTAACAAAATATACAATGGTTGGACAAATATTTTCACAAAACTATGAGCAATGATTCACCGTTTGCTTCGCTGAACTGACAGATGTAAAGGGTGTCTTTTTCTACTCCAAAGAAAGAACTTAGGTTATTATAACTGTATAATTGTAAACTATTTTATTTTTCTCATGAATTCGTTTTTAATCACATTTAATGGATGAACTGAGCTAAAACTAACTGGAAAAAAGGATTTTGACATCACATTCTTTCTAGTTTCTTTCGTTTCGCGGCCGATCAAAGCTGAGATTTGAAATATATAAAGCCTTTTTTAATAAAATTTATTAACTTTAATGACATTCTTTAACAATTATTTGATAATACTGGAAAAAACGTCGGAAATAAGCGAAGTTTATTATCAAATAAAATGTATCATCAAATAAATAAGCAAACAAAAAAAAAATTCACTCGAAATTTGCCCACGAAAAACTGACAACCGAAAAAAAAAACAAAATCTGCAGTTATTGAAATGAACAATCAGTACAATACTGACATTTGTGAGAAAAGTGTAAGAAATCTCTTGAAAATGACTGAGTTTGCCACTTACACAGCCAGAACAATTCCTAATATCACAAAAAAAAATAATTTAAACGTGTGACATTTCGCCAAACAAATTGTACATCATTTGGGAAAAGGACATATTCTGGACTGATGAAAACATCTTGCAGAATTCATAAGAAAATGCAAAAAAAAGTGGCCGAAGAACATAACATTTTTTGTTTGTTAAAATACTTTTTACGACCATTATATCCCAGAAAAAAGTTTAAAAATTCTGTTCGTAAACAGTTCCTTCGGTAAGCGAATAAAATTTCACTGTGATTTAAAACAACGTAGAATGTACTTAAATAACGGATTTTTTTGTAAATTTTATGTCGAAAACGAATGTATAAGAGATTATCTGATTCGCTTCCAGCTCACCAAAAACCTTCGAAAAAATATTATTTGGCTTAAAAAAACCCATAGTTTTGGCTTGATTATTCAAAGGCATTTTTTTTTTTGTGTAAAAATTTGTGTATTTTTTACATAAATATGCACAAAACCATATGAACCACAGATTAAGTAACAGAAAATGACATTATAAAAACGATTTGTATATCATTTGGTGTCATTCGAATTATTCTCCAGATGATATTGATGATATTGATTCATTACACTTTTAAATACAAATAATTTTATACAGAAGTAGTGTGATCTAAGCTTCACAAAAACATTACAGAACAACTCTTTTTTTTAGCCTCAAATGACTGGACTCAAACAGTTCTATACCAAAAGCACTCACAGAAAAGGAGAAAAATGGACCTTCACTTCGAAAAATATTTTAAACAACACTATAGAGAAATTGATATTAGAACTTTTCAAACTGCACTGAAGAACAATAATGAAAAAGAAGAACAACCGACAGAACTAATCGATACAGTATATTATTTCTATAATCATTCAAAATAATCAACGAATTTATTTGTTTTCATATGGGTATTACTAATTTCAACAAAAAGAAGTTGCATACTCGTTTGTTGTAATGTAGTTTTTCAAAAATAAATATGGTCACCGTAAGTTTACACCATGCAATGTGAGAAGGAATATTATATTGTATTCTACTCTTCGTCCGTGTCATTTATAGTGGAGCAGAGAATATATACGCCGATTACAAGTGCACGGTAAAGTAATAATACTGCTACGCTACGATCAAAACAACGATCGTTCAACATTTTTCTACGAGCAGTCCCGTTTGCGGTACACTCGCATGGTTTGCTCACAATTTTTTTTACACACAAAAAAAACGACAGACTTTGCGCTTCGCGCGCTCTGGAAAAATTCTCGTCGACGAACGAGCGACATCGACCGACGACGTCTCTGTCGTCGTCGTTCGTCGTAGGGTATATTTATAAACAGTCCGAATCCGAACTATTGAATTGGAATTGTAGGGGGTTATTTTTGGGATACTTTGATGGTATGGGGATAGATATGAGCTAACGATCGTAACACCAAGCGGGCCGACATCGACATCGACATATCGCCACCGCTGGCACTGGTTGCTTCTGTCTGCTGCCGCTGCCGTTGCCACTGTCGTCTCTTCGTACACAGAGCGTCTTCAAAAATAAAATTGTGTTTGAGTAGTGTATAACTGGCATTCGTCCGAGTACTTAGTTGGTAGCGCAGCTACTCTACTTTTCACTTTTATTATTTTTTTTGTTTTTGAAAAAATTCTTGAATATTTTTTTAGTTTTGAGAATCCATACATTTTGCTTCGTTTTTTTTTTTGAAATTCTGTAGTTTTTTTTTTAAATAAAAATGTTCATCTTCTATGAAAGATACCTATACGAGTGAAAAAAGAAAATAGTGTTACAGTTGCACATCTATCCTATCATCATCATCATCATCAGTATATCCGAAAATATCTATCTGGCTGGCCATTACATTTATAATAGGAATAAGATACTTGTATTACATATTTGCTTAGCTTAGCAAGCGGTTGAATATTTTTATGTACAAAATTGAATTTATGCAGAAATAGTTTTTTCTTCAATGATATTTTACTCGTATTCTGCTTCTGCAGTTGAGGTTAAAGGTTAAACTTAAATAATATTAATAGACTTAATTTTGGTTGGTGGCAGACTGCTAGCTACGGTTACGACTTCTCAGCTACGGCTACAAATACTGGTGTGCTTATTCAGTTCGATTTGAATCGAAGGAAAAATATTTATTTATTCAATGGTAAGGAATTTACATATATGAATGACTGTGTATTTTTTTTTTTTTATTTTTCTTAAACATCTTTACATTTGATTTGTTTTTTACTGACTTATTTTACATGAACTTAAGATCAAGCAAATACCTATACTCTTTGTTTTTTTTTTGCTTTTTTTGTTTTTGAAAAATGTACTTAGGAGCCGACGCAACGGTATAATTTAAAGTTTTTTATTTTTTTTTTAAATAGAACTTCTGGGTATAAAAATATAGGTACCTATTCGCCGCCGCCGTTGGCAACTACCCTCTATAACATATATTATCCGCTTATATTGACTTGACACCCAGAGTTGAACTTTTTGATATGAATAGATTTGTTTTACATTTTAACTGTGGACTGGCGCACATGGTTATAGATTTGTTGACAGAAATACCTATATAGTTTTCAATGGTATTAACTACATACGAGTACGAGTACATGTAATTGTTATTATTCTAATAAGCAGTCAGTAAAATCGATTAATTTAGTTCAATTAAAAAGTAACAGCAGAGCTTAGTCTTTCGGTCTATATTTTTAATGATCCGATTAATTGTAAATAAGATTTTAAAAGTATTTAAGCTACATTCATGTTGGCTGAAATATAAGTAAAGTAAATTAAGTTTACAATCAAGAATAATATTTTAAGTCGAAAAAATCAATTTTTCTTACATTGATATCAAATTATAGGTAGATTCTGAATGGTTTAAGTTTCAAGTTTAAGCCTTTTTTACAACTCCAGATACTATGTTACGACATGAGTAATTATCAGAACAAATTAAAACTGTATTTCTAAAAATCTTTAGTCTTAAAAAGGTCCTAAAGTTTAGAAATTAGAATTTCAACATAGTTAAGACATAAAATTGCTATCGACTATTTCCTTTTTTCATGAATCACATAGATTTGTTTGTCGAAATGTTGCCTTGTAAGCATTTGATACAATTATGGGGAAGGACCTCATAAGAATCAAGTTACAATGCAATATTCACACAAAGTATGAGTTTTCGAGTGCATATAGCTGGCATATGGAAACGATTAAACTGGCTTGTTAAAAACTTTTTGGCAACGCATACAATGAAGATCTATCTTGCTGACAACAATTTTGATTGGTATTATTTAACAAAATGCTATGTTATTGCACTTAAACTTTTAAACACCCTTACTAGGATTTGGAAGGACTCCACAATCAAAAGACCTATCCAAAAATACCCATCATTTAATGTTATAGTCCATGCTTAATATCTGCAGCGGGGTCTTGTTAGACACAAGATAAGATGGTATTTTTTTTTAAATTTAATAATTCAGTTTGTGATAAATGTCTCTGAAACGATCCATATTGTTTAATTTATTCCTTTTCCGTTCTTAATTGGATAAGAACGAAATATTAAGGAAATATACATGTATAAAATATACATACATAAAACAAGGAAATATACATAAATAAAGTTTTATTCGTTTTTGACGTACTAAACCACATCAAAAAATGGCTCCGCGAAACTAGGCCCCAGGAAATAAGGCCCAAAAAAAATTAATTAAATAACCAAAACTGGGATATTTTTTTATAATGAAATTATGCACCAGTGAAAAAAGGCCACACCGAAAAATAAATGAAACAATGCCCCAACTTGTTTTGACTTTTTTTTGGAAAAATTAAATAAACACATTGAACTTTATTTTGGACAATGAAACATCATACCAAACTTTTAAACAAATACTTGAATTGTATCCTGCACAAGTTCCCTTTTAAAATTGTTCCTCAAGCCGTTCGCTCGTTATCGACAAAGAATATTTTGACGAGGTAAAATGAATGTTTAATGCTTAAATGTAAAGATTATGCTACAAACCACCACGGGGTAACGCGCAATTTCTTGCAGCTATTCTGTTACTCCCTGATGGTAAAGATTGTGCTGCAATCCATCAGGGAGTAACTATAAAAAAAAATTATAAAAAAATTCTAGTTAATAAAACCATATTCTTAAGTTGAAAATAAAAATCCTCAAGTTGTTTTCAACTTTGAGTGAATAAAATTACCTCCGACAGCTAACTGTTTGTTTATCTATGATTGGAAAATCGGCTCTCAGTTTTTTTAGTTTTATTTCGTTAAGTACCACTTAGATATTTTGCAACAAGGACGTTACTGCATCGATTTTTGTTACACGAACTACACGGTTAAAAATTTTAGGCTACTTTTTATTATTTTTTGAGTTTCATATAGGTCCAGACTAGCAATTTATTAAAATTTTATACACGACAAATATTAAAATTTTTCAGTTAATACAAAATATATTAAAATTTAAAATATTGGAGGAACATTTTATAATTCAATTGTATTATTTTCAATACAAGTTTGATTAACATATTTTTATAATATTATTCTTTCATTCTCTATCTTTATTAATCTATACGTGCACATCTACGTCTGGCTTGCTTTTTTAATACAGTTTGATTTAAATTTAATTTCCTTAATATATTAAAGTATTAAATTTTAATCCTTTGGTTTAGGTTAGGTTAGGTACATTATTGCCTTTTTTCTTACTGAAAATATCAATTTTTTACAAAACTATTAGAATGTAACACAAAATGTATTATAAAAAATTCTAATATTAACAGAACATTAAAAAGTGATATTCACTCTATTTCATACGGCTGTAATACAAAGGCTGTTTAAAAATGTAAGCCAAAATATTTAACCGTGTACCAGGTACAATTTTTTCGAACCTACTACCAAGCTTAACAAAATATCAGACATTTGACCTTGCCATTATATCATTTCTAAAACGTCCAACCAGCTCTCCGACTTTATAAAAAGCAAACTGGTATTACTATAGAACCAATCGACCATTGGATACAAAAATTCTCGAAGTGCTTTTGTTGTTTTCCGCTGCATGGGCAATGTAGATAATGGAAAAATTTGTTTTTGACATTAAACTAGTTCAAAAAAATTATTAATAATAATTGCGTCTTGAATGAAATCATGTTCTTACTAGGGGACCCTTTATTAACTTATTATATAATTCAAAGCCTTAGAATGTAAGAACAAGTTGTACGATTGGTATTTTTGCAGTGTGGATATTTTGAGAAAAACAAAACCAAAATTAATTTACTTTGTGTGAAAGTAAAATATAAGAATAAAACTGAACAAAAATAGTGCATTATTATTTTAATATTAACAAAACGTTGATTTAATAAAAATCAAAAAATCGTCGTAAGAAGATTTTTGTCGGTCACTGTAGTTCTTTTGACGTTTTTTTAGAAAATTTGCCGTTGTTCCATAACAGCTGATGATAATTAGGATTAATTATTGTAAATTTACAAGTTGGTCCACTGA
The DNA here is from genome assembly GCA_948107695.1 of Meliscaeva auricollis. Classification (NCBI taxonomy): domain Eukaryota; kingdom Metazoa; phylum Arthropoda; class Insecta; order Diptera; family Syrphidae; genus Meliscaeva; species Meliscaeva auricollis. The sequence continues at coordinate 26,641,102 of OX403617.1, read as the reverse complement.
ACCGTATTTTTATTATGAATAATTAAACTTTTGAGACTAACAATTTGTTTTGTTTTGCTTCTAAATATAGTACTTGTATGTATAATCACTATAATATTCGCAATTGAATTATGACAGTCAGAATTTTCGACATTTGTCACTGAAGGTTCCTTAAATATTTCTATACTGTATAAATTTCCAAATTTTCAATATCGAATTGATGATGGTAAAGGATGCCACGCTCCCTTATCTGAAAATGTTAAATTTGTGATCTATCTTCTTTACTTCTTTCTGAGTCCTTCCGCTCTGCCAAATTAAATAAGATTTTACTCCTAAAATGTCTTTACTTTGCGAAAGTTGTTAGGGAACTTTGCTGGGCACTACCGTGCCCTTTGATTTGATTCTGACTACAACCAGTTTATTAATTTTTTTATATGTATATGCATAAGAGTTATACATCTGACTTAAAATAGATGAAAATCCCTTTTTAATTCTTTTTTTTAATTCATAGGACACCAAAACTCCAACAACTAGTCAACATCAAAGGGCACCAAGAACACCCGAAAGTTACTTCAACGTACCAGAGTCTATAGCACTCTTAAACATAGTCAAGTCGGAACGAATTCAAAGTGCATTTCAGTCGAATAGAAAGAATCATGCCAGTGTCTGGGAAATGGTTGCTGAAATACTTAACCGATTTAGCACACGCAAACGTTCAGCAAAACAATGTTGCAATCGATATGAGAATCTCAAAAAAATCTACACACAATTGAAGAAAAATCCAGAGAAACATGTTCGACGAAATTGGCCATACATGTACTTATTTAAGGAAATCGAAGATCAAAGAGGTGAAACCTGGGGTTCAAATGGTAAACGCTTACAATTGGGAGCCAAAGAAGAACTATCATATTACCATCGACGGAGAGCGGCCGCATTAAACTTATTGCTTGTTAAAGAAGCTGCTCAACAAAATGGCGGTGGAGATGATCATGCACATCATAATGGAAAGATTGAACGATATATGGCAAATAGTTTTGTAGAAGCACAGCTAAATGATTATGAGGATGGTGACAGGGAGAAAAATTTCAGAACAGACTATATTCGTAATGGTCACACAACAGGACTGCAGCAGGACTCACAACATCATGACAAAAAAGCATCAAGTTCTGATTCGACGACGACGACGACGGCAGTGAAGTATGATTGATGATGATATTATTTGTTAAATTTTATGTTTGTAAATATCAAAGTTTTTCCAGACATGAACCAACATCAGATACTGATTTCAACCCAGATGACATTACACTAGTTCCATGTGACTATAATGGGTAGGTTTCTGTAAAAATACTCGTTTGTTGAAAACCAAAATTAAAAACAACAAAAACTCATTTACACGTTTTGGAAAAACAGACCACTTTATTCCTTTTTTTCTAGTTTTCTAAGTTTAACTATTATCATTTTTTACATTCGATTTAATCATTTTTTTTTTTTTTTTTATTTTGCAGGAGTCATAATTTCTATCCCCACAACATAGACCCAACATTATTACATCCCGATGTCATTGTTGATACCGACAATATTTCAGAGAGTTCAAGCAGATCTTCGAAAAGTAAACGAAAGACATCAACCTCTACAGATGGTGATAGCACCAACTATGAACTTATTGAGTACTTAAAACGCAGAGAACGTCGTGACGAAGAAATGTTTAAGCGAATGGAAGAACGCGAGAAAAGACTATTGAATCTTTTGGAGAGAACAGTAATTGCCATTGAGTGCTTAGCTGGAACTAGAAATAGATTTGAGTGACTGATTTTAAATGTAGAACATACGAATATTAATATTATATAAAACTTACCTTCCTATATATTTATAAAACTAAATACATAATATTGTGCCATAATAAGATGAATCTCAAATAATTCAAATCGAAATGAAAAAAAAAAACAAAAACAAAGAATATTTTTACCAAAACGAAACTCAAAGTCAATAAAATTAAGTTTTTTTGTATTTAATTATAAAATAAGTTATAGAGTGTTTTATTTCACAATTTATGGGATAGAATTATTCAAGGGTAAACAAAATGAAAATTTGTGTTTATAACAAAAAATTTGCTTTTACTTTTTCAATTTATTTACAGCGTGCGTCAAATAAGTTTAGAAGGCACAGGAAAAGCATTTCAACTTAATTTGATACTCTGTAAATCTCAAATGTAGCAAATTTTGTGTAGGATCGAGGATCCGTCGTAGCTGTTGATCCGCTCATACAACATCAGGTAAACATTTTGGAATTTTGTTGTCATTAATTGGGAAGAATTAAAAAAGGTCTAATAAACCTTCCCCGCCATTGCAATTTCCACATTAGGTTATTTCCAAAGTCTGGAGACTTCAATCGTGAAGATCTGATTATTAGAACTCAAGAAATAAGCTTTTAAAGCCACACAAATTAGTCCTTTTTTTGGAGAGTTTTCAGATAAGAAAAACAAACAAAAAATAAAACAGAAATGTCTCCAAAAATGGTTCGCTTAAATAGAATTTTTCTTGAGTTCTATTAATCGGGGCGTCAAGATTAAGGCAGACTTAGGAAAAATGACAGAGCATCATTTTCAATACTAAAAAATTCAATTTAAGTCTATTTATCCGTCTCATATGAATTGAAATAATCGCGTTTTTCATAACCCACCTAAAACCACTGAAGGCTGAAAAGTAAACCTGCCAGACTTTCGAATATAAAATCAGGACGCGTACACCTATAAAACTGCATACTCAGATTTTGATTATACCTCCGCTCTTAAAATTTGCTGTCGGTTTTTGGTCTATAAGCATATGCTGCCTAGTTGGCAGCGCAGCGGCGATAAATCAGCGGCTGGCACCAGTTTTGTCTAAATCATGTTTAAAGCACGGATCACACCTAGCTGGTCCCAGCCGCTGGCGCTGTCTGGTTGATCACCGCTTTCTGGTTTTTTAAAGCTTATCATGAGGCTGAGGCCATCAGTGGCTAAATCATTTTACGGCTCCCAACCAGCTGACCCATGCTTAAGGGACTTCAGGCATTTTGCTTTATCAAAAAATCCAATGCGCTGTAGCGCCCTACTCTGCAAAAAAGGAACTAGGACGTCAGCTGACCAACAAAAATTTTCTTTTGTCATCTTCCACTTTGGGTCTCAATGGCTCAAAGGTGCTGTGGATGCTTCTTATAAAAAGTTTATAAAAAAATTATTTCATAAGAAATTTAAAAAACAACATAAAATTCATTACTAAAATGATATATAAAAATACTTAAGCTTTTAAGAAAATGTTAATGGACGTCTTAAATGAAAATATAAAAATAATCATTTACACGTTTTCGAAAACTTGATTTAAAAAAAAAAAAATTAATTTAAAAAAAAAACGCAAAAATTTTTTTTTTTTGAAAATTATGATATGAAATAATTTAAAAATTTAGAAACCTTTTGTGTAAAAATTGTCATCAAAATCCGTTGAGCCGTTAACAAGAAAATCAGGAAAAAGAAAACCGATTATTAAAAAATATTTTTTTTTATATTTCAAAAGTACGACGTTTTTCGTTGTTACATGAATAATTTAATCAAAATCATAGATCGTTTTTGAAAAAAAATTGTTTTTTTTTTTTTTCATTTTCATGATATGGCAGGTTCCGTTAATTTTCGGTCCTTTTCAATTATTGAAACTTTAAAAAATGCAACTCACGATAACGTAAAAGATGATGCGGTGCAACCCATGAATAGGAAAATTCGCAAAAACATTGACTTAAGTGTATTATGAACAATCGCAATCGCTTTATCAAATATGTGTTCCAAAAAGTTATAAATATACAAAATTTATAATATTGATATATTCCATTAATAAAACTTAAAATTAAAAGCATATTCAAAAGAAATCACAACCACAAACTCATGTCAAACGAGAAAAAAAATTAAGAACTGCAGCAATAACACCTTCCCAGCCGTGATAAATCATAAGAATACTTTGGTCTCAAAGGACATCTTTCGTCACGATATCTTCGATTGTTTAACCAACATTTATCTCGGCAAGGCTTTTCTGCAATAACTCCGCCTGCAATGGCTATCACTAATACAAGCAAAAATATCAAGTTGTGTTTCATAATTTTGAAATTGTTTGTTAAACAATAAATTAAACAATTTAGTTAGTAAAATTCTTGAACGCCTTCACTGGGAATGAATTATATAATTCGAGCCGCAAACGCATGGGGCTTATATACTCAAAATTCACAAAAAAATACTTTTTTATCTTAACCTTATTACCTCCTATAATATTTACAAAAATAAAATAGCAGGCAAAAAAACAAAAAAAAATACAATGTACATAAGTCAATTTTTGTATTGTTAATTTAAAACGAGTATGACATTTTATTGTGCAATATTTGTTCAGACACCACCGTCTTCAATGCTGTTATTGAAAAAGAAAATGCATACTTGTATCAAGGGCTACTTTGCTCACTGAGAAGATGCGGAGAGTCTTCCTTGAACCAATATAGGAATATCTGTGACCTTCAGGATTCCCGCTTGGAACACGCTATAATATGGTCAGGGAGACATAAGCAGGGGATAAGATTTAGTCGGTCTAGATACCTTAAAGCCGTCACCCACCCCATCTTCGGTGTTTGAGCCATCAGTGTAGAAATGCGTTTGACGAAAGGAGGGGTTCCATGCTGTCCATAGTAGCCTCTTAAAGACAGTTTTCATAAACTCTATGATTTAAAAATGTCTTCCTGATACAACAATGGCATCGTCTTTAGAAAGTGTTTGCAAGCACTTTAAACCATTCAGCAGCCAGTAGCTATACTGTTCAGTGTCTACTAATTTCCCTTTACAGCAGGCGTGTTGAGCTGAACAGATAGGATTCGGTCTAATTGCACTCACCAGATGGATATCAATCAATCGTTCTAAAGTTTCAAGAAAAAAATTATCGTTGACTGAAGGCTTGAGATCTTTCAGATTTTCAAGAGCAACTTTTCTCCAGGAAATAACAATATGGGAAAAGTGAAATAAAAACTTTTCGGATAATTCTTATAGGGCTGGATTATTATGTTTATCTCAAATAACTGCGTTTAATTCTGTTTCTTTGAATATTCACTTTTAAATAATGACAGGGAAGCTTTCGAAATGAAATTTCTAGACGCTCAATAGTTTAATTTTGTTCATACAGAAAAATGGTAAAAAGTACAAATAAACAAACTTTTTTCATATTCTTTATTTTTAATTTAATTTGTTACTTCTTTAGGAATATCAACACTTAAATCCGCAATTATATATGCTGTAGAAGCAAACAATGCTACACAGCGGTCCAAGCTGTCTGGATCTTCAACCAACATAGAATCACCATCTGTGTGATGAAACCTGAAAAGAAGATGATTTTTGTTTTTTAATAAAAAGGTCACAAAAGAATTTTAAATTTAATTTTTTATTCTGAAAATAAAACAAAAAAAAATATTTTAATTTTTAAGATACACCTTTGAACCTTCTCTTAAAAAACAAAACACATATTCGCCCAAGATGTTTCTATGAGGGTAGTAAAATAATTATGTTTCTGTATAATATTCAAGCATTCAAGCAGCAGCGCATAGTGGTCAAGATTTCCACTTCTGTTTGCAAATATCATATAACTTTTTTTTTTAATGAAGGTGAAACCCAGAGCTATCAATTTCTTCAGTATTGAAAAACTTAATAAACAAGGTGCCATGAAATAAAGCCCAAAACGAAATTTTGGATTTTTTTGCACTCTTGAAAGCACAATAAAGTGCAAAACAGTTTTGGACTTTATTGCACTTTCAAGAGTGGCACCATCATATACAGGCTGTTTTAGAATCTTGTCTTGAAATAAATTTTTTTATCAATTGATATTTTTTTGTTTAATAATTGCCATTAAAACAGTGGTGGCTTTTAAAAAGCCTTAAAAACGACCAAAAAGTCTTGATTTAAAATAAATCTAGGGTCTGACACCACATTAATACAAAATAAAATGCACGGCTGGGTCACGTACTTGCTGTAAGTGCCAAAGTTGCTGTGGACGTTAAAGTTTTCTTACATAAAGTATTTAAAAATAAATAATTTTCAAAAAAAAAATAAAATTCATTATAAAAATGACATAAACAACTGCTCAAATTGTTTTGAGCTCCAAACTAATTACATATGCGATTTGATGAAAATTAAACAGTCATTTTTTAGAAAAACAAAGACGTGGGCTTAGAGTATACAAGTAAATACATATACTGTTCGAAAGACATCACGAACTATAAAATTGAAATATTTGTAAAAAATTGGCAATTTTAGAAGAACTGTATTTCAAGATCTATTAGACACTTTAATTGTAGATAATTTTGTCTTCTTGACCTGATGCACATTTAAGAAGTTATAAGATAAAAACTGAAAAAAGTGCGAAAGTTTCGAGGTTTTAGGTAAACCATGCAATTAGCCAGGATTTTCGAAACTGCAAACTTGGTCGTATACAGCTGGTATATATCCTAACAACATTCCAAAAAGTCGATCTGCAATTTTTTGCGACGTAGAATGCCTTGTATTACTGGTATAATATTAAACATATAATTTTGAGTTTAAAAAATATGTTTTCAACAACTATCCATAGGTACATATACAATTTTTTTATGTGACAATAATGCCAAGACTAGTTCAATTTATGGTTAAGAAATGTAGTTTGACAAAAAATATATTTGTGTTTATTTTTCAAAAAAAGTTAACTTTGACAGTCTTTTAACAGGCAAACGATTTGACACTTCTTTATAATTTCTACAGTTTTAAGGCTTGAAATATTTCCGTATCCGTAAAATAAAAAAAGTTTTGCATTTTAAGAAAACGCGAAACACACATAGTGTGTGCAAATGAAATGTGTATGACAAATCCTTAACCGAAAAATTTGTTCTGCAAAGTTTTTGTAAAGGACATCATTTACGACATACATTAAGATGCTTTTATAAATGTGTGTGTAAATTATGTCATTAAACTTACACTGTTGCATGAATACGCTTAAAGTACTTTATTCTTTTATTTGCTTTATATTGAAAAATATTTGGACTTACCAAAAATATCTTTCGTTCTTGTTTAACAGTGATGCGCCTGGAAATCCACGATTGAGCCAAACTGAAATATCAGGTCCTCCATCAGCAGGTGTTGCAAATTGTGTTGCATTAAGAGGTTCCATTAGGCTAATAAAATTAACATACATTAAATTCAGCAGTCATTCTTATACTAAAAAAACTGGTAAATTTTTCACTGATTTCAAACAAAAATCACACCACAAACTCAAAAATATGCAATAATCATACCTTAAAACTTCTCTAAATATACATTCTGCATCCTTATTTCCAGTGAAATCCAATCCAACCGGATCAAATGTACCAGTATCCGATTCAATAAAAAAGTTAAATTCTTCAAGTTCATTTTCTTTATGTGTTCTAGCATATTCCTTAGCTCCATAATAACCATATTCTTCAGCAGTCCATAACACAGATCGAATTGTACGTTTTGGCCTAAGACCCATATCCTTGAGGAATTTTACAGCTTTCCATGAGATAAAAGCTCCACCACCATCATCCATTGCTCCAACACCAACATCCCAACTATCCAAATGACCCGATAATATAACCACTGACCTTGAAAAATTATGAAAACATTTTAAATGAATAAAAATCAAAAATCCGTTTTAATGGAGGGGTATTGATTTACTTATTGGGGGATTTTGTTCCTTGTAATTCAGATACAGTATTTCTTGAAATAACTTGTTCTAAATTATAGTCATCCATTTCAAGACGTATTTGAACATTTTCTCCTGGAATAAATTTAGAATAAAAGTTTTTTTTTAGATTAGGATAGAAAAAGTCATCAAAACTGTAACAATGGGATTTTTTAAGTTTATCGGAAATTTTGCTTACGCATATTGACTCTTTACCTTCGTTATACATTCGTAGAATCATTTCAGCATCTTCAACAGTTATACACGCTGCAGGAATTTTTCTCACTCCTTGACCGTATGTTTGTGAACCAGTGTGTGGTGAACCAATTGAGAATGGTGTTGCTGAGCGAATCAAAGCAGCAATAGCACCTTTTTTCGAAGCTTCAGTTGCACCGGATCCTCTGTAACTTGCTGTTTTTCCATATCCTTGCCAAGTTGGTACAAACACAACAATTTTTCCTTTGACCTTCCAACAAATAAAATGGTGTTTAAAAATTAGAAATTATACAGGAACATTGTAGGTACTGGTAATAACAAACCTCTGAATCGGGTAAGTTTCTGAGTTCTTCAAAGGTTCGCACAGCCACTACTTCACCGATAATTCCACCTCGGGGTGTTCCTACACTTGTACCAAGCCCTAAAATTTCTATTTTAGCCTTCCTGGGCTGAACTAGACTAGCGCTTTCAAATCCCCTATTTCCAAAAATAAATTAAGTAGATTAAACATCAACGGTACATTGGACGGAGGTTCGTTAATTTAATATTGAGGTGCTTCCAAAAGAATAGTATTTTTTTTTAAATAAAGACAAATATATCTGCACATTTGTCAACTGTTTGTGCCGGACACTAAATTTTGAAAAATAATAATCAAAGTAAATAAGCCAGTATGATAATCGTAAATAATGACAATTACCTAAACGATTTATTAGCAGATTATCTGTTGAACTTAAAAAACTTATTTGGTTAAATATGCATCAGATAGTACCTACCTTATCCAATGAGGCACCTTAGCGGCTTCGGTATGGACATTTTCAAGTCCTTCATTCTTAAGAAGTGCTTCCATATAGTCTATAGCTTTTTCCAATCCATCGGATCCTGCCATTCTTGAGCCAAATTTATCCGTAAATGTTTGAAGACTGATATATAAGTTGTAATCAATTTTTTTTTTTTAAGAAAATGTATTCAATAAAAAAAATTAAACAAAAATTCAAACCTCTTATGAACTTCTCCTTTAAATTTGCCATTTAAAATATGATCGGTAATTTTCAAAACTACATTTTTATATCCACGTATTTCATTAATTAAATCCTCTGACAAATTACATTCGTTTTCAACTTTTTCTTCGATTTTTTCAATTAAAACATTACATGATGAAAATTGTAGCACTATTGCTAAGATTATTAGCACCAATTGGAGACGCATGCTTCCATGCATGATGAAGCTTTAGAACTGAACTCTATAACCAAATCGAATGAACAATAATAATATTCTATATCAACAATTGAAGTTAATTAGGCTTAGATTGCTGATATCGCACAGCACAAACGACGCGACGACTAAACGCTCTGTATCACTTGAATACATTATTTTGTTGTTGTTTTTCCATCATAGGTCAAGTATTGGATTAGTACAAAAAAAAATTCATAGATTATGATAGAAAGTAAGGAAGTACTCTAAGGCGAGAATTGCACAAGTATAGGTTTTATTTACAAACTACGTAAATTATACAGAAGTTACTTATAGAAATGTTTACACTATT